>VXBN01006177.1:737741-766658 GCA_013397395.1 Sinosuthora webbiana
AAAGGAAAGGAAAGGAAAGGAAAGGAAAGGAAAGGAAAGGAAAGGAAAGGAAAGGAAAGGAAAGGAAAGGCATACAGAAATAAAAAGTTCTTAGAAACAGAGGCTCCAATTTGTATAAAAATTAAGTGGTTTTTATATCATAGAGACACAAGAAGGTACAATTCATCACCACCTCAAGGAACTTATGGATGTTTTTAATTTCAATTTTTCACCTGAACCAGCCAATAGATGATGATAAATTTGGTTCTTTCAGACCATGTTTCTTTCCTCAGACTGTTCCCCCTTTTTCAGCTGATAAATGGCTGTTACAATTTCTTGTGCTTATAGATGGTATCTCAGGATGTCTCTGGGTTCTGGGAACCCCAGCTGTACTTTAAGGAGGCCAGATGCAGTTGTCAGGGATGTCTGTAGTATGAAAGTTTAGTTCCCAGGATTACAGCTGCCAGGCTGGCTGGAAATATCTCTGCCAGTGTTTTCCAGCAGACATTTTCTTCTGCTCAGTAATTTTCCCTTTCTAACCAGGCCACCTTTAAGGCTGCTCACATCAAAGCCTCTGCAGAGAAGATCCAGTCTGACTACCCCACCTGCATCCCTTTTCCAGAAATTGAGTCCCTCCTGAAAGGATGCTGTTCTCTTAGTGTAAATATCTACCTCCACCAGTGTGAACACCTGTATTTTTGCCTAGGAAGACTTCCTGAATAAAAATCTAAGATATGACTCCAATTTAAGCAGGATTTAGGCTGACTATACTACTGACATACTATATGTATGCACAATGCTCTGGAGCTGAAAGAAGTCTAGAAGGCAGAGGTTATAAATCATCATTGAACCTTTTCATCAGAGGAATAAATAGCAGTGATGATGATGAGAAATGCAGAAAATCTGGAGGAATAAAAACAAAAGGAGAGGGACTGCAGAAATTAAGGACTGAAACTACTTTTAGCAACTGAACAAAATGTCAAGAATGGCAAAAAAACCACCCAAACCGCCTTGTTTTAGACTCAATAAAACCAATCTGCTTTCTGAGTGGTCTGAGGAATTCCAGCATGCCTTGAGTTTTCAAGACTATTAACCTAAAAATATTTTTCTTCAGTACATCTTGAAATGCACACAAGGCTTAATTTTCTCTTAGCTGCTCATGTAACAAAAGCAAGCAATCCTTTCAAAAAGCCTTGGAAAAACCCGTGCATAAAACAAGTTTCTAAGGTAAATTTTATTTTATCCTGTTAAGTGTTTTGTCTCTGCCGTGAGCTGCCTTGAAGCACTGTCCTCATGATGCACAAGGGAAATCTTATCTGATATTTATGACCAATTCTGAATTATCCACAGTGAGCCTGACTGGTTGCCCCGCATTCCCAAGGATTATAAACCCTGGACCTGCTGCTTCATATTACTTGACTAAATGTTTAGGTGAATCAGTTTTCCTTTATAGCGTGTGAAAATGAGCTTTTTTAGCAGCTGATTGTGGATTTTCTGGGTTTTTTCTGAGATTGTCTATGCTTGTGGGCGACAAAAAGAAAAGAAAGGATATTCAGGAACTGCAAGAAGTCAGAAACAAGGGCTTGTGGGACTGCAGCAGATCGATTTATAGTGCTTACAGATTGCATGCCCAGATAATTTCAAAGCACATGGTATGAAGGGGTCAGATCAGCCTCGTGCCAACATTTTTTGCAGCATCAGGCAAGACTGTCACTTAAGACCCAGCCAAGAGATTTACAATGTAAAATGGTTAGTGCATATGGGCATGAGATTGCCTAAAGTCCCCAGCTGCCAGGGTAGACAAAGCCTTAATTAGCCAATAATGCTGGAAATTTGTGCTTCTATGGAAGTTTTCTTTATTCAATAAGCAGTTCCCCAAATAGTACTGAATTGAAAACAACAACCAGTTTGACAAGGAACCGAGGAATGTGCCTTTAGGTCAGTATATATTAACTAAAAATTCAATTAGCTACCTAAAGGTAAAAGTTTATCATTATATCTCGTGAGACATTTGGTACACTAAGTGACTGAGAACATGTTTCTTTTCAAAGATTAGATATCTGTGTTGGGGATCTAATTCCTTAGCAAGAAACCTGATTACGTGGCCAGTTTTATAGATCCAGGGAAACACAGTTTCCATGAGGGATACAAGAAACCGTAAGCACTTGCTCTGCAGGCAAGAACTCTCTGTCCACATATCTGGGCTAAGAAATTCAACAGGTTCTAGGGATTTAGACTCAGTTCTCAGTAGGTATCAAAAATAGCAGTTTCTATATTCAACTTTAGGTAGAGCCATCAAATGAGACAAAATCCCTTCAGTGGTTTCTTTTATTGTTTGAATTAATAGTATTTCTTAGCCCTTATTTTCTTGATGTATGAAATGAGGCTGCTGCAAACGATGTTAATCCTTAGGCAGAGAAGTGAACTTTATTTTGTACTTTTAAATATGCAAGACAGTACAAATATAAGTTTGTTTGTTTGTTTGTTTTCCTCAAGTACTCCCTAACTTGTCTCAGACTCTCGACATTCTTTTCCACATAGGGAAAAGAAGACCAGAAGTATAAAAACATTATTTCCAAAAATACAAAGATTCTGAATTACTTGGTGTGCTGAGGCAGTCAAAGTGTAAAAGGTACATAGGGGCATGCAAGACTGATCTGATCAGCTTAATGCTGGTAAGAATTATTGAGATGTGTCCAAAATGATACTTTGAAACACTTTCTCTGTCTCATTTGTATGCTGTGCCCTCTACCTCTGGAGAGGTCTCAATGGTTTCAGAAATTTTCCTTGACAAAAGCGAGAAAACTCTCCTAGTATATATCATCTGCATTTTTCACATGGCTAAAAATTCTTAGTTGCAAGTGGACACAGCTTCAATCCAGGACTGGGGAAACTCAAACCTTCATGTTTATTGGACCAACAACATCCAGGACAGGAGTGAGAAATCAGTCCTAGGTATTGTTTGAACTACAAAAATTATCCTGCATTGGGAAAAAAAAACCAAAACTTTTGCTGTGTCTTTTGACTTTGCTGTGTGCTGCTCAGTACTATTAGTACCTAAACTTGTTTTCAGAACTTGGTGCACTATGCTATAGTTAAGCTCTTCCTACCACAGAAAATGCATGGAAATGAGTAAGACCAGAATTTCTCTTCCAGTCCCAACACTTCATGGAAGTTACAATTCAGCTGTCTGAAAATTAGATATGTACTAGATATTAGTTATTCTCTTCAGGTTACTACTGCAGTACCAGAGAAAGAGATGCCTTGTCTTCTTTGGAACTGATATGAAGAAAAGATTTTGTTCCATTTTACATCACTTCAAAATTTCAAAGGATAACTAACGAACTATGTTTACACACCTTGCCCCAAAAGAACCCCCTGCAGAAACTGTCCTCACGTTTGCAACAATGGACTAAGCAATAACTGAAGGGTTGATAGGAATTTTTGTGGATATTTGATGTGGCTTTAGCAGTGTTGAGCTGATGAATCAGCAGGTGCAGGGAAGGGGATTTGTCTTCCTGTTTGCTTAAAAAAAAAAAAAAGTGTTTGTATTACCAAATGTGTAATATACCAATTACCAATATAGATTCAATGCATAAAGAACTACCTGACATGTCAACAGAGATGGGATGTACTGTTATGGCCTTTTAAATCCAGAAGATATGTGAGTTTATATCTCTTTAGAGAATAAAAGTGGTAAGTAGTAAATTATACGCCTGGGAGTGCAACTGCTTCCCACTGCCCAAATGTGGTGGCTCCTGTGGGCTCACACCACTGGTACAAAAGTAGAGTCAAACTGTTACAAAAGCAGTGTCAAACGAGCCCATTTCAGTGGAGCAAGTGGAGATATTTTCCCAGTTATCTTGTCAGAACAGATCTTTGTGACATAAAACCACACATACATCTGAAAAGACTGTACTGGTTCCTGCAAGTGCATCACTGATAGAAAAACACTTGCTTTTAAGAGTGCTATGCAATTGACATACAGGAGGTTAGCTCTTGTACAGCACAAATTATCTGTATTAAAAACTCATTTCCAAATCTATAAAAACTATGTCTGCTTTACTCTATAGTTACACTACGGCCATATTGTAAACTTCCAGTTGGCCTTTCTTTTCTATTAATTCTTGCTGCCTATTAACTAGAAATATGCCCCCTTCAAATCTCCTTGCCAATCTAATTCCTTTCTGAAATAGCTAGACCCTCACAATATTTTTTTCTCAATCTTATTTGCCTTGACACCATTTGAGAGAACTCAAGAAAGATGCTACTATTACTAAGTAGTTTCCAGCTTTTAATCACCATTGAATTTTCAGAGAATATGGAATGTCTCGTTTTTCAGGTTTCTGAACACCTAAAGAAAATTCAAGATATCTTGCCTAACTGCAGATTTCTAAACTTTAAGATGATCCAGTGTAGCTTTTTCATTTTCCCTGGATAAAAAGGATCAACTGCAGAGAATTTTTTATCTTAATTTTCAGACAGCTGCAAAGAAGTGATGTAGAGCCCTCTTGCAGCTGTCCATCTCTCTTCATCTGCTACATGGGGAGCCTACACAACCTGTTAAGTTGGAGATTTAATGTGAGAAGATTAAGTTGGGTCAGATCAATTCCACCCTCTGCTGAACTACTGTAAACTTGCATTTCAATGGAGTAATGATGAATCAGATGAAAACCAGAACAAAGAAATGTGATCCAATGTCTGCAAAAAATTCTTTAAATATATATATAATATCCTGGTTTTAATTCTGGAGGAGTCAAATTAAGGGATTTTCATACCATATAGATGAATGTTGCACAGGAGCATGCTCCTAACTTTTGCTCAGGCAGAAATTCAAGGACTTGAAGAACAGGAAAAAATAAGGAAGCCTGGCATTTAAGCAAACTGACATCTGCTTCATTAACAGACAACCTGGATAACTTGAGTTTGTGTGTAAGAGGTTTTCATTTGTCATAACTCTTCAAACTGGAGGAACTGTTTAATCAGCTTTAGCAGAGCATAATCCCTTAGCTTGATACCTTTCCCCCATAGCACTTGGCAATGCAAACAGTGTTATGAATACCTGGAAGCATTGCAGCAGGTTCACAATAGCAACCTGCCTTAGTCTGCCCGTGTGAAATTGTTCCTGAGACAAAAACAAACAAACTAAAACAACAACTAAAAAAGGAACTACCAAGAGAAAATGTCTGTCATTTGGGAAACTCATATTAATTGCCTACAGTCATAGTCAATGTGAACCTACTCAGCAAGGAATATTTAACATTATGATTTGAGCAGTCCCCAGAAAATCAGCTTCTCTGCTTTAAGCAGCTGCACACTTTTAACAACTGGCAGAAGAGGATTTTCACTAAGGCAGTTGCTCCATTGATCTGGAAATGACAAGATTTAGGACGTGCATTTACATAGAACAGAGGTGGGGACAGCTTGAAAAGTTATCAGAGTATGGAAATTTTCGAGAACGTAAACCTGAGGTTTCCATCATGGACCATATGTGTGCCCCCAACAGGCACTGCCAAATAGGTTATCCTGGGTAACTAAAGCTGTTTCAGACTGTCAGTAAGAAAGTCAGAAAAATGAAAAGTGGAAAATGTTGAGAAAGAAATGCAGGAGTTATTCAAGCAGATAAAGTTAAAAAAAAATAAAACAACGAACAAAAGCAGAAGATCTCATCCTCTGTGAACATCTCTAGACTGCAGGAGAATCAAGTTAATCAATCTCTCCTCAAGATATCTGGGGAATAAAGGGGGATGGAAAAAAGGCAGAATGACCCAAACCCTTCATATCAATCCCTGCGACCTCTGTGATTGTCATGGTGCTCTAGTTTCCTCAGGAAAACCAATTCCTTGCCAATATATGACCAATGTATTTCTGTTACTGAATCTTCCCCTTAACAGTGTAGGGAATTACTTTCTTCCACAATATTAATGCTGATGAAGATCTCATTTTCCTTCCTCATAGGCTTCACACAGTACACAAACCATGAGATGGGACCTTTGTTTCTCCACGTCTCTTTGTCCCACCTCAATTTACAACACATTTCCCTTGTGTACTTTTTCCTGTATAGCTGCACACCTGCAAGAATCAGAGGTATTGCAGTAATCAGTGCAGAATCAATGGCAATTCCTGAGATTTTGCTGGGTATTAAAGAAATCAGTCATCTGGGAGAGTTGTAACACCAAGTGAGTTCCCCTTGACGTATCAAATCTCATGGAGATTTATCTTACTGTAACTATGAACTATTTCTGAGCAGATCCACTGCTTCCTAAAATAATTCACTGTTACATTGCAGCTGAATGACACAAGGTTGTACAACTACTTCAGTGCAGAAAGTGGCAAGAACCTCAAAAGAAAATAAGACATTTATCAGTGCTGGCAGGACTGGCATGGAAATGGTACAAACAGTGATTAGAAAAATCGAAAAGTGTTTCATTCCACCTACAAATAACTATAAAAATTATTGACATGACTATTTAATATGAGCATGATTTTTCTTTGTTTCTCTGTTTACAAATTCTTTCATGACCTTGTTCAAAGTTTTAATTAATTACTCAGGAAAAAATATTATTAAAAGGAGTTTCATCTGGTTTTAACAAAAAAACTAAACCAACAAACAACCTAACTAACAAAACCTCTCCAAACCTAAGTAGAAGGAAAAAAAATTCATTCAAAAGTCAAAATTTTGAGAGTTCAGAAGAAATTTTGGTCTTTTACTTCAGTGATTTTTAAGGCAGACGTCTGTGTCCAAGAGCTCTGCCATCAATGTAGCAGTGCAAGCATTTCCAAAAGTAACAGGTCTGGTCTTCAGTTGTCCAAGTGGGTTAAATCCTGCTCCAATGATGTCTTTTTCAGTCTAATCACTACAGGACACCTATACGATTATTTTAGGCCAGACACCAGGCTGTAACATATGAAAACTTTGTTGAAAAATTATCTCACCATTCATACCTAAATATGGTTATGCTATCCTTTGATATAAAAAAGAAAAATACCATCTGTTTTGCATAACTCTGATCAGTAATAAACCCTTGTTCTTTTCTAAATGGAGTGAAATCTAATATGAAGAAACATTTCCAGTGCAACTGTAACTCATTTCGAGTAAGGTCATTTTGGGCTGCATGTGCAGATCTGGTGAGTACAAAGAACCCATTGAATGGTGAGACAGCGGCAAGTGAGATTACAAAAAAAAATTAATAGTGAAAGAGCACACCTTTGTCTATAATTAAATTCCCAAATCTACTGTTATGTAGCAACATTAGGGCACAGTGAATGTGCTCTGTTATTTGCTTCACGGTGGGCTTTGAGCCAGGGAGTCATTCTGCCCGAGAGACAAAAGACGCTCTGTCTGCGCAGAGATCCTGCATCTTCCCGACACGTTTCCTCATACATTTTGTGAACTGTCTTTCCCCTCCCCTCTCCCTCTGTTATGTGAGCTGTGAACTGCACTGAAAATCTGTCTGTGACAGACACTTTCAGTACTTGGTCAGCTGTCAGACAAGCATGAGGTGAAAGACTTCAAATATGGCATTGGGCTCACAAGCACACACACACACACAGAGAGAGAGAGAAACAGCCATCACTGGCTACTGCTCATGTCCAAGCATGGAATAAACAACAAAATACACCAACCAGCCCCCCCCCCCTCAAAAAAAAAACAACAAAACCACAAAACTCAAGGGAGAGAGTGCTTCTATATAAATCTGAGATCTTGCAAACAAAGAAGGCATATTTTATGGTTTTCACACAACCACAGACACACCGGGTCAGGTTGGAAAGGAGCACAATGGGTCACCTGCTCCAACCTCCATCAAGCAGGGTCATTCCAGACCACTTTTTAGTTTGTGCTCCAAGTGAAATATCCTCTCTGGGCCCTGTACCATAACAAAAGAACGTTGTCTTCTCCTACAGCACCCTGCAAACCCAATGCAGTACTCAGGAAAACCAAAGGAAAGATCCCAGGTGGATGCAGTCTGAGATCAGACCCTGAAAAGCCTTCTTTGTTCAAAATCTCACCAAACAGAGCATCTGGGCTGCAGTACACAAATGGCACAAACTCCTTGATTTCTTTTTGACTCTGAGAGAGATATTTTAGATCCCCTGGGCTGCAGGACATTTTCAGTGTACTTTATAAATCTAAAAAAAAAAAAATGGCCCACATGAGTATGTCTAATATTCAAAGGTATTCCTAATGTCTCTGGATACCTGTAGAAAATTGAATTTTACTGCCAGGGATTATAGGAGTCTGTACATGTTCCTCATGTGTAGACATCTACAATTAGGTGTGTGAATTTGAGTCCTGCCATAGGCTGACTCCCTGTCACTGCAGAAATACAGGCACCTGTAGTGGGTGGTTCACCCTTTTTAAAATTGAGAGAAAACATGTCAAATATAAATTCAATGGAAGTGTCTGAGCTTTATCTTCATTGAGCCCTAAAGTGGACTAAATGGCTGCCATTTAGACAGCTGACTGTCCATTCCTCTCCCTGAGAGTTATTCTTGGCTGTCTGAGATGCCCTGTCAAATCTGAAACAGCCACCCAGGGATGTCAGATATTACAAAACATCAGTGGGAAGCTCAAACTTTGTGAACCAGTAGCTAATGTTGAGGCAGACTCTTTTAAAGCACCTCAAGACAGTGCCAGGCACTGAAGTGGAGACAAAATCAAATTTGAAGGAAAGTGACTGAATCAGACAGTGGGCTATATTCAGCTGCCCAAAATTTGGTGTTTAGTATCATGTACCCCAAAAAAAAGAGGAAGGCAGGCAAAAATACCAGAACAAATAGCTCCTGGATATACTCAAAAAGTAAAAGGAAGCTATTGACAGACAATGCCTGGTAAATCCCCAGAGCATAGCTGAGGCCAGGCAATTTGACTTACCACACATGAAATAATGGGGATGTGATTCATTTGCCTCCGTGTAGACATTTCAGGTTATTTTTAAGTATTGCAGAATGTCCTACCTTGCCTCCATCTGACACTCCAGAAGGGGAGTCTCCCATAAGTGCTGTGTAATACCTGTTAGTACCGTGCATATGTCTCAAATATGCCACAGCAAAATTGGCAACAGACATCCATGTTTCAGCAACAAAATCCTCCCTTGCACGCCTGCACTTCCAACTTCCCTGAGCATTTGGAAATCCCACCTTGCAAGTTGTCACCCAAATAGCACAGAGCAGTGTCAGCCAGTGATGGCACAGAGCAGAGCAGCCTGGTGTGCCATCCAAGGTACCCTCATTCCCAGGCAGTGGGAGCACACGGCTCCATGAATGGAGACTTTTGTTCCTTCCTTCCTGGTCATGAGGGGGTTGGTTTCTTCTCCCAGGTAACCAGCAACAGGACAACAGCACACAGCTTCAAACTGTGCCAGGAGAGGTAAAGATTGGGTATTAAGAAAAGCTTCTTATTGAAAGGGGGGAACAGGCATTGGAACAGGCTGCCCAGAGAAGCTGTGGGGTCACCAGGCCCAGAGGTGTTTAAAAGATGTGCAGGCGTGGCTCTGAGGGACACGGTTTAGTGGTTGCCTTGGCAAGTGCTGGTTGTTGATCTGAGAGGTCTTTTCCAACTTACATCACATCAATTCTGTGATTCTGTGATTCTTGCAAATAATCCAAGCTTGTTCAGTGTTCTCTACAATTAATGTTGAGGACATATCCAGAGAGGATGCTCAGACCCTCCTGGTGTATGTTCAGCATACAGGTTGAGATCTGCGTCATGCAGTGAGTTCCTCATAATGACATTTTTTTTCAAGAGAAGGTTAAAGGAAATCCTGGCTTTGTGTGCAGAAGTTGAGTTTCATCTGTGACTGAGCCATAACCTCCCTAGATGTGAAAAGCAACTCTTTTCCTCTTATTTCCTTCCATCTCATCCTGCAATCAACATTACTTCCCTTCTTCTGAGATTACTTGAGTGGGCATATCCATTGACACTTATCAAATATGTCCAGAAATACCTTTACCACTGAAATTTTTAGAACCCTTAAGGGTTCTTGACAGAGATAATAATCAGAGTTTCCTCCTGACAACTGACAACTGAACTTTTTACTTCTCTCCATGTCTCTGTTCCTTCTTATTTTTCTTTGTGATGAACAAGTCCTAGTTCATCTCCACAAATTCAGCCATGATGTAAGAACAGAGTTTGCCTTCTTTTACACAACATAGCTTTTAGTATTCTCTTCCCCTTTCTCTGACTCTGACTGAATTCCACCTTTTCTCAGTCTGTTTAAAAGTGTGTCTTTCCCCAGCCTGTGAAACCACACAAACCAGAGAGGAGCTACAGAATTTCTCTGTGAAGAGAAGAACAGAAAAGATGAATTCTCCGGGAATGTTCATGAGCTATTCCCTTCCTTCCCCAAAATTTCCTCAGCTTCTGCTGCACATTTAGCCCAACAAGGTGAGCTTTTAGTATCCTTTTCATTAATAACTGAAATACAAAGAATTAAATAAAAAGAATTAAAAATATGTGAGACTTTAATAAGGCCATTCAATAATCATAATATTATGATTACAAGTACTTTTACGACAACATATGACTTTGTTTAGATGTTAACTTTAGAATCAAAGAAACATGTCCCAAAGATATCTGTTAATTTTCAAAGTCTATGAAAGGAGCCTTCCTCAAATGTAGATGCCCATGGTTATTTAAATTAAGTCCATTTCAGGTGCATAAATGACCTGTAGAAAGTGGTCCTGATGGTCTTTGCAATATTATTTTCTTCAGAATGTCTCATCATCTTTGCTGGTAAAATTTGGGTTTAGGTGGATTCAACGGGGATGTGGCAGGATATGGCCACAGATATAATGTACAGACTGCAAATACCTCTTAAAAAATCAAAATGCACAATCTGGTACAATTATCTCTATTTCTTCCTTGCACTGTTATCACAACTTAATTTTGACACAGAAGTTCTTTAGATCTGAAGGCTGATAGATAAAATTTATTGCACTTTGTGTATCTGTTAACATAGAATACCTGACAAAAAAAAGGTTTATCTTTTATTATCTTTGCATGCATAGGATTTAGCATGATGATGGAGACAATATTACTTCAAAGGCATTTGGAATTATGTCCAGGTACTTGATAGCAGGATATGATTTCAAACTGTAGAAAAAAGGGGAATTAGTCCAAAATATTGTGGGGTTTCTCAATAAAACTGGAATCACATTATTCATAGAAATAATTATTAAGCTCCCCAACAGTGGAAAACTTGTGCTTGAACATTTCCTGTGCATGGTGTTAAGACAAGGCCTTTTAGTGGGAGGCAGATCAAAAAGATTTTGGAGGTTTTCCTTCCTGTGACAGGCCACAAGGTGTAATTCTGCACTGCCATTGAGGAGGACCTAAATGTGTTCAGTGCTTGGAGAACTACAAGTACTGGGGAAAAACAGATTTCCACTGTGAACAAAATTCTCCTTGTCCAGTGCATTTTCTTCTCTAAGTCAAGGACAGTTAAATAAATACACACAGCGATAAAGAAAAACAGAAATACAGCTTGGCAACAAAATTTTCTGCCACTTAGATACCTTAACAGAGTAATTTTTTTAAATCTATTTTATTTATAAAGTACATTACTAGTCTTAAACACAAAACACTGCTGTTCCTGTAAGGACTCTTGTTTTAGATTACCTCAGGGTTTGATTAGGCTAAAGACCTGAAAAATCATGTTGGAAAGAAGAGAAACAAGGACTCCACTAGTCCAGTGCAGCAATCAGTGATGAAACTGAATTTTGGAACTTTTCCATATATGTACTTTCAATGGTCCATGCTCAAAAAAGGGTATGAAACATATATCAGACATTTATAAAATTCCACAGAATGCTTCTGTTCTATCTTACTTCTTTTTTTTTTTTTTTCCAGGCACAAAATGTTTATCATAAACCTTGCCTTCCATGACATCTAACACTTTCTTCTTGACATTTTAAAACCAGAATTGGTAACAGCAGGCATGCTGGGAATTAACTGTACCAAAGATCTAAAGGAGACATTACAGAAAAGTGTGGTATGGTATAAGGATGTTACACAGCCTTGCTACACTGCTAAGATAGTGGCAAACAACATCTCACCCTAAATACGGAGACACTTCTTTCAGATAAATTATGCAAATTTAATTTCATTTTTAGCTGTGTTTCTCTTGTGATTGCCTGGTCGAGTGGATCCTTGAAACGGAATCCTTCTAAATAAATGCACTGTTGCTAAATGCATTTGCTATGGCAGAAATCTGAGAGTACTAAAAAAAATTAATCTTCTTCAGGGTCCTGCTGGCTTAGAGCTACTGGCTCTGGGAGGAGCTACAGAAGAGCCTGGGGTTTGTGCCCTCAGTTGAAGTTAGGGATGAAAGAGCCATTGACTCTTGAAAGAACCAGTACAATTTTTAGGATGGAAGTACCAAACCTCAGTGATTGACTTTGCAATCTGTCTCTTCTTAGAGATACACAGTGGAGCCTTCAGGCTGCCTTTTTTCCAAAGGTCGTGCTGATGTCACAGTGTTTCCATCAGTTTACTTGCAGAATTAAAGCCCTGGGAAACACAAAACTGAGGCAGATATAAAAGCTGAGGCATTAAGTTTCTTTAAGGATTATTAATACAGTTTGGAGTCTCTGTAATGGGCTCAAAATATTTATCAAGCCATGTAATCTGAAGCTGCACTGAATTACCTCCCTGAGATAAATGCAGATGATACACAGAAAAAAAGCCCACACTTTTGTTCAGGCTAATAAAAAAATTATATGCTCTAATAATTGAAAAAAAAATTATCCTATGGAATATGAGAAAAGAATGTGGCTGATTATATCTCAAATTCCAGTGGGAAAGCAGCCAAGAAAGCCTTTAAAAGCAATGCATTTATTGACCATTCCATTTGTGTAACAGGAATGGAACCCCAGATGAGCATCTGGGTTTTCAGTTTGTGGTGGACAGAAAATGAGAAAACTTCACCCATTTATAATGTAGGACTGAGGAATAGAAAGGGAATATGGGGTCGTGAAGGTAAAATATCTCAAATGTTTTGACATCTTTAATTAAGGTCTCTGCTTTATTCAGTGAACAGGGATGTCACCCAAGGTTGGTCTCTAAATAAGATGAACCTGGATATTACTCACCACTTCAAAGACTCAAAAATAATTTTTATATTGATAAATTTAATTTAGCTCAGGGATGTCACCCAAGGTTGGTTGGTTGGTTTCTAACTACAGGCTGCCTGGAGGTTACCCATCACTTTAAAGACCTCAAAATAATTTTTAGATTGATAAATTTAGTTTAGCTTAATCCTAACCCATGACAACAATTATTTTTTCCTCCATGGGAGAAAAGCTAATTTTTTCTAACTCTAATTCTTTCTCTTCAACCACGAAGTAGAAAAATACCAGGAGCATCTAGACATCTGGAGACTGCCTCCCACATACAAAAATAACTCGGCAAAGTGGAGTTTCAGAGGCTTTTGTGACATTTATTCTAAGTCAGAGTCACTGTGTGGCCAACAGGAACAGAACAATACTTCCAGAAGTTAATTTACTGAGATGGGAGTCTAAGATCGGAAATCAGAAAGGTGGCTCTGATTACTGAATATTCAGAGAATCTGGACACCTATATTGTGTTATGTGTATCACTTGGATTTCTAAAGATATCTGAGAGGAATCTAAATTCTTTCTATAGTTTATTAGTGCTTTTTGTTCTTTCTGTGATAGGCTCCGGGACTCTTCTCTGGGAACTTTAGAATGAGTAGATGCTTTCCATCCTAAGATATTAGATAGCTGGATACAAAATAAAAGAGGGGTATAGATAAATAAGGATAGTAAATGGAGGAAATAAAACCAAAATAGGTTTGATCTATATATAAGACAAAATCCACAGACTAGATCTAGCTTAATGCACTGAAATATTTTTTAGGCATCAAAACTAAGAAAATCCAGAAGAAACCACAAATTTTTATTGATCACTTTGCCATAACAAACTGTTATGTCAAGATGTTAAAAATATACCAATTAACAAGTTCAATTTATCCCCAGGTGCTGAAGGAGTCATGGTCAAAATCTGAAGAGAGGGTGAAATATGAATGCCAGGAGACAAAACAGGGCTCTACATACCTGAAAAATGGAAACAGTACCTTATGACTGATGAGATGGAGCTGGCATGAAAATTTAAAGACAAGGAATTGTATTCTTATTAGCAATGCCAGGCATAAAGAGTCACTACAAATGCCTGAGACGTAATGGGATTGGCTAGAGAAGTGAGGTTTACATAAGCAGCCAGTTTGCAGGGGATGCAAACCTGAAAGAAAGGGCTCCTACTCCAGGTGGTTGAGCTGCTGTTCAGAGGGACCTCAGCAGGCTGGAGAAATGATCTTTCGAGGCCCCTTCCAACTTGAGAGGTTCTGCGATTCTATGAAAATAAACTGTAGGAGCAACTTATGAAGTGCCATGACAGAATATTGGCAGAAATGTTATCAGGAGATTGTTGCTCTGAATCATCCTCTCGGGTTTATAGGCAGCACTTACACTTGAGTGGGGAGGTGATTCACAAGGTCTCAGTGTATATTAGGCAGAGAGATAGATGACTGACAAACACAACAGGATATAGTCTTTACCTTATGATCCCTTGGTCACTGATCACCTGCATGGAGCCTTTTCATTAGTAATGGTTATAATGATTATGCTGATAACACTTGTTTTCTCATACAGCACTTAGAGGTTCCCACTCTAATGTGTTGAACTGTCATATCTGTCAACAAATAAAATAAGTCTCACTTTGTTCCTCTCCAGTGTAAACAACAAAAAAAATCACACAACCTTAGAACAGTTTTGGTTGCACAGGATCTCTGAAGACCCTCTGGTCCAACACCATGTTCAACCTCAAGTCTATGTTGTAAAAGAGTCAATCTCTGCCTTCTCACTTTCCAACACAGTAGCCCTTTGCTGGCCTTACTCTGTTAATGCCTTTCTTGCACTGGGGACTCTAAAACTGGACACAGCAGTCCCAAAACCTGAACACCAACCAGAATTGCTCAAAAGTGGGTTTTATCACTATTTTCAGTTGGTGCACTGTGCAGTGGCTAATCCAGTGCAATTTGTCATTTGTCATGACCCTCGTGCAACTTCTCATAGAATCATGTACATTGGTAAAGATCTCTCAGATCTTCCCTGCCCATGGTGGGAGGGTTGGAAGTAAATGATCTCTCAGGCCCCCTCCAAACCATTCTATGATCAAGTCCAGCCCCTAAGGTATTTTTCTAGAGCTGTTCCCTTGACGACTGGTGTCTCTCAATTGTTTGCTTTCAGATCTTCTCTGTCAAATCACGGCTCCAGCTTTTTGAGGTTCATTTGAATGACAGACTTTTGGTCCAGCACATGGACTGCTCCCTGCAGTTTAGTGTCAACCCCAAACTTCCTGAGGGTGTGTTCCTCTCCACATAATTACAAACCATCAAACCACCCCACTGCCATTTCATCTGGCAGAGCCAAGGTGCTGCTTTCCCAGGTGTGGAAAAGCAAAGGCCTGTTCTGAAGGCACAACATGAGGACTCAGGGAGGAGCTGAGTGACTATGAAGAGAGGAGATCTGAATTTAAACAGAAAAATGGCAGCATTTGATATAAAAGCAGACAATGGCAGCTGCTTAGGCCCAGCACTTACTGGAGATTGAAGGTGTACAGAAGCAGTCAGGGCACACACAAAAGCCCTTCTGATCTGGCAGTGTTCCCATCCATCCCATCTCACCCCATATACCTGGAAATGCCAAAAAAATAGAGTGGTTTAATGTCAGTGCACAAGGTAATCTTTTAATCATTATCCAATATTGATTGAAAATATAAATTACAGAAACATCCTTTTCCCCTTCTTTGGCTTCTACACTGCAGGACCAATGTAAAGAAGCCACAGCACGAACAGGAATTTCGCCCAAGGCTTTTTAAACTCCCCTGGAAAAATCAATGGGCAAGATTCCATCTTGGTTACAATGTCAGATGGGTGTCATTAAATGATCATAATAATAAACAACTCAGTAGCCCAGCTGAGTCTATTTGCATTTCTGGAGATGAGGATCAAATGTTCCTATAACTGGATGTGTCAATCATGAGCAGAGAAGAGTTTTACCTGGTGTCTCCAGTGACTGCAAATTTCACATTTAAGATGTGACGCATTCAAAAATCATTTCAGAGTATTCCACCTTTTCCAGTGCAAGAAAAAAGAGGAAATTAAAATGGAACACAAGGAAACAAACTCCTTTTTGGATGAACTTGTGCTTGAAAAATAAGGTGTTCTACCTGGTCACTACGTGAATTTTGTAATACCTGTGACGTTGAATCACCTTGTCCTATCAGGAAGCAGGAGAGCTATAAATCACCCTCCAGTGAAGAATTCCAGCCAATTCCACAACTACCTGAAGAAGGACAGAAGAAACTTCTGATCTTCCTGCAAACAGAAGGTAGGATTCGTCTTGATTCGTTGGCTTAAAGCAATGTGATTTTTTTCATGTATTAAAATACAACCTATCATCAGAACGCTTCTTGAAAAATTTAGGACAGTCAGAGAAGAGGATCTTATTCAGTGAGAAATAGAGATTATATAGGCAACAGTGTAACACAAGCTAAAACAAAAAGGTAGAGAAGTGGATAAACAATCAAAAATACAAGAAAAGCCACTTATATCGAGAAAGCAGCATCTTAGTAAATTATATGTTGATAGAGAAAGGGACAGAGAGACAGTAAAACACACTGAATGGGATATATATTCAGCTCAGTAAGTTCTATTGGTTCATGTTTCCATCACCACCTATTTTCAGAGTGGGGAAATTAACACCTTGTTTAATTGATTCCTCTTCTGCACAGTGGCTGCTAAGTAGCCTTTGTGCAATAATCCTGTACAAGTGTAATTACAGAAACTTCCAGGTCTTTTCAGGTCTGCTCAGTCTCTCTCCACAAACTGTTTCAGGTCTTTTTCAAGGATAATAAAAAATAATTGTGATTTTTTTCTTTTTTTTTTCTTTTTGTAGTGGTTATTCAATTAAGATAATAATTTAGGACACACCTTTTAATTTTTTATTTGAGAAGGAGAGACGTGAAAAACATATTCACATGAGTTTGCCAAACTCATACAAACTAGGGATGCTAAAGCACCATCTTTCAGTGGCAGATCCCAGTATACAGATGGATTTGCAGGAAAGTCAGTAAGACTTGGCACACGTCCTGATTTATGTTTGATTGAGGGGGAACAGGGGAGGGGGAGAGAGAGACTGATTTTAGGACCGGTGCCTAGAAATTAATGCAGAGCAATTAAATTTACATCTCATAAACTGTAAGCATTTGGTTGAAATCAGTGGGATTGCCAAAAGTATGTTAATATCTTGGAGTGGGAAACCCACTGGGTCTTAAAAAGCATTCCAATGGCATTTCGAAACTTGTATTATTGTATTAAATTACCAATTATATTTAATTGTAAGTTAATTCATAGAAAATATTACAGTGAATGAATACTTTGCCCATGTGTCTAAGTTAGCTTCTTCAGCTTGGTTTGCAAAATAGAAAGCTTTGCAATTTCAGTGAAGAGTTTTTTTTCCTTTAAATGTGCTTTAAGTGCAAAAAGGGTTGTTTTCTATTTGCATCTCATCATATTTTGCACTCAAAAGACATATTTTTGCTTGTAACTTTAGTACAGCTAAAAATAACCCCAATTCTATTTACTATCTAGTTAGAATTAAGTGAAAAGCATATTTTTTTCATGATATTGGGGTTATAACCTTTTGTTGCTAACACCTGAGTCAGATAAAGTGCCAAATTTTGTAATGGCTCTGACAAATAAGTGTTAGAGATGTTAATAAGAAAAGAATTCTGTAATTATAAAGCACTTCAAGGAGTCACAGGTGATGTCAAAAGTAAGGCACATGAAGCAATACTAAGAACAGGAGATCAATGACTTATTCTGTTAAGTACCCATACGTTTTCCACTGGATCAACTAGATCTTCCCTCAAATACAAGTTTTTGGAATAAGCCATCCTATTTTGAAGGCTGTGAGAGTTTAATTGGACAGATGTGACCAGTCTTTCCAGTTTTTTGGCCTCTGACCTCCAGGTGCCCACAGTCACAGTCCATGGGCTTTGTTGTTTAGCAGAGCTGGAGCAGCCTAAGGTTGGGCACTGTGGGTCTTCCCCAGAGCAAGGTAAGAGGCTGATGAAGAACTGGGGCCTTGCTGTAACACTTGGAAAAGAATAATTTTTCCATATTTTCCATTTTTCCATGTGTTCTCCCCACAAGTACCAGTGTTCTCCAAAGCACTCGGTGTTTTATATAAACTGGTTGCCTCGAGGCAAAGGGGCTTTGCTGAATATGAAAAGATCAGCAAACCCTACTGGCCTCTCCCCAAGAATAATTTAAAACTAAAATCAGCATCCCCTCAAAACCAAACAAGTTAAGCTAATAATATTCCTCTGTGGTAACACGCCCATAAATTCCCTCGGAGTGGGAGGCTGGGAAGATTGCCAGAATAAATAAATTCCACTCTAGTCACCTGCTTGCCTGCCTGAGGTAGGTGAGCAGAAACAAGCTGAATGCAACTCGTGTGACTGATTGCAGATACCTGAACTTTGCAGTGACCTCCTGGGTCACTGGAGTGGTGCTTTGAGCCTCTCAGGCAAGTGGAGTCTTGGAGTCCAGGGTCTGGTGGATGCTTCTTCAGTTAGAATCAGATATTTGTAGAATAACTTGAGCTGGATGGAACCCACAAGGATCAGCAAAGTCCTACTCCTGGCCCTGAATAGGAAATATCAAGAATCACGATGTTAGAGAAGGCTCTTATTTCTGTTGTCATTTCTTATTACTTGTAATATAATCAAGACTTGTCTTAAAACAGATAAAAACAAAAAAACTTCCTGAACCAGGTCTTTCCCAGTTCTGTCCCAGCTCACATGCCAGATTTCACAGTGCTGGTCATCAGGCTTTGAATAGGTTGTGAACCCTGACTCCTACACCTGACTGTAGAGATCACACGGACTCAGTGTCTAATTCCCCTTTCAACCAAAGCATCCAGTCAGAGCAGGCAAAGGGGGAGAAGGGGAATTTTCAGACTCACCTAGACACAGGAACAAGCTAAGAGTAGCATCCCATCTCACCCCATCCCATCCCACTCCATCCCATCCCACTCCATCCCATCCCACAGTTTGAAAATGAGTAATAGGTTTCCTACAGAAAGGGCAGCAAAAATATCTGTGAATCCCTGTGGGGATCTTCCATCAGGGCTAAAGCAGGAAGTATGAGATGTAAAAAGCAGTTGATGCATAGAAATTTGGAAATGAAGAGGGGGAATAAATTTTATTATTTTAGTTCTAAAAATGGATGAGGAGGGACAGAGACGGGAAGGAAGGAAGGAAGGAAGGAAGGAAGGAAGGAAGGAAGGAAGGAACTTGAGCAAAAGCCAGCAAACACACAGGAGAAAGATGTACTGTGTATTCAGAGAAACGAAAGCTCTGTAAAAAATAAATTAATTCCTCGTTCTCACCTTTTCAGAGATGATTCTGCCAGTGGTGTTCCTATGTCTCACAGCTGTGCTGCCTCCATCCAGTGGACAGGTAGAATACATATCTCTTATTTGTAAAATTTGGGTGAGCCTTGAGGAACTTGTAGGCCGACTGAATATAGTTTATCCTATGCACACCAAACATATGCAGAAAGAGTACTGATGAGGTATTGAGGATCTGGAAAGCATTTATACTTGATGTATTAGAGATCTAGGTTCTGGAAATCATTTATCCTTGAAGTCTGCATAATTTCAATGCCGTTGTCTGGTTCTACATTTGCACAAAATATATATATATATATATAAATAAAAATTAAAAAAAATTAAAGATTCAGCATTACTTGTAAGTTGGGTCAGAGATAACTGAATTTTCCAGAAGTTTCCATACACAAATCCAATATTCTGGACCTCTTAAAGATCCAGCATTTTTCCCATTAATTCCACACAGGTTTATAAATATCATTTACCTACCTCTGCTCCTTTCTCACCCTACAGGTCCTGGGGTGCTGCCTCTCCCTTTGCTCACTGTCCCATCCGCTCAGCCCATATCCCTGATTTCCCTCAAACAGCTAAATTAGCACCCTGGGTGCACACACAGAGTGGTTCCTCCCAACCCAAACTTAGTCTGAAATCCGTAGTTTGCTGCTTCTGCATCAGAAACACTGGATGTGACTGATGGCTTGACTGCATTTCCCCCCAATTCTTTAATTTCTCCTCTCAATGCTGCAGTCTAGACTAGTTGAGAATAGACATAAAGAGGAGGCTGAGTTCCTCACATGGCTATTTTTTTTTTAATTAGAGAACATATGAAAAGCACGAGAAATTTTATCAGTTATGACAGAATTGGAAGAAAATCTATGGCATGAAAGGTATAAACATTTTCTGTTCAGTGGGTTGTCCTGATGAAGTACCACAAGAGGCCTGTCACCCTAAGTTTGCCTGCTTTTTAGTGTTTGCATTTTATCCTCATGCAGCTTCAAGAAAACCATGTATATTTTTAAAATTTATCTATTTTGTTTACATATTTCTCCTTTGGGAGGAGAAATGTGATTGATGGTGATGTTCACCAATGAAATCAAAGAGGTGGCAATCTGTAGCCAATCCTTTTCCTTCTGATCAAAGTGTATATAAGATAGAGTAAAAAAAAATAAAGATAAGACTTTCCTGCTTGACATCCTGCTGCCTCTCTCATTCTTTCGTGTCCCAAAGAGTGACAGAGGCCTGAGATGATCCTGTGATTAAACAGCAGATTTCTTCAATAGAAAAACTTTGATAGGGATGTTCAAAACTAGACAGAAGAGAAACACATCATAAACAAAATGCATGCATGCAGATGACTTTTAGACCCTCCTTCCACAAAACCTCATTAAGGAAATTATAGTATCAGTAAATAAGGCTGTTTCTGTTGCCTAAATATATGAGTCTACAGGCACAGAGGCATTCCAGAATATCTCAGTCCTCCACAGAGAGTTGGAAGATACAATACAGGAATCAGTGTTATTACTGCTAAACTCTGCACTGTGGAACCACTGAAATGCTGCTCCACGTGGAAGTGCCCCTGGAGACACTCAGGAGACACAGCAGACCACAGTTCTTCCTCCCCCACAGGAATTATCTCCTTGGCTGATAATAAAATTTTGCTATTTTAATGTTTCCTACACAAGATGCAGGATTTAGTAACATTCAAATAAAATAGAAATACAGCTTGTTTTTTGATTTTTCAATTTAGGGAACTGCAGCTCTCCGAGCTCTGTCAAGCAGCACAGCAGAGCAGCAAAAGCTGATTGTTGACAGACATAATGCCCTCAGGAGAGGAGTAAAACCAACTGCCAGCAACATGATTAAGATGGTAAGTTTTGTGCTGTAAATCTATTTTTAATGAGTAGTGGACTCTGTGAGAGATACAGGACTGATACAGGGTCACATTATTTTATTTAGCCACAAATTCCTTCTCCTGACCTTTCCTAAGGACTGAGCACAGCCGGGTCCAAGAGAAAGATAAGGCTGGGCTGGTGGAAGAAAAGAACTGGAAAATTTGGTGGTGTATCAACAGTAATGTCTCTTTTGAAGTAAAATTAAAAGAGAAGAAAGATCCATAGCATAATTAATTTCTTTCTGATTCATTCTTCATCAGGCTTCAGAGTTTCTATTCCCTTGGTGCACAGTAGCTTTGCTCCTACCTACCTCTCCCCTCAAAAAATGGGATGGAAAGGATTTTGCATTTGACATTTTTCTTATTTAAATGTGATTTCTAAATGTTGCTCCTTTATGAGGGGTTATTCTTAGGTATGTGACAGATTTTTTTTTTTTTTTTCTTTCATTAAGGAATGGTGTCCTCCAGCTGCAGAGAATGCCCAAAATTGGGCCAATCAATGTACTTTGAGGCACAGTCCTCCTAATCTGAGGAGAGCAAGTAAGAGAAGCATGAATGGAACTGAACAGCCTCACATGTGACCAGTTTGGGGCTTTGCTTGCTGGGGGGAAATGAGATGCAATTTTAATTCCATATTGATCTTTTGGGTTTTTTTTTGTCATGTGACAAAGGGAAATTTCTAGGCAGAAATCTGCCCAGTGAGTGAGAAAAGTTCAATTCCATTCTCATCCCAGTTTTACATAGGTATATCCCATTTCCTACAGCAGATGAAAAAATTAAATCGTAGTGATACTGCATATTCTCCTAAAATATCCATCAGAAAAAAAGCGAGTCTCGAGATCCAGAGCCAGTTAAGTGCAGAAACCAGTTCACATGTGCTGGTCTGAAATGTCTGGGAAGAAAGGGGCAAAAGCAAAGGTGTAAAACTGGCTGGTGGTGCTAAGCATAATTTCTCAGACCAGATAAAGTTTTTAAATCCCCTGGAAAATTGCAACCTAAAACTGTCTTTGAGGTTCAGATTAACATTTCATTCAGTCACTGGATATTGAATTTACAGCCCAGTGTGCTGTTGTCTGACTTCTGCCTACACCATATCTAAGATGTGAACAGTCCTGACAATATTTTTTTCCTAAAATCCAAATTGTCACCCTGCTCTTTAGCCTTCTGATGACTATTTGCATATTTCTAGTGGAGTTTTCTCACGAATGTACCATAAACAAGTAGATTGTTTTCATACCAGTCTGTGATGGACTGGTGAACGGACCACTGAGGTCAGAAAGGTGTTCCTTTCGTCTACCAATCCTTGATCAAATCCCAAACTCTATTTAAGTCCTAAAATGATAATAAACTCGCTCTTTCTCTGCTCACCTCTGAACCTGAGTGGTGTGGTTCTTTTCGTGTCCCTTAACAGCTACACCAAATCCTGTTTTTTGCCAGGGTGAATGCCATTTGAGGACCAATGCAGTGGGGTTAGACCTGAATAAAAACAGTAGATAAGGGAAATATAGACACTTTCTTGTGTGCCAGGAGTAAAATTTGGATTATTGGGATTTTCCCAAGATCACTGGGCTGTGATCTGGGTAATGATTATGTTGGCAACTTCCAAAGAGCAAAATTACAGTCATGAACCTGCAATGCACCTGTGCAGGTGTTCCTACAGTCATACAGAATATCTGCCAACAAACAACCACCAGCCAAGCAGGGTCAAGTGACACCTTCAGTATTTACAAAGGGTGATGTCGCTCAACTGGAAAAAAGCCAACATCCTGCCACCCCATTTAGAATGAGAACTTTTGTGGAAGTCATCCCACCTTTTGCTGGTTTGTTTTCTTTTTCTCATGCATGTATTCTCTATGCATTTCTCAGCACCATTCTCTTTTCAGATGTACTGTGCGGTGAAAATCTCTTCATGTCCTCTGCCCCATTCTCATGGTCAGATGTTCTTCAGGCCTGGTACAATGAGGAGAAAAATTTTGAATATGGAACTGGGGCAAAAAAAAAAGGTGCTATGTTTGGCCATTACACTCAGGTAAATGTATTATATATATATATATATATATATGTGTGTGTGTGTGTGTGTGTTTATATATATATATATTTATATGTTTATATTTATATTTCAGGATGAACAAATAAATGTTAGCTAAGCAAATTATACCATCTCATCTTTAAAGAAAATAAATACAATGGAGACGTGAGAGTTATTCTAACAAAACAAGATGAAAACTTTCAAATGAACAGAATTAGAATGAAAATAATAGGTGAAGTAACAAAATTAAAATGAAAATAATAGTCTAAGTGTATGTAGGAGTAAAGAGTAAAGATACTGGTATTTTAAGACTTCAGGAAGTAACAGCTTATTTGTTTGTTTAACATCTGAAAATTGCCCAGACATTGGAAGAACAAGGTTATTAAAGTATCATCAAAGAAATATAAATAGGCTTGTTGCAGCAAACAGAATTCTTTTGACTCAGAGGAGCTGGACAATGGCTTAACCTAAATTTCTACAGTACCTGCACAAAACACAGGATACAAAATTTTACCTTGTCATTCCTACAGTTTCAATTGAATGAAGACATAAATACAAAATCAAAGGTTTTATAAACATGTGTCTTGAATTAATATTGTTATATCCCCAATATTCTTAGGTTAAATAGGGGTGAAGGCAGATTTTCAGCAAAATGGGGCTCATATTTTTACAATAAAGGGTAAATTAAGTGACTTAACGACGTTGCAAACATTCCTGTGGTGCATATTGTATTTCAGTGATTTTCAAATGTATATTTTTTCATACTCCCATGATTTTTATTCTTATACCTACAGATGGTTTGGCACAATTCTTATAAAATTGGATGTGGCTTTGCTTTCTGCAGAAACACTACCTACAGTTACTTTTACGTCTGCCATTACTGCCCCGCGTATGTATTGATTCTGATTTTGGTACTTATTAATTACATTATCAAAATTAGTCAGGAGCTGGTGAAATTTGTAACAGGGCACATCACCAATAGCTGAGAAACAGGTTTGAAGACTGTATTAGGAATATGAAAGGAGAGAAACATACTCAGGAAAAGAGTTGTCAAACAAGAAAAAGTATAAAATATATAAAAGGGACGCTGATTTTCAGATTAAATGTCACTTGCCTGAAAAAGCCTAATTTTCATAATAGTTAATTAGAAATAAATATTTTGCACCTTCTGCTTGAAATCTCCATTCAGAAGGGCATGCCAATCTGTACAGTACAGTGAAGACTATAATTAATACCAAAAAACTTTAACAGGAATGTTATGTTAAAGTGATGATTTAAAATAGTACCTAAAATTAATTTCCACATTCACAGTATCTTGTTGTGGGTTGACCTTGACTGACCATCAGTAGCTCACCCAGCCTCTCTGACTCTCCTCCTCAACAGGACAGAGTAATTTAAAAGAGATTTCAAAAGGTTCACAGGTCAGGATGAGGTCAGGGGCAGAGTCTCACCAGTTGTTGTCATGGAAAAAAAGAGACTGAGCTTGGGAAAATTAATTTAATTTATCACTAATCAAATCAGACTAAGACAATAAGAAGTAAAACCAAATCTAAAGCACCTTCTACTAGCCCCAGCCTTTTTCCCAAGCTCAACCTGACTCCTGATTTTCTCCACCTCCTCCCCCTCAGCAGCACAGTGGGATGGCACTGGGGGCTCTGGTCAGTTCATCACGTGCCATTTCTGCCACTCCTTCCTCCCTGTGCTCTTCCCCCTCTCCATTGTGGGGTTCTTCTCTCCTCCTTCAGTGTGGGTCCTTCCCGCAGGCTGCAGTTCTTCCTGAGCTGCTCCAGGATTCCTTCCATGGATTCCTCATGGATTCCTTCCATGCTTCCATTCCCTCAGGACTGGACTGCTGCAACATGTGTCCCCCACAGGGTAATAAGTCCAGTCAGGGCCTGATCCACTGAAGGCTTCCCATGGGATCAAAGTCTCCTCCAGACATCCTCCTGCTCCAGTGTGGGTCCTCCTGCAGGTGGATCTTTGCATCCCCGTGGACATCCATGGGCTGCAGGGGCACAACTGCCCCTCCATGGGCTGCACCAGGGAATCTCACTCCAGTGCCTGGGGCACCTCCTGCCTCTCCTTCTGCACTGCCCTGGGTGTCTTCAGAGTGGTTTCTCTCATATATTCTCACTCGTTTCTTCTGGTTGCTGTTGCTTGCAGAATTTACCCTCCCTTGAATGTGTTATCCCAGAGCCACTATCACCATCACATGGGTCCAGCTTGGAGATGGTCAACACTGGCCCTGTCTAGAACAGAGACAGCCTCTGGTGTCTTCTCACAAAAGCCACCCCTGCAAACTCCTCACCTTCTCTGCCCACTGCCAAAGCATTTCCGGATAAATCCAGAACACCTGTAAAAATTGATTGACATATAACCAAACACTGAGCCTAAATGTAACAATAAGTTATATATGTAACCTAGTGTAAATCTAAACATCTTTGTAGTTTAGTTTTTCTCTCAGATATGGTGTAGTGACTTCACAGCTGATGTTGGTGACATTGATGTTTCAGGGGAAATCTAATAAGTTCAATGAAGACTCCCTACAAGGAAGGAGAGCCCTGTGGGGATTGCCCCAATGCTTGTGAGGATGGATTGTGCAGTAAGTTCCAAGCATTTTAATTGTGACCTGGGTAAACTTGATGTTTAAAAAAAAACCCTAAGCATCAATTAATTTATGCGAACTGATTTTTAAAAAAATTATTTGCTGAACTACTAGGCCTAAAGCACTATCAGAGAATCACACTTCACCATGCTGTCTGCTTTACCTGTGTGAGATAACGCTTTTCCATGCCCAGGAGAGATCCTTGGTCCTAAGAAATTCTAGGGAAGGAAGGGACTTCTTTACCTTTTTTTTTTCTTCTTCGTCCTTTGAAGAATGATGGCAGATCAAATAGAAGTAGCAACACACTTGATAAGAGCAAGTGGCAAACTTGAGTTTTTAGAATTCTAATGGGAAATAGAAACATATGGGCTGAGTCTCACAATGCAAGATTTACTCCCTATCTTCTGTTATGGAATTAACCAAATTCTCACCATAGGCTGTGGCATAAAGGAAAAAAGCTTTAAAATGCCTTTATGGGTAAGTGAGAAATCTCCTTGAGAGAGCCATGTATTTTCTGTGTGTGATCAAATTAATGGTTTGGATGCTGTTGGGGGGTAAATGGCAACAGAGAGGCAAACATTAGAGCGAAAATAGTGTTGATGAAATATTATTCTGAAAGGACATGCTGCGGGTTTTCACTTCCCACTCATGATTAACTTTGTGTTTCAAATTGTTTTCAGCCAACCACTGAAAGTTTGAAAATGCTTTTTTCCACCACTCCTGGCAAAGTGTCCAAGATGTACCCAGAGCTTCGTCAAGTCCACTGCTCTGCTCCTGTCAGTGCACAACTGGAATAAAATAACAGGTTCAGCTTTTACCTTCCTGGACATCCATCTCCTTAATGAATTCTTCCACAGACACTGATTCCATCCTGCCTCTCCAACACGTGCAGAAGGACTGACTTAAGGAGTCCCTTACAGTGACTCACACCAGAAAAATCTGTAGGATGATGTATATATTCTTTTTATATAATGGTCCAGAACATGGTAGAGATCTTAATTTAAATTTGTTGTTTGTTTGCCAGATATATTTAATTATTAGCTTTTCTCATCTTTATTTTCCCAAAAATGTTTCCTAATAAACATTTTAAAGGTCTGTGGTTCCATATGTTTATTATGTTCTTGGCATAGATGGTGCTTGGTCATGTAATTACTTTTAACTTGATTGAAAATTTAAACTATTGTACTGTTAACAGGACCAGAAGATAAACAGGATGGCTTGAAATATGTAATTCTTAAAAGAAATTAGGAGACCAGAGCAGTTTCCTCTAGTTCTATTCTGGTTTTGAATCTGTTGCTGACATATGTTCTACTGTAAAATGCTCAGTTGTGAAAAAAAACACAAAAAATATCCCCCCAAAACCAAACCAAATGTAGTTAATTTAAATTAAGAATCATGTTTATAGCATAAGATTGCATTTAAATACAGGTAACCAAACTTGCCTTGTGAAGAAAAAAGACTGTCTGAGAAAAGGGTTTAATTCATAAAACCAGATAGTCAAAAGGGGGAAGGTCCCTGCATTTGGAAACTTTGCTTTTCATAACAAGTAGACATGTGTTCCAATTTTTTTTAATATCTTCTTTTGCTGTATCAGTTATTTAATTACTCATTCTAAAAGACCCAGTTCATCATAATTTTAATTCTTTCTTATTACCACGAAATAAAATTCTCCAAACTTCATCAATGTTGTGATTTTATTGGTATTAGGTGTTGAAGGGAGCCTAAATATTTAGCAGCATGAGCAGAAACCAGCTATGGGAGAAGATTTCCTAGGCAAAAACAGAGGTCAGGCAACCAACCCTAACCAGACTCCCTTTGAGAGAGAAATAACAATTAGCATAAATAACCTGCAATCCCCACTCTGTGACCTTTGGATGTTCTTTTGCAATTAAGAATGGGGCTAAATATTATTTCAGTCTCACCTTACAAAGGTTGCACATTCCAGTCCCTTTTTAGTAGGGAAGCTGCTGTCATAATTAAGATTTCAAGTCCCAGAGTCCTTGGCACAGAATAATTTCATCACACGTTTCTGACTCCTTCATTCCAGTGGCATTTCTTCTAGTGTGAGGCAAGTATTAGGTTAAAAGTTCAATTTCATGAGTCAAAGTGCTTATTATTTGGGGTTTTTTGTTTCCTCATTCATCTCCACCACTTTTCCCCTCCATGGCACACTGCCCACTCAGCTGGAGACAACTCTGAAAGTAAATTAAGCAATGCCAGGGCATAGGTGTGAGTGCTGGAACACAACTTACTACACTCTGAAATAATTAGCACAGGTCCAAGTAAGAATGATTATATTGCAATAGTTAATCCTATGGTGTTATCAATAAGGAAGTGGGCAGAACCATTACCTTCACTCACAAAAGACTCCTTTACCATGAATAATGGGTCAAGAAATCATAGAATGATTAAGGCTGGAAAAGACCTCTAAAATCATCAAGTCCAAGCATTTACCTACCACTACCAGGTCCACCACTAAACCATGTCCCTAAGAACCAGAGCTGCATATTTCTTGACCGTTTCCAGGGGTGATGACTCCAACTCTGCCCTGAGTAGCCTGCTCCAACGCTTGACAACCCCTTCTGTGAAGAAAACTTTTTCCAGTATCCAATCTAAATGTCCCTTGGCACAGCCTGAAGCCATTTCCCCTTGTCCCATTGTTACCTGGGAGCAGAGACCGACCCCCACGTGTCTACAACCTCCTGTCAGGGAGTTGTGCAGAGCCAGAAGGTTCCCCCTGAGCCTCCTTTTCTCCAGGCTGAGCCCCCCCAGCTCCCTCAGCTGCTCTTCCTCAGACTTGTGCTCCAGACCCTTCCCCAGCTCCATTCCCTTCTCTGGAAATGCTCCAGCCCCTCAGTGCCTTTCCTGCAGTGATTTCTGTTACCTTCCACTGCAACCTCAACCACAAGAATTTATTTCTCAGTCACTTGTAAGAGG
>VXBN01006179.1:0-32653 GCA_013397395.1 Sinosuthora webbiana
TCTGACTCCAGCTGGCTCCGCTGCCCCAGCAGGGACTCCAGCCTCCGCCGCAGGTTCTGGATGTAGTTCTCAAAGATCACATCCAGGTTCTTCCTCGGCCCCGATGGCCCTTGCTGCTGGAGCAGCTCCCACTTGGTGGAGAGCACCTTGTTCTGCTGCTCCAGGAATCGGACCTACAGCCAAGAAAGGGTGTGTGAAACATTCACCAGGGACGCATCCCACTGCTCAAACCTCCTGGGAGCTTTGGGGGCCAGGGGAGTCATTTCCCAAAACCTTAACACGACCATTGTTTCCAAGGGGAAAATTCCTCCTTTTTTTCTCCTTTTTTTCCCTATTCTCTTTTAATTTCTCCTCTTTTCTCATCCTGTATTTGTGCTCTTTTTTTTGGGGGGGGGAGGTGGGGCTTAGCTATTGAAATGCTTCCATTCTGCTCTTACAGATTATTTCCAACACTAGTCGGGATTTTTGACATTAATTTTCAGAAGCATCAGATCCTTTTTTACCTTCCAGTGAATGAAATCCCATTGGTTTTTATATTCAAGAACATTCCTCTTATCAGACACAGAAATTATTCCATATACACATCTTATATTTAAAAAACATGGAACACGCTTATAACAAACATTCTCCCAGTAAGGGAACTCATCTGCATTTAAACTGAAATAAGAAACAGTTGCAATTTTTTAAAAATTTCGGTCCTAGATTTTAAGTTCCTTGAGAAAAAAATTATCCCAGAAAAAGGACAGACTTAAAGAAACACTTTGGTCACTGAGTATGTCCCCGTCCCTTTGGCCTGTCTGCACTGGAGAGAAAACAAATGTGCATCCAAACCTGAAGAAAGTTGTTCCGTTTCTTTGTGGATGCTAAATTTTGACACTTCCTCAGGAGGAAACCAGATGGAACCCAATGGAAACAACCACAGCCCAACACTGAGCTGAGAAGGATATTTCCCTCTCCAGAGCACAAGGAATTTCTGCAGTTTTCCCATTCCCAAGCACATCCAGCTCCAACCTCTCACCTTGTCGATGAAGGAGGCAAACTGGTTGTTCAGGGTCTTGATCTGCTCCTTCTCCTGGCACTTCACTTGCTGGATCTGCGGGTCAATGTCAACGTGGACTGGCCGCAGGAGGGTCGGGTCCACCTGCACCGGCTGGATGCCTCCGGGGAACCCAGGGCCGCATCTGACAGAGCCGCCAAAGCCGCCCATTCCTCCACCAATGACACCTCCTCCAATGCCACCAAATCCTCCTGGAAATCCTCCACCGAAGCCACCGATCCTACATCCGTAGCCACCGCCATAATTGCTGCCCATGGAAATCCTTGTGTTGCCTCCCAGGTTGTGGAGGCTCCGGCTGCTGAATCCTCCGCAGTGTCCGCTGCCACCTCCGTACCCCCTGGACGTGGAGAACGAGCTGTAGCTGATCCTGCTCCGGCCGCCGCCTCCAAAGCCACCACCAACAGCAGAGCAGGAGCTGAATCCCCTTTTGCTCCCAACTCCGAAGCTCCTGCAGACAGACTGACGAGACATGGCTGGTTCTCCTCAAAAGAGCCGAGAATGGAGGAGCTGAGGAGATCGACAGAGCTCAGCTGGTGCTGAGGGCAGAGAGAAGTGCTCAGAGTCTTCTCTGGCTCCACAGCTCCAGGCATTCCCTTTTATCTGCTCCTGGAGGTGGGCTGGGACAGCTTGGGCGTGAAGAGGAAACAAATTTACTGTCTTCATCAGCTTGGTGCGGTTAACAGATTTTTGCCAAATTGGTGACTCCACCCAGAAATCCGCTTCGCCGTGCAGAAGGAAAAGCAGGAGCACCGAGGCAGGTCTCTGTGAGTAAGTGGACTCCCATATCTTTATGTCATCTGCAAAAATATGTTTTACAATGATGTTGTCATGTTCTTCCCTCCTCCCTGCCTGCTCCTAACGACTCCACGGGTTGTCTGACTCCAGGTTTTTTGCCTGACACTCCACACCAGGCAAGGATTTGGGTGAAACCCAGATAGAACGAGGCTTTCACAATTCCCCCAAGCACACCCCTAATCTCCTTGTTAAGCAGAAAATTCCCAATGACTTTCCAAGCGGAAAAATGCCGCATCATTAACATTTATCGGGGGGTCAGCATTTCTGTTTCATCTGGAAAGGAGCTGCCTAGTTCCTTCCTAAGAGCATCAGGTGGGATTTTTCCCTCCAAAATGTGTCCCACAAAGTCCGAGACAACAGGTCCTGGGGTTCTGAGCACCAGAGCAAGAGAACAAGGATGTCCAACTGCTTACTTGTGCTTTTACAGTGGCCACAGGGATTGTCAAGCCACAGAGGATGGAAAGGACGCTCCAGGCAGTAGATGTTGTAATGATGACCGACAATAATGTTTAATTTCAGGCACCAGCTCCCCACCTCACCAGCAAAGGATTTGGACACTCACATGAAGGACATCTTGCAGGTACATTCCGAACCTCACTAATCAAATAAATGTTTTAGTTGCATTTATTAATTTCATCGGTAAAAAACACCAGTGTTTCCTTCATTCTCATTTCCTGAAAATAATGAATAAAAGTCAAGGGAAATATATATTGTAAAATTCTTCAGTAGTCAAAAAATATCCTGTTTTTAAGCTTCCAAATTGCACGTGTTGAGTTTTCACAGTCACACAGGAGATTTGGGCAGGTAAATATGTCTGAAAGCATCCCTAGGAGTCAGCTAGTGGCCACAGACACAGAAAACGCTTCGGAAAACCAGCCCGGGAAAACACTTCCAAAAGCCACTGGTGGAATCAGAAACACGAACGTCATTGACTGTCACTGGGATGGGGCTTCTGGAGCCACAGACTGTGTGGAATGAGAGGGAGGGGAGGACGTTGCCCTTGACAGGAATTCACCTGTTCGCCAAGATTGTCCCACCCTTAGGGATTCAACAGTTGGCCACAGTTATTTGGCAATTGAAGGATGCAACAGTTGGCCAAGGATTATTCCACCATTAATGGACTAAACAGCTGGTGAGGGGCTATCCCACCCCTGAGGGACCAAGTCATGGTTGGCCAAGGATTGTCCAGGTGTGCGTTCCTGCAGCTGGAGAATGGACAGCACCCCCACAGCATGGAGGGGACTCCCTCCCTTCCAAAAACAGCTGCAATCCAGATGGGCTGGTTTCTCCATGGTCATCTCCCAGATGGAGATTTAAGCTCTCCAGACCATTCTGCAGCCCAGCGCACTCGCTCATGACGAGCACCCCGGGGGAACTGCAGAGTGGCTTGGGTTTAGGTGGAGAAAACAGGTTGTCCCTTCTCCTGGCCTCCCCCTCAGCTGCCAAACCCATGAAATGAAAGCACCAGGACTTCACTGGAACATCCCACGAGGAGATTCCACAACGAGGAGGAGGATCTGCAAAGTCAGCCAGATGCCTGGGTGCTGACCACACTCAGCTCCTGCAGATAAAACGCCCCGATTGAGTCACCCTGACGTCTTCAGACAAGATGTGCAGATTATCCCAAACCTGGAGTCGCCTGAGCCTTCTCCAGGTAAAACTCGACAGGCAGCTGGGCTCCAGCTGTGCCCTCAGATCTCTTGCGCAAGGAGCTGCGCACAGCAGAATCATCGACACCGGGGAAACTGTGAACTCGGCAGAAAATGTGGATGGAGACCAAGCCACGCTCCAGCTTCAAATCTACCCAGCCAAGAGCATGGAGGAGGTGTCGCAATGACTCTTCACAGCAGCGCTACAACGCCATGTAAAGTTCATTGTAAAGTTTAGAAGAAAGAGGTTCTTAAAACTAAGCACTGAAACAGGTGATTAAGCACCAAAACAGGTGACTCTTGCCCCAAGCCAAACCTCAAACTGCTCCTGGCACAACACCAGCTTCGCACAGGCATTGCCTACTCAGCATCTTTATTTGGGCCAAACCCAGCCACAATCCCTGCTCCAGCACCCTTCAAAGTGGGGAGAACTCCCTTTTCCAAGAGCTCACTTTTCTGAACCTCTTCCTCAGTCTGCAGCTTCCTGACCCACTCTGAGAGCACCAGCAACTCCCAGAGGCTGTTGTGGGACTCCTGAACCACCACTGACAGCCTTTTCTGCCTCTTTGATCTCTCCGGGTGGTGGAGGAACCACAGCGCAGCTCAGATCAAACACTCCAGACTCCCCTCCCAAACCCCCTCCTGAGCTGCTCCAAATCTCTCCCTCCTGCTTTTGGAGCAAGGACGAGCCACTGGGGAGTCCATCGGCTTCTCAGGGAGAGGATGGTACCTGAGCTCAGGGATGGGGATGAATCACACCTTCCCAGCCCGTCACATTCCCACGGCTGGTCAGGGATGGTACACGGGTCCCCAGTGCTCCCCCTGCTCTCTGGGTGCCGAGCTGTGCATCCCACCTGGCCATCCCACAGCCCAGGTGGGCACCAGGTGCAGGATCAATATCCTGATCAATATCCTGATCCATTGTTATCCATGTTCACCAGCTCTCTCACCCAAGGGGCTCCTACCCTGCCACCCCCTCGTCACAGTCCAAAGACCATTCGGAGGCAGGAAACTCAGATGAGACTGATCCAGTGTCAGCTCCCTCCTGCTGCTGCTGATTCTCATCATCCATTAGCCCCTGTGGGTCTCTACTGGTCTGGCCACGGGGCACTGGGAATGCTCCTGCCCAAATAACAGGACAACGGGTTTCAGCAGACCCTTTGAGCTTCCAAAATCCGAGAGGGATTGGAGAAAGTCCCTTTCCTAGAGCTTCAGGAATTGGAGTGTTGCCACATCTGGAGAAATGGGACATGGGCACTGAGGCACTGAGTGCCTCTGTGTGCCTAAAGCTGAGCCCAGAAAACTGAGACAGGGCAGCCTGTGTTAGCTCAGTGACTGGGAAGATGCTGGATCCCTTTGTGCTGGAGGTTTCCACACCCAACAATTGCAGGAATCTGCTGGGGGGGAATGCCCTAAGGTGACTTTATGGTGCTTGTATCCCCAGCCATCTGTTCCGTTTGTGCTGTGTATTGAGTTCTGTGCCTTTAAGACTGGTTCTGAGAGCAAAGCAGGGAATGAAGAAGCGCGCAGTTTGTTTTGAAAAACAGTGTTCACTCTTCTGCGTTTTTTTTTTCTCGGGACGGTGCCTTCATCGGAGGCATGAACAGCGTCCGGACAGAAATCTTTTTTGCTTTTAGTTAGTTTAGCTAGCTGAGGCAGAGAAGCTCCCTGGACTGTTTTTTTCTTTTTTTTTCTTGGGATTCTTTAAAACTGTCCTGGACTGAAAAACCCGGAGAGACACACCTGGGGCCACTGGACGGCATTTTCCAGCACCAAAGGGACTGGGACTGATGAGAAACTGAGAGAGAGCTGAGCTAACTCACAGCAAGGACTTCTCTCAGTTTTGCCATCTCTCTTCAGAGCAGTGAGAGGTTTTGTTGTTTCATGTTATGCATTTCTATGCTTGTGGGCACTTTGTTAAATGAATAGGTTTTTTTCCAGTTTTCTCCGAGGAAGTTCTTTTCCTGGACCAGCTGGCGGGAGGGGGCCATTTGGGTTTCCTCTCCAGAAGAACCCTATTTCAGGGGTTTTCTCACAAATTTGCCCTAAACCAGGACAGGGGAATAACTCCGCAGGACTCCAGGGATGAACTGGGTCATTCACCATGTCAGGAGATGCCCAAAAATGGAGCAGGCTCCTGTACTCCTCGCTTTGGTCTTCTGCTGGCTCACTGAGTTACCGAGCACTGTGTGAACTGAGCATCCAACACCCACCACCTGGACTCGTGCCTCCAGGTGAGTCAGGCATCACCTGAGCTGGGATGCCTCCCCTGGTCCACCTCCACATGTTCGGCCCCATCAAAGCACACGTACGACACATTGAGCAAAGAACGGCCCCCAGCTTCCCAACAAGCTGCTTCCCCGGAGCACGAACCGCCCTGCCCACAGCGGCTCCCGAAGCAGTGACACAACAACATCGTGAATGTTCTCTGCGATTTATTTGGAATGGCAACATCCCGGGAAAGGAGGGCAGGACGCACACAGAGGAAGGGAGGTACGGACACAGAAGAGGAGAGATGAGGAAAGAGGGGTTTTATACACGTTTGCCACAAGAAATGTACAACACAGCGAGGAAGGCAGAGCGACCCCTCCTGCCAAGGCAGCTCCCGGTGCCGGGACACCCACGGCATCGCCACCAGAGCCCCGGGTGGGAACAGGAGCTGGAATGAGCTGGGTGGGAGGGACAGAGTTCATCCCATTGCAGGACACCAGAGCTGGGCTTTGGGAGGCTGGGCTGCTGTCAGGAGAAGAGAGGAGGCGCTTCTTTCCTTGTCAACCTTCGGGGCTCAGAATCGCACTCCCGAAGATTTGACCAAGGTGGTGGTGACACACTTCCTCATGGAGGAGGATCCCCCGCCGGAGCCGCACATCCTTCCGCTCCCAGAGGAGAAGCCCCCGCCGTACATTCCTCCCCCCATCCCGCAGCTGCCGCCCATGCTGCCTCCTCCAAAGCTGCTGCCTCCTCCGCAGATGCCACCTCCTCCCATTCCTCCTCCCATGCCGCTGCCGCCTCCAAATCCTCCTCCCATGCCGCAGCTGCCGCCTCCGAATCCTCCTCCCATGCCGCTGCCTCCGAATCCTCCTCCCATGCCTCCTCTGCCTCCAGAGATGGTCGTCTTGCCCACCACGGCTGGAAGAGAAGCACAGGTTACTCACCTGTTGCCCAAAAGAACAAGTTCTAGCCCTTCTGAAGGAGCCCGGGGCAGATACTTACAGACATTGACGTTGGACATGCTGTCGTTGCACAGCCTGTGAGGGAAAAGTGGGACCAGTTATTCCTCTGGGAAGTGCATAGCTCTTCAGCTGAGAATTTCCCTTTTTTGTACAGGTTTATATTTCTTAAATATTTAAAAAAATCAGCAACCTATTCAATTTTTTTTTTTTTTCAGAACTTTCCAATTATTCTTTAAAGAAATGAGCAAACTTTACCTCCGCATTCTTTTAAGTTGGAAAACCCACTTAAGTATGCTTATGCTTAATATAATTATTACATATTTGGGAATTAGAGCGTGAATGACACAAAATCAATCTTTAGCGTGGATTCAGGGGTTTTCCCCACACATCTTATAATCTGTCAAGACTTTAGTCAAATAGATGCCAATTAAGTACCTGTTCTCCTCCCCCTCCAGCAGCTTCCTGTACATGGCAATCTCAACGTCCAGTGCAATCTTGGTGTTCAGCAGCTCCTGGTACTCCTTCAGCAGGCGAGCCAGCTCCTCCTTGTCCTTGTTCAGGGCACATTCCAGCTCCTCCAGCTTCCTCCTGGCATCCTTGATGGCCATCTCTCCCCTCTCCTCAGCCTCAGCGATGGCTGCCTGAAGCTGCTGGTTCTGAGGAAGAAAAACCCGTGTGTGAGATCCATTCTGCCCACCCTCTACTGGAGCATCCTCACGGCACAAACTGGAGAGAAAATAGACAAAAATAATCCATCTCCTCTAAAGGGCATGAATTTTCATGACTGCATTCCCTCTCACCACCCAGCCCAGCCCGATCCTGACCCAGCATGCAGCTGTTTCCCAATGAGGCGCTGGTGGTCCCTTACCTGCTTCTTCACGTTCTCAATCTCAGCCCGCAGCCTCTGGACATTCCTGGACAACTCCTGGATCTCCATCTTGGTGTTGCGGAGGCTGTCGCCGTGTTTTCCAGCAGTGTTCTGGAGCTCTTCATACTATGGCCATGGGGACAAAGACTCCCATCAGGGACACAACTGACCAAAAACTCGGGTGGTTCAAACAGCGAGGACTGTCCCAGGTGGCTCAACGCCCTCCCAACTCACCCGGCTCTGGTACCAGGCCTCGGCCTCAGCCCGGCTGCTCTGGGCGATCTGCTCGTACTGGCGCCGGACCTCCTCGATGATGCTGTCCAGGTCCAGGTGCCGGTTGTTGTCCATGGACACCACCACGGACAGATCCCGGCTGATTGTCTGCATCTGAGACAGCTCCTGCAACCAAGACATGAGTCAGAGGCACCATCTGATGAGGGGAGCAGCAGCTCCAGGCAGCCTCTCCAGATCGAACCCACAAAGGTTCCCAGTCCAACCTCAGTGTCTTTGGCAACCACACCCTCATTAAAACCTCACCCAGGGGAAAAGAGAGCTCCTACCTCCTCATAGATGCACCTCAGGAAGTTGATCTCGTCAGTCAAAGCTCCCACCCTGGCTTCCAGCTCAACTTTGTTCATGTAGGCACTGTCCACATCCTAAAGGAAAGATCCCAGAATTGGGCCACGGCTTCCTCTCATCGCACAAGAGCCATTGGCTCTCCCTGTTTGGGTCTGCCCATCTTGGAGCTGAGTCCTTCCCATGTCTTTACCTCCTGTCCCCCCTCACCCTATCCCTGCTGGTGTCTCCAGACTCACCTTCTTCAGCACCACAAACTCGTTCTCGGCCGCCGTGCGACGGTTGATCTCCTCCTCATACCTGTGGTGGGGGCAGGACCAGGTGAGACCCTGAGACCCCCCCCTGGTCACTCCACCCACAGGGTCTCCACACCAGCCCCTCTCCCCTGGCTGGTCCCCCCCTGTCTGTCCCCACACTCACTTGGTTTTGAACTCCTCCACGTACTGCCTCATGTTCTGCAGCTCTGACTCCAGCTGGCTCCGCTGTGACACAATTGATTCCAGCTGCCTCCGCAGGTTCTGGATGTAATTCTCAAAGATCACATCCAGGTTCTTCCTCGGCCCCGATGGCCCTTGCTGCTGGAGCAGCTCCCACTTGGTGGAGAGCACCTTGTTCTGCTGCTCCAGGAATCGGACCTACAGCCAAGAAAGGGTGTGTGAAACATTCACCAGAGACATCCCGTGCCTGGGAGCTTTGGGAACCCAGGGAATCACTCCCCATCTATGTCTCATTCAGGCATTCAAGCTCATGAAGTGCATGAGAAGCATTATTTAATTTAATTATTATTAGACAATTAAGTTTTGAGTCACTCTATACTTCTCCCTTGGGGACAAAGAGATGTTGCCAGTAGAAAATGCCATCCCAATTTTCCATAGCATCGGGGTTGGACTTTGGCATCATCTTTCCAACACTGAAGTCAAGAAAGATGAATATTTTATTCCCTAACTGCCCATACATTCTCTTGGGAGGGATTGTCTCTTTCTTCAGCTTCTACTTGAAATGAAAATAATCCAAGAGTATTGGAAAGAGGTTTAATGCTCTGAAGTTTCTAGAATTACGCTCTGAGAAGAAAATCTCATCAAAAAGCAAATCCCAGCAATGAGAACTCTTAGGACAATTAAATTTACAATGATGATTTTGCCCTGAATCACCCAAAATGAGACTGCAGAAGTGCCTTGGAAAGACAATCCTCAGAATACCCTGCAGGTGTTCTCTTTAAATTTCCATTAGCACAAAACACCCTCTATTGTTCGGTGCTACTTAATAAAACCTGACTAATTACAACTTGATGCTGAGGCATTGGTCTGACAACTCCAACAGCTGTTGATATGATAGAAGTGAAAAAATTCCCATTCCACACTCCAAGGAAGTTGTTTGACCTGGAACCTCCAAAAGAACCCAGTCCTAAACTCTCACCTTGTCGATGAAGGAGGCAAACTGGTTGTTCAGGGTCTTGATCTGCTCCTTCTCCTGGTTTTTGACTTGCTGGATCTGGGGGTCGATCTCAACATGGACTGGACGCAGGAGGTTGGGGTCAACCTGCACCGGCTGGATGCCTCCGGGGAAGCCTGGGCCGCCAAACCCGCCCATTCCACCCATTCCCCCCATTCCCCCGCTGCCCATTCCACCACCGAAGCCACCCATTCCTGACCCGCCACCCATTCCACCACAGATTCCACCACCGAAGCCACCCATTCCTCCGCCACCCATTCCACCACCACCCATGCCTCCGCAGCTCATTCCTCCACCGAAGCCGCTCATCCTGCCACCGCCGTAACATCCGCCCATGGCAAACCCCCTGCTGCCCCCCGTGCCGTGGAGGCTCCGGCTGCTGAAGCCCCCACAGTGTCCTCCTCCGCCTCCTCCCCGGGATGAGGAGTACGAGCTGTAGCTGATCTTGCTCCGGCCACCGCTGCCTCCAAAGCCACCACCGACAGCAGAGCAGGAGCTGAATCCTTTTCTCCCCCCGGCTCCGAAGCTCCTGCAGACAGACTGACGAGACATGGCTGGCTTTTTCCAAGCGGAATCAAAATCCAGAAGAGCAGAAAGACCAACTGAGTTGATGTGGGCAGAAGGAAGTCTGCAGAGTCTTCTCTGGCTCCAGCAGCTCCGGGAATTCCCTTTTATCCGCTGCTGGAGGTGGGCTGGGACAGGTTGGGCGTGAAAGTAGAAGGCAATTTAATATTTTCATCAGCACGGGGCTGTTGACAGATTTTCCATGAGCTTTGCCGTATTTGGGGCTGCCCAGAAACACACCCTGTAATCTAGAGGTGAATAAAATGAGCATCGAGGCAGGTCTCCATGACTAAGCGGACTCTCATATCTTTATGACATCTTGGAAATCAATTTTGTCCATAATTCCCTTTTCTACAGCCCCTCATTGGTTATCCCGCCCTCATGAGTGGCTCCCAATAATTCCAGATAGAGATCTCCCTATCAAAGCTCCACAGAAAGGCAAAGTTTTGATGAAATCCCAGCTATAATATGGCTTTCACAATTCCTCACACACACCCTTAATCCCCATTTTATATGTTAAATTGCCTTTGGAGTTTCAGGAGATGTTTCCCAATCCTGAACGGGAATTCACGACACCAAAATTTAAGGAGACTCAGCATATTCTCCTGCTAGAGGGGAAAAACATCTCCTTGGAGCATGTGGTGTCACTACAATGGGAGTGTCTTCTGCCCCTAGACTAAATTCCCTCCACTTGCAACTCCGCAAATCTGGGACAACCATCTGGGGCTTTGGATGATGCTGAAGCAGAGGGAAGAAGGTGACTGGAATAATCTCACTCTCCTCAGCGTTCTGAGGGCGACGGGGAACGACAACTTGAGGAAGAACGAAGGGACACATTGGGAACCCTTTGGTGACAATATCAGGGACAGACAGACAAACACTATGGAAGAGGAGCGACAGATGGACAATTCAGAGTGGCGAGGGGTTCCTGCTGCTCTGGTGAATCCCACGACCTCCGATTTACCTGGTTTTTTTTCCCAAAAATGAGATGACTGACCTGGAAAAACCTGCTGAGAAATGGAGCTGTTACAACCCCCAAGGCACAGTATAACCTTTTGCTTCCAAATAACTTACTGGGAAAGGAATGTGGTTTAAGAATGTGGTTTAGAAATGTATTTTATAGGATGTGTCTGAAATAAACCCTTTTTTTTATTTGTGTTGCATGTAAATGAAATTTTAATTATTTAAAGATAGTACAAATAATGTCAGTGTGTTCCAAAAAAAAGTAGATTCTATTTTAAAAGGAAGCCCAGTCTGTAAATATTATTTAAGAGGCATTCTAAAGGTTTTATCTACCTGGATATTACTGATTAAATACCTGAATCGTTTAATGAATTAAATAGAAAATGGATGTTCACATTTTCCTAGAAAACAGCACAACACGAGTAATGAAAAAATGACAGAAAATGCCCATCTAGCCCTCGAAATACTTAAAACATGAACTTAAGGCCATTCAAAATACTTGTGTATGAACGCAGACCTTCAGAAGGAATTTTCAGAGTTTCCAATGGGATCTGGGCAACTAAACATGGTTTGAAAGTACCATGAGACATCAGAAACCAAAATGTCCCTGACTGTCACTGGGACGGGGGCACTGAGCCCCCTGGTCTGCATGGAGCAGGGAGTAAGGGAAGGGAGGACATCACCCTTGAGGGATTCAGCCGTTGGCTGAGGGTTATCCCACTCCTGAGAGACTCAACGGTTGGCCAAGAGTTATCCTGTCGCCGTAGGACACGAAAGACTCCAAATATTTCAGAAGGCAAAGAGTATAGAAAAAGAAGGCTTTATTGTCTAAATTTTTACTGCCTTTTATAAGGTGTTCCGACACAGACTTAACATGGTTGGTGGATAGGAACGACACCTCTATGATGCCATTGGTTAAACTAGAGAAACAACAAACGCCAGCTGGACAAAGGTTGTTTTGAGAGAGGATAGCTGTTTGCCAAGATTGTTTTGAGAAAAGGCTTTCTTGAGAAATTTTTCCTTGGGAAAATGTTAGCACCTGCTAGCAGGATAAAAATCTCTGGGGCCCACATTATCCCACTCCTGAGGGACTTGGTAAGAGTTGGACAAGGGTTATTCCCACACTTGGGGGCTCAGTAACATTTGAACAAGACTCATCCCACCCCTAACTCCTGGTTGGCCAAGAGTTATCCCCCTCTCAAGGGATTCATGATAGAGTTGGCCAAGGATTGTCCCACCCATGAGGGGCTCAAAAAACACTTGTGTAAATGTTATCCTACCCTCAATGGACTCGGGAAAGAGTTGGCCAAGGATTATCCCACCCTTGAGGGACAAGGTTGTCCAGCGTTGAGGGGGATCAGCCAGGGGGACCAGGGTTGGCAAAAGGTCACCAGGTGTGTGTTCCTGCAGCTGGAGAATGGACAGCACGCCCACAGCATGGAGGGGACACCCTCCCTTCCAAAAGCAGCTGCAATCCAGATGGGCTGGTTTCTCCATGGTCATCTCCCAGATGGAGATTTAAGCTCTCCAGACCATTCTGCAGCCCAGCGCACTCGCTCATGACGAGCACCCCGGGGTAACTGCAGAGTGGCTTGGGTTTAGGTGGAGAAAACAGGTTGTCCCTTCTCCTGGCCTCCCCCTCAGCTGCCAAACCCATGCAATGAAGGCACCAGGACTTCACTGGAACATCCCACGAGGAGATTCCACAACGAGGAGGAGGATCTGCAAAGTCAGCCAGATGCCTGGGTGCTGACCACACTCAGCTCCTGCAGATAAAACGCCCCGATTGAGTCACCCTGACGTCTTCAGACAAGATGTGCAGATTATCCCAAACCTGGAGTCACTATGGCCGCCTTCAGGTGAGACTCAACACCCAGCTGATCCTTCAGATCTCTTACACAAGGAGTTGAACATGGTAAGATCAACACCAGGGAAAATGTGAACTCGGCAGAAAACGTGGACGAGACCAAGCCATGCTCCGTCTTCAAATCTGACCCAGCCAAGAGCTTCCATCACAGACCTTGCACAGAGGAGGTGTTGCAACGACTCCTCACTTGGCACTGCAACGCTGTGTTCTGGATTTTAAAGCTGAGAAGGAAGAGGTTCTTAAAATTAAGCACCAAAACAGGTGCTTGTCCCAATCCTAACCTCAAACTGCTCCTGGCACAACACCAGCTTCTCAGAGCCTTCTCAGCATCTTGTTGGGCCAAATCCAGCCACATTCCCCAACCCTGGCACCCTCCTGCTGGGCTTCCAATGGAAGAATTCTCTCTTCCAAGAAGCCTGTAGTCATTCCCTTTTGCCTTTCCTGGACCTCTTCCTCAGTCTGCAGCTTCCTGACCCACTCTGAGAGCACCAGCAACTCCCAGAGGCTGTTGTGGGACTCCTGAACCACCACTGACAGCCTTTTCTGCCTCTTTGATCTCTCCGGGTGGTGGAGGAACCACAGCGCAGCTCAGATCAAACACTCCAGACTCCCCTCCCAAACCCCCTCCTGAGCTGCTCCAAATCTCTCCCTCCTGCTTTTGGAGCAAGGACGAGCCACTGGGGAGTCCATCGGCTTCTCAGGGAGAGGATGGTACCTGAGCTCAGGGATGGGGATGAATCACACCTTCCCAGCCCGTCACATTCCCACGGCTGGAATCATGGCTTATCCTGGAGCACACGAGTTTGTGGCTGCCTGCAGCCAGTGGCAGGTGCTTGGCCAGGATTCTGGTCCATATTCACCTGCCCTCGCACCACTGCACATGGCAACACAGATGTTGTGCATCTCCAAGTCTCCTGTACCTGGAGATGATCCCAAAGGAACCTCAGAAGCGGCAACTTAATTACATTGGTAGGTCCAAGGGGTGTGACACCTCCTGTCTCGTGGAAGGTGTCCCTGTTCATGGCAGGGGGATGGAATGGCATGATCTCTAAGGTCCCTTCCAACCCAAACCATTCCATTATTCAGTGATTCCAGATCTCCGACCTGGGCTCTTATTTCTCATTGTTCGGCTGGAGGATCCAGATCCCCACCATTCCAGATGTAGGCTTGTGCCTCCAGATGAGAGTCAAGAGCATCATCTGAGCTGGGGCACCCGCCCTGATCCATCCCCACCACTCATCTGTTCCCTCAAAACACAGGGACGGGCAGGAGAACAGCCCCCTCTCCCACCCTGCCCAGAACAGCTCCCAAAGCAGCAACACAACGACATCGTGAATATTCTCTGCAATTTATTGGGAATGGCAACATCCCAAGGAAGGAGGGCAGCCCACAGAGGAGGGGGGCGGTGGGAGCAGTACATCTCGCACTGTGTCAGGGAAGCTGGGCACTGAAGGACGATTTTGGTCTCCTTAGGGATAGTCCATGTGTGTTTGAGGTGTCCCAGGTGTCACCGAGAGCCAGGACAAGTGGAATGGAAGCCGGAGCTCCAGGGAAGCTCCTGCTGGCAGCACACCTGGGGCTGCCAAGTGAGCAAAGCTGGCCAGAAGCTCCACCCTGGGCCAGCTCATCCCACTGGCCACCGCCTGAGATGCCCCCTCCCCAAGGAACAAATCCCGCTTGCTGCACACCCACCCTGACCCCAAAGGCCTGCAAAGGGAGTAGCAGGATGGACACACACAGAAGCACCCCAGGGACACAGAAGAGGAGAGATGAGGAAAGAGGGGTTTTATACACGTTTGCCACAAGAAATGTACAACACAGCGAGGAAGGCAGAGCGACCCCTCCTGCCAAGGCAGCTCCCGGTGCCGGGACACCCACGGCATCGCCACCAGAGCCCCGGGTGGGAACAGGAGCTGGAATGAGCTGGGTGGGAGGGACAGAGTTCATCCCATTGCAGGACACCAGAGCTGGGCTTTGGGAGGCTGGGCTGCTGTCAGGAGAAGAGAGGAGGCGCTTCTTTCCTTGTCAACCTTCGGGGCTCAGAATCGCACTCCCGAAGATTTGACCGAGGTCGTGGTGACGCATCTCCGCACGGAGGAGGATCCCCCGCCGGAGCCGCACATCCTCCCGCTCCCAGAGGAGAAGCCCCCTCCGTACATTCCTCCCCCCATCCCGCAGCTGCCGCCCATGCTGCCTCCTCCGAAGCTGCTGCCTCCTCCGCAGATGCCACCTCCTCCCATTCCTCCTCCCATGCCGCTGCCGCCTCCAAATCCTCCTCCCATGCCGCAGCTGCCGCCTCCGAATCCTCCTCCCATGCCGCTGCCTCCGAATCCTCCTCCCATGCCTCCTCTGCCTCCAGAGATGGTCGTCTTGCCCACCACGGCTGGAAGAGAAGCACAGGTTACTCACCTGTTGCCCAAAAGAACAAGTTCTAGCCCTTCTGAAGGAGCCCGGGGCAGATACTTACAGACATTGACGTTGCTCATGCTGTCGTTGCACAGCCTGTGTAGGAAATTGGACATTTTAATTACCCAATAAAAGAGCGGTTGTAAAAACTTTAAACTGTGTTTCCACTATCAAGTAATTTTCCTGGTTCACTCTCCTAAGCCTCTTTGGAAGCACTAAAAGATTGGAGGAGGGAAGGGGTTGGCAATTCCTCTTTACGATGAGGTTTCTTCAGATTTCAGGTTCATTAAAAACTCAGCAGTGATGGAGATGGGGCAGCAGCTCTGCCACCCCTGGGGAACCAATTATGGGTCCTGATCCCTAGAAACCCCACACAGCATCAATCACAACATCCACCTGTTAGCCCAAAGAATTGCTTTGGGATTACAGTCAATATTCCAGGTGTCCAGTGTCGATCACAACACCCAATGAGAGCCCAGCTGTTTACCTGTTCTCCTCCCCCTCCAGCAGCTTCCTGTACATGGCAATCTCAACGTCCAGCGCGATCTTGACATTCAGCAGCTCCTGGTACTCCTTCAGCAGGCGAGCCAGCTCCTCCTTGTCCTTCTGCAGGGCGCTCTCCAGCTCCTCCAGCTTCAACCGGGCGTCTTTGAGGGCCATCTCTCCCCTCTCCTCAGCTTCAGCAATGGCTGCCTGCAGCTGCTGGTTCTGAGGAGCACAACAGGAGCTTTCTCAGACCTCATTTTGTCCCTAATGATCAGTCCTCAGACCCCCCAAGAGGAGAAATGAGGAGGCAAATAAACATCTGCACAAAATGAACTTGGGGCGATGAAAGGTTTCTGCCCCGCTCACGGTGATTTGTGATCCAACCTGCTGAGACACCAACCAGCCCCTTCCTTTCTTCGTGCCCTCGATCTCATCCCCGAGACACCAACCAACCCCTTACCTGCTTCTTCACAGTCTCAATCTCAGCCCGCAGCCTCTGGACATTCCTGGACAACTCCTGGATCTCCATCTTGGTGTTGCGGAGGTTGTCCCCGTGCCGGCCGGCCGTGCTCTGGAGCTGCTCGTACTGATGGCACCAAGACACAACAACCCATCAGTAACACATTCCTGGGGCCTCTGGGAGATTCGTCCCCACGTTCAAGGGTCAGGTAACACTAAGAGGACCCACTTATCACACCCAGCTCAATGTTCAGGGTGGCTCTGGGACTCAGTCATGGGGTTTGAGCTTTGAAATGGATCTTAGTGACACTAAAAAGCATCTCTTGCCTTCTGAAAAGCCACTTTTGCTGGAATTGTCTCATTATGGTGCATTTTGGGCCGTTTTTATTGAGAGGTTTCGATGCCTTAAGTTTTAGCTTTCATGTTATCCAGATTCTGTGCTGCATTAGGATGTTACTGTGAACTTCATATAAAGAGTTAGCAAGTTCTCACAGTTCAGTCAGACAAAACAATCCCTTTCCAGCCTGAGAACCAAGGACACCATTGCAGCTTCAGGCCCAAAAGGTATAAACAACAGGGAATTGAGGAGAGCAAACTGGGAGGATGAGACTTCATAACCTGAAGCTGTAATTGGACAATTAACCCCAATACGTAAATGGACCAAAACTAATATAAGTGTGAAAACTCGTGACCCATCATCCATCTTGGATGTAGCCTCAGCTGGCTCTTGAACTGTCCAAGGTGTATTCTTTGAAAGCTTTTTAATAGATACCTACTTTATTTTTTAACACTGTCTAGCCTCAGTCTAGGTAGCCTGTCAAGGCACCACTCTGTGCCACGCACCTCAGTGACTTCAGCACATACTGGGAACAGTGAGTCAGATCCCTCAAAAGCAGCTCAGTCCCTCTGGACCTTCCTTGCACCACAAGCTCCGGCCCCGTTAGCTTGGAAAGGTGTCTCACCCAGCCATAAATTATTGTAAATCACCCAGCCACACCCAGGAGTCTCGACTGCTCCCTGACTCACCTGGCTCTGGTACCAGGCCTCGGCCTCAGCCCGGCTGCTCTGGGCGATCTGCTCGTACTGGCGCCGGACCTCCTCGATGATGCTGTCCAGGTCCAGGTGCCGGTTGTTGTCCATGGACACCACCACGGACAGATCCCGGCTGATTGTCTGCATCTGAGCCAGCTCCTGCGACCAAGACGTGAGTCAGGGGCACCATCTCGAGCCTGAATCCACCCAGGCACAACCTCAGTGTCCTTGGCCACCACACACCTGAGGAAAAATTTGCTCCTACCTCCTCATACATGCACCTCAGGAAGTTGATCTCGTCTGTCAAAGCTCCCACCCTGGCTTCCAGCTCAACTTTGGTCATGTAGGCACTGTCCACGTCCTAAGGGAAATATCCCACAGAAAATTGTTTCCTCTTGAGAATCCTTCAGCTTGTGGGAATCACAGTCTGTGCCGAGGGTTTGGTGTTATTCACTCGGACATCATTATGTTTTTATATCACTCTATAATCATATATGTAAATAATTAAAAATAAGTAATGTTACTGTGTCATTCAGTCATACAAATTGAATATGAGGGATTCCAGATATCAGGTGGAAGATCTTAGAAACTCCACAATTCCTATTCAAGCACAGGTAAAGCTAAATATTGAGGGATTAGTTTGTGGTGCCTGTGACTCACCTTCTTCAGCACCACAAACTCGTTCTCAGCTGTTGTGCGCCGGTTGATCTCTTCCTCATACCTATGGAGAGGAAAAGTGCAAATTGAGTTCCTGGACTTTCCTGCCTAAGGCCATGAGAAACAAACTTAAAGGGAAAAAAAAAAAATCCCTAAGTTAAAATATTTAGGCTGAAAAACTATCTCCACTATCACCATGAAAAACAGTTGGGGAAAATTAAAGTGACCAAAAAAGCTGCTGCTTGAGCTGCTCCTGGCTCCACACTCACTTGGTTTTGTAATCCTCGACGTACTGCTGCATGTTCTGCAGCTCTGACTCCAGCTGGCTCCGCTGTGCCAGGATTGATTCCAGCTGCCTCCGCAGGTTCTGGATGTAATTCTCAAAGATCACATCCAGGTTCTTCCTCGGCCCCGATGGCCCTTGCTGCTGGAGCAGCTCCCACTTGGTGGAGAGCACCTTGTTCTGCTGCTCCAGGAATCGGACCTACAGCCAACACACAGAGGACCCACCATCACATGGGAACAGCTCCCACCAAAACATCTCTTGCGTCACTCAGGAAGATTTGCACGGTGATGAGAAAACCAATTAACTCTGTTCTTTAAAATTTCTGTTTGGTGCCTAAACTGCAAAATTGGGAAAAGAAGGAAATTTCTAGTAATTTCCTACTCAAAGGAGCTTTTACACATTGCCCTTACTCCAAGTCCGGCCCCATCGCAGGCAGTCTCCCGCCTAGATTTAAAAGCCTGGAGATTTGAAAACAAAGAGGAAAATATATAAATTAATACTTAAATGGGAGGGTTTTTGGGCAGAGAGTGGTGGAGGAGGGAGAATCTGTGCCCGAAACCTGCGGAGGTTGGAGGTGTTGAACCTGCTTGCGAGAGTAACCTCAGACTAGAGCTTGGTGCAACAGGGCAGATGAAAGCCCTGGAGACATTGCTTTGATCTCGTGTGGAGGAGAGATTCCCATCTCTTCCCTTAATGAAAAGGCTGTGCCCAAGCTTCTCTGCCTGCTGGGATTTAGCTCTAGAAGGACATTTCCGCACAACTTGGAAGTCCCTCCTAACTTTGGGCTTAATCAGGCGCAATCCTACCCTCTCACCTTGTCGATGAAGGAGGCAAACTGGTTGTTCAGGGTCTTGATCTGCTCCTTCTCCTGGTTTTTGACTTGCTGGATCTGGGGGTCGATCTCGACGTGGACCGGACGCAGGAGGGTCGTGTCAATCTGCACCGGCTGGATCCCAGGGCCGCCTCTCCCAGGGCCACCCATGCCAAAGCCCGGGCCACCGAAGCCGCCCATCCCTCCGCCACCCATCCCGCCACCAAAGCCGCCCATTCCTCCGCTGAAGCCACCCATTCCTCCTCCGCCTCCTCCCATTCCTCCAAAGCCGCACATTCCTCCTCCTCCTCCACCCATTCCGCCCCCAAAACCGCCGAGACCCCCGTAGCTCCCGCCGAAGCCGCCCATCCTGCCGCCGTACCCGCCGCCGTAGCACCCGCCCATGGAAATCCTGGCGCTGCCCCCCATGTTGTGGAGGCTCCGGCTGCCGAAGCCCCCGCACCGTCCTCCACCTCCGTACCCCCTGGACACTGAGTACGAGCTGTAGCTGCTCCTGCTCTGGCCGCCGCCTCCAAAGCCACCACCGATTGCAGAGCAGGAGCTAAAGCCCCTCCTGCTGCCCCCTCCGAAGCTCCTGCAGACAGACTGACGAGACATGGCCGGTTATCCTCGAAAGGGCCAAGAACGGAGAAGCTGAGGAGCTCGACGGGTTTGTGGGTGAAGGAGGCGGGTGGAAAAAAGGGAAGTCAGTCCCTCTGGCTGGAGGGCAGCGAGATGCTCCCTTTTATGTGTTTTTGGAGGTGGGCTGGGTCTGCATGGGCGTGAAGGAGGAGACAGGTCCTGTCTTCATCAGCGTGGCGTGGCTTAAGATTTCCATCTCCAATTTGCCAAACATTGACCCTACCCTGAAACACACCCTCTAAATGCAGGAGGAAAGGCAAAAGAAAAAAAAAAAAATCCAACTGGGGCTCCCAGCACTCCATGACTGAGGAATCCTACACTTTGTGGAGCAGCAAGACCCTCCCTAGGATACGCCAGGCATTTTTTTTTTTCCACCTTTCATCCACTGGGGTTGTTTCCCTGCTTGTATTTATCTTTAAATCTCTCACTCCAAAGCCCCATTGCAGGCAGGCACTGCGGCTCATGCCAAGTTGTAGACCAGCTTTCACAATTCCCAAAAACACACCTAAGTTACACCCTCAGCCTTCTTTTTACTTGGAAAATTGCCTTTGGCTCAGAGAATTGAGTTTCTCAATCTACAGCCAGGGCTCAGCAAATTGCATTTTGATGAGGCTCTGCGCCTTTTTGATAAATAAAACCTCACCGGTGACGAGACGCCGGCGCTGGCACTGGAAATTCATTTACTGTTGGATTAAAACATGTCCTACTGTCTTTATGCCAAGATAATCTCAGCGCTGGTGAGGAAATACCCCAGCTGGGAAACCCGTGTAGGATTTTCTGAAAGCTTCAGGACCATGAGGAGACACCAGGCGCCGGCTGCCGTGGTGGGACACGCGGGAAGATGGAGGGACAGCCCCAGGAACGCAGTGGGAGGAGGAATCCCAAACCTTTCTGCCCTGCCACATCACATGCCCTGGAACAATGTAAATGCAATTAATAGAGCTCGACTCATTTATAGAGGTGTGGAAATGAGGAGAGCACAGGGCTTGGAGGAACCGCCATTCTTTTCAGCTGTTTCATTTATTTTGGCGTTTATATGCAAATACGTCTTTGGCAGATGTAGATTTTGGAAAGGCGGGAGTCTGGCGGGATCCTCCAGTTCCGATTCCCGACTGAGGATGGATTCAGACTGCGATCCATCACAGAATTCCAGAATGGCTTGGGTTGGAAAGGACCTTAAAGCCCATCTTGCTCCACAGCCTGCCATGGGCAGGGACACCCTCCACTATCCCAGGTGGCTCCAAGCCTCTGTCTGACCTGGCCTTGGACATTTCCAGGGACTGGGCATGCACCACCCTTCACGGAGTCATGGAATGATTCAGGCTGACTCTGTAAGTCATTTAATCCAAAAATCCATCACAGATCCACCCTTTTGCCTTGCTTATCGAACAACAATTGGTCTAATTTTCTTTTTTTTTATAAAGAAAATATTTTTTTTTTCTATTACTTTTCAACATTTTAAAGCCACCTAAGACATACTGAAGTCCAAGCCTGCAGCTCTGGAGGCACCCAACTGGTGCAGGTCTCAAAATTCTCACAGAACACATGTTAATTAAGAGCTTCTGGAAAATCCACACCAGCAACTTCTGGTATCATCAGATGTTTAAATGCCTCTAAAAATATCGCCCAGACACCCATTTCCAAAAGTGCCTTGGGACCCTGACATGCAGCTAAACTGGCATTTCCACTGGAAAACATGACATTCCCGGTGTTTATCCCACCTCCAGGACCTGTGTGGGTCTGGGAGGACTCAAGGAAGTGGATCAGGTGGGTAGATAAGGCTGAGAAAAATCGTGGAATCATAGAAGTGTTAAGACTGGAAAAGACCTTCAAGATCATCAAGTCCTACTTTTGAAAAAATAAATATATATAATATCAAAGCCCCACTGTAAGAGCAAAGGAATGGGGATGGGGGGGGATTGGACAGAGCGTTTTATAGGCAATAAATAAAAAAAATAGACAAGAAATCTGTACACAGACAATAAAAATGGGGGCTGAGGCTCTGTCCCTCAATAGCCCAGGCAAGGCCCACCTCCCTCAGCATTACTAAACCTCTGATTACACTTTCCTGGGGAATTTTTGTTGGTGTTTTTTTTTTCTCCTCCTGTGGGCGGGATGACACGATCTGAACGTTCTCCCGTTCCCAGGGGAGGAGAGTTCCCGAGTCAGCAAACGGCAGAGCCCCGAGCGCCCGCGGAGAGATAACACAGAGCGTTGAGTCACGGCCACGGCTCCAGCCAAGCTTAGGAAATCAAACTGGGATTTGGGTATCGACATCACCTCCCCGGCTCAAACACGGTGGGCAGAGCTGGAATGGCTTGGGTGGGAAAGGAATGGAAAGATCCTCCCATCCCACCTCTGCCATGGGCAGGGACACCTTCCGCCAGCCCACACTGCTCCAAGCCACGTCCAACCTGGACTTGGGCACTTCCAGGGATGGGGCAGCCACAGCTCCTCTGGGAAATCGATCCCAGGGCCTCCCCACCCTAACAGGGTGGAATTTCTTCCTGGGATCCCATCTAATCCTCTTCCAGCTGGAAGCCATCACTTCTTATCCCGTCATTTCAGGGCCTTTCCAAGTCCCTCTGCAGCTCTCCTGGAGCCCCCAGTGAAGGAAAATGACCTTCAGAGGGCACTTTCCCACCCAAACTGTTCCATGATGCTGTGAAAATAAACAGGCCTTGGATAACTGAGAGGAAACCATGAAATCACAGAATCATGGAATGGTTTGTGCTGGAAAGGATCTTAAAGTTCGTCTTGGTCTATCCCCTGCCATGGGCAGGGAGAAACCCTGATGAATCCAATCCTATTTTCAGACCATGGAAAACATTTTCTCTCCTCCAACCAGAGGCAGGAATTACATCGCCTCTGCGTCTGGCCTGGGAGAATTCTTCCCTAATTGCTGGTGTGATCCCAGGAACAAAAGGGGAGGGATTTGTGTGTATGTTTGTTTTAGCAACTGTCCTTTGGGCTCCTGGAGAAGCCCTTTGTCTCTCCTCGGGCAGGAGTCACTGCTGGAAGTGAGTTTGGATTGGGGTGACTCCCAGGGATTGGGGTGACTCCCAGGGATTGGGGTGACTCCAAGCGAAGTCAATACCTTTTCATTCAACACCACTTCGGGTCACTTTTACAACTTCCCGAATGTTTAACCGTGGCTCAAACCATGTCCCCACCCAAGCAGTGACAAGCCCGTGCTGGCAGCGCTGTGACATTCCATTGTGACATTCCGCCTGTCGCTGCTGGTGCTGGACGTCTTCAGCCTTTACCAGCTCAGAACGGAGCATGGGAGAAACGGGATGAGTCACCCCAAGCCCAGCCTGTGGTTGGCCAGGGGTGTGATTCAAGGTCTTCTGAGCAAGAGGTCAAACCACAACAGCAGTTTGGGGATCGAAATTTATCCAAATACTCTGCTGCTGGGGGGAGGTGGGGTTTGATGGAGCGGGGTGGGGGGGAAGGTCTTGCTCTTCCCCTGGTCTCAGTGACCTATTGGAGGTGCCTTAGGAGCAATCCATGGATCCCTGGTGAGTCCAGATAGTAGGAAAAGCTGCAGGGCTGGCTCCAAAACCATGGGATTAGCTCCAAATTATTTGGAGGGGTGATGACCACTCTTCCTTATCCCACACCAACCATGGTAGGATGCTCTAAAGCACCTGGGGTTGTGTAAAGAGTGCCCTGGGAGCTCCAGCTGCGGCACCGCAGTCCTGGGGCCAAAACTCAGAAGACAGAGTGGTCAGTTGTGTGGTCAGGCACAGTGGCCAGGGAGAGGTGGGATAGCTGTGGAACATCCCAAATTGGCTAACTCCAGCATGGAAAGAGCTTAGGAAGAGCAGGAGGAAGGGAGGAGTCTCCTAAAATCCGCAGAGTCTGAAAGTCTGCTCGGATCTGGTCGGGACAATGGTTGGACAAAAATCTCTGCCACGTCCAGAGATCCTGCAGGACAGAGAGGAGGATCCGGGGGCTGCCTCGTTCTCTCTGCCGGGAGTGGGCTCATTCCCAGGGCTGTCACCAAAACACCCCGACTGTGTCACTGTCACTCTGCACCCAAAGTCCCTTCAACCTCCCCGGTGAGACCCTCCTTACTCCTACAAAACTCAAAAACTCCCCACTTTTTTGGAGACAGAGAGGGGTGAGGAGACCCGGTTGCACCTTCACCTGAGTTCCTTTAAATTCAGACTTCAAAGGGCAGGAGAAAGTCAGGAAGTGTTTTCAGATCTCGTCAGAAGACGAGACTTGTTACAACATGAAACTCTTTGGTCGGGGAGAAAACCACACCAGGTTTCTGCCTCTCGTCTTTATTGGGGGATGGCACATGCCAAGGAGAAAGACTTGAGCAAACACACACGATCGTTCCCGTGGTCCCAAGGAAAAGGTGAACCCTGAGTAAAAACAAACATTTTACAACGGCCTGAGTGAAACTCGGGGAGGGAAAAAGCAAACTAAGAGTCAGTTGGGTGAGAAACATCTTCAGCTGGGCCAAGGCACCAGGAGGAAATTCCTGTTTTAGAGCTTGAGCTGCGGCTGATGAGTGGCGCTGATTAAAGCTGCACCACAGCTGGATCCAGCACAAGAGCTCGAGAGAAGCCGAGGCTTCCCTCCACGCTCGGAGCCGCGCCTGGATCCATGGCCTGTGGTCGGGTGCCTCTTGCTCGGAGGGTGCAGCTCCACGGGCTCATCCCAGCCGGGTTTGGGGCTCCCCAAGAACGGGCAGGTCCCGCTCCCGAAGGAGACCTGGGCACCTTGATGTCCAGCAGCTGGAGGGGAGCGCAAGGGATTGAGCTGTTCTTGGCTGCCGTTGGGAGTCTCAGTCCTTGGCAGGTGGATTTGGCCGTGTTTGTCTCCTACCCACAGTCTGAGTGCTGGTTTAAGGTGCTCTCAGTGCCCGTCACTCAGTGCTCATCGGGGGGTCATCGTGCGTTCGCGTCCTTTCTCCTCTGGGCGCCGAGGTCGGGGGGTTGATTTCTTCCCTACGCCCTCCGGACGGTGGGGCCGCCGTTCTTCAGGATGGTGCCAGATCCCCCCACCACCACTGAGTTAGCTCCCCCACCCAGGGAGCCAAATCCACCCCCAGCACCAAACCCGCCCCCTCCCAGGCTGAAGCATAAACCAGCACCGCCCGTGTTGCAGCTGCCTTTCCCGCTTCCAAAGCCAATTCCTCCTCCGAGGCACAATCCGTTGCTGTATCCACCTCCCACGGAGCTGCTGCCGCCCACCACGGCTGCGGAGAGGAACAAAAGGCACCGGGTTACCTCTGATGCCACCAAGAAGTTTGGGAGCACCAACCCCAGCCCACCACGCTCCCGTGGGAACAGTACTTACAGATGCTGACGGAGCTCTGGCACTCTCCAGACATCCTGCAAGGAAAAGAGATGGACTGTGAGATCCAGCCAGAGCATCTGGAGTGGGCCAGCTCCATGAAGTCAGGATTGGCCCACTGGCACAGCCCCAGGACCACGGTCCACGGCTCGTGACGACGCCATTAATGTTTTATGAAGATGATGGCACGCATTTTTCCCTATTGAGTGATGAGGACACATTGGAATTCTTGCTGCATCCCACCCACCTGCACTCCTCGCCCTCCAGCAGCTTCCTGTAGGTCGCAATTTCCACGTCCAGGGCCAGCTTGACGTTCATGAGGTCCTGGTATTCCCGGAGCTGCCGGGCCATGTCAGCCTTGGCTTTCTGCAGGGCTGTCTCCAGCTCGGCCAGTTTGTCCCTGGCGTCCTTGAGGGCCACATCCCCGCGCTGCTCCGCGTCCGCAATCGACGTCTGAACGGTCTCACACTGGAGGGAAAGACGTGGATGGCATGAGTGGGGTGGAGGCAGCCGGTGAGAGATGAAACCGTGATCCCAGATCAGAGAAACACGTCATGGTTTGGGCTGGACAGGGCCTTAAAGGTGATCTGGAGCATGAGCAGGGACACCTCCCACCATCCCAGGCTGCTCCAAGCCACGTCCTGCCTGGTCTTGGACACTTCCATGGATGAAGAATCCATAATTTCTCTGGGCATCATGTGCCAGAGCCACTCAGGCTCAGCTTTCCCCAGGTCCCTCCCACGCCCAGCAATTCCCACCCACCCTTATTTCCCTTCAGGGAATTTCTAAAGGGCGTGACCAAGTGGTCTTCCCCATTACTCAGAAAACATAACCCCCACCTGCTTCTTCACGCTCTCGATCTCAGCCCGGATCCTCTGGATCATGCGGTTCAGCTCGGAGATCTCGGTCTTGGTGTCCTTGAGGCTGTCCCCGTGCTTGCCTGCGGTTGCCTGCAGCTCCTCATACTGGGATGGAGCAGGAAGAGCACACCGAGTAGGGTTATGTGACCACTGCGGCCTCACAGCTGCTCCCGGAGCTTTTGCGCAGCGCAGAGAAGCCAAGGAGAGCAAGTCTGTGCCAGGTACACTCTGGGTGGACCAGCACCGGCAATATTCCAGACCTTGCCATGGCCTGAGCTGCCACCAGCAGCTCTCCCACCCCCTTGGACACTGGAGAAGCCCAGCAGTGTCTGGCACCCTCACCTTGCACCGGTACCAGGACTCGGCCTCCAGCCGGCTGCGGTTGGCGATCTCCTCGTACTGCGCCTTCACCTCGGCGATGATGCTGTCCAGGTCCAGGGTCCGGTTGTTGTCCATGGACAGCACCACCGAGGTGTCAGACACAGTCTTCTGCATCTGGCACAGCTCCTGCAGGGGACACCGACCCGGATTTAGCCCTTCCAGAGCTTCCTGATGGTGTCACAACCCTCCCGGTGTCCCTGGAATACTCACTGCCTCGTAAAGACACTTGAGGAAGTTGATCTCGTCTGACAGGGAATCCAGTTTTCCTTGGAGCTCCACCTTGGCCATGTAGACTCCATCCACGTCCTGCAGCAGAAATGGGGTGAGAAAACCTGCCCAGCACACACCTGTTAATCTAAAATGTCGTGGAATCATGGAATGGTAGGGGTCGGGAGGCACCTTAAATGCAATTCCACCCCCTTCCATGGGCAGGGACACCTCCCACTCTCCCAGGCTGCTCCAAGCCCCGTCCAGCCTGGCCTTGGGCACTGCCAGGGCTGGGGCAGCCACAGCTGCTCTGGGAAATCCATTCCAGGGCCTCCCCACCCTCACAGGGAAGAATACCTTCCCAATATCCCATCCATCCCTGCCCTCTGGCAGCGGGAAGCCATTGCCCCTTGTCCCGGCACTCCAGCCCTTGTCCAAAGTCTCCCTCCAGCACTCCTGGAATCCCTTTAGGTAAAAAAAAACAAGGACTTGACCTTCTTCAGGAGCACAAAGTCGTTCTCAGCTGCCGTCCTTTTGTTTATCTCCTCCTCGTACCTGCGGATGGGAAGGAGGGAGATGGAAATCTGGCTGCTTGCTTTGGCTCCGGCTCAAACTAATGAACGTTGTTTGCCTCAGACTCATAAACCCAGCAAAAATAGATCTGCCACGAGGGAGATTTATGGACAGGGAATTGCACTTCGCCTTTCAGGGCAAGCCCTGGCTCCTGCATCTCCAGCACCTGGGTGAGAAAAGGCTGGAAGGAGGAATTCTGGCTCTGCTAAAGTGAGTCCCGGTATTTGCGGCCACTCCAAGTTCCTTCTGTGAGATCCCAGAACCTTCAGCTCCTCACAGGTGTCGTGGAATCTCCTGATTTGGAAGGCACTCACAGGGATCATCGAGTTCAGCTCCTGGCCCTGCACAGGACACCCCAGAATCCCAAGTGGACCCAAATTTTCCAGATGCTCATCTCCAAATTTAAAGTCAGCTTTCACCCAGCAACCTCTGGTTGATCCCAGGTCTTGTGGGTTCCGATGATTCCCAGACTTCCTTGCCCACTGTGTTTTGTAATTCCTCAAGTGGATTAATTCCTCCGGTCTTTGTGCTACTTTCTCCAACTGGGCACATTTTATGTTCATATTCATAGACTAAAATAAATTATACATTATAATAAATAACAGCAGGAAAATTATTTTTCCTTTCTTTTTTTTTTTTTTTACTTCATGTCAACCTTCCACAGAAATCCTCAAATCCCGAGTGATATCATGTGAAGGAATTGCGAAGAAATCCGTAAGAAAATTAGAGTTGGGTTTAGCAACTGATTAATTCATCGAACCGTAATGTCACTGATTCTTAAGGAATTCCTTCTTGAGGAAGACAAAGAGTGGAGGATCCTCCTTCAGGAAGAAGCACAATTCAAGCGGTATATTGAGAAAATCTGGGAAAAGTTGAGACATACCTTGGAAAAGCACCACTTTTCATCCAAACTCACTCTACCCAAAACATTTTTTAACATTTTCTAACCATTGGGGAAAAAAAAATCGATATTGACAATTATTTTCAAAATTTCGGGGCCGTCTGAAGCGAGTTTTTCTCTCCATTTGCCGCCAGACACCCCCAAACAACCTACTTCGTCTTGAAGTCCTCCACCATGTCCTGGAAGCTCTTCAGCTCCGTCTCCAGCTGGTGCTTCTCACTGGAGAGACAATCCAACTGCTTCCTCAGCCCGCTGATGTAGGTCTCAAAGAAAGGGTCCAGGTTCCTGCCCCCCGTCCCCGTGCCACCCTGTTCCTGCAGCAGCTTCCACTTGGTCTCCAGGACTCGGTTCTGCTGCTCCAGGAACCGGACCTAAACAGGTGGGGAGAGAGTCAGATTCCTCCTTCAAAATCCCATCTTTTTATTGATTTTTTTTTTTCTCCCCCCCGTGTGTTTTCCATATTTTATTCCCGTTTAATGTGTGATAACTCCCCGGTCCTCCAGGACAGGTAGGACTGCAGTGGATGGGGTGAGTGGGCAAAAGGGGTTCATGTCCCGTCCCCAATTTTGGAGCCTCCAAACGGGAGGAACACAGTGAACTTCATGGGTTTGGCATCCTCTTGTTCAAAATAGCCAGAAAAAGTCCCAACATCTTCAAAACGGACCAAAGCCTCCAAAAAGTCCAGTCACCTCCTTAAAAACGGTCTAAATCACTACATATCCCACCTTCTCCTTAAAATAGCCCAAAACACCCCAAATCCCAACGTCTCCTTTAAAATATTCCCCCCAGAATCCCACCTTCTCCTTTAAAATAGCCCAAGTCGCCCAAAATCACATCTTCTCCTTAAAAGTAGCCTAAAGCACCCAAAATCCCGTTAAAAAATAGCCCCAAATGCCCCAAAAATTTCACCTTCTCCTTCAAAGTAGCCCAATGTTCCCCTTAAAATAGCCCATCTTCCCCCTAAAAACAGCCCCAAACACCTTCAGTTTGTGGTGATCTGGGCAACTCCCAGTTCTGGGTGAGCATCTCCTGGTCATTCCCACCCTCCAGAGCTGACCCCGGGGCGAAGCCCCTGCAAACCTTGTCGATGAAGGAGGCGAATTTGTCGTTGAGTTTCCTGATCTCCTCCCGCTCCTGCGTCCGAACCTTCTGGATCTCGGGGTCGATCTCCAGGTTGAGGGGGGCCAGCAGGCTCTGGTTGATGGTCACCTCCCTGATGCCACCCGGGGGGCACGGGGGGAAGCCCTGGCTCCCCAGCCCGCCGTCGAATCCTCCGCCAAAGCCACTGCCGAGGCCTCCACCAAAGCACCCTGCACCGTAGCCACCCCCAAATCCCGCTCCGGCCCCAAAGCCAAAGCCTCCTTGCCCACCAAAGCCTCTGCAGGCCCCACCAGCCCCTCCAAATCCTCCCAGGGACGTGCTTTTACTGCCCCCCAAGGAATAGAGGCTCCTGCTGCTGAAGCTGCCAGATCCTCGGCATCCTCCGCGGGGCATGGAGCCGAACGTGACCTTGTTCCTGCCCCCGAAACACACGGAGCTGGAGCTGAACCCCTTGCCGAGAGCGCAGGACTGGCGAGACATGGTGGAGGGTCCCCAAAATTCTGAGCAGAGCTGAGACTGGAGCCTGGGAGGCGAGAGCAGCCAAGTCCTGTGGGAGCAGCTGCCGGGTCCCCGCTTTTTATGGGCTCAGGGAGTTGGTCGGTGCCAGGGGGGAGTGGAGGTGTCATTTTTTTGGGGGTTGTTTCATTCTCGTCATTGTTTTCAGGTTCGAAAGGACGCCCTCCTCACTTCGCCGCAGCCCGTGACCTGCCAGCAAACACTCCCCGGAGAGTAAAGAAAAACAAGAGCATTGTTGGTGTTGGAGCCAAACTGCAACTCAAATTCCCTGGGCTGCGGCTGTCACTCATCACAAAGCCCCGTGAACTTTCTGATGCATCACGCCCTCGAGGGAAACCCTTGTTTTAGCTAAATCTGTCATTTTCAGCCTGACACCAGGCACTGGGTTCACTGAATTCCAACAAAAACCCCGGCTCCCAGGCACACCCTCAGATGCACTCAGTTTCAACCTCCTGCTCCGAGGAGGGGTGACGTGGGTTGTCCAAAATGTTTCACAACCAGGAGGAGCATTAGTGTTTGGCAGGGCTCTTAAACTACTCCTATGTCAATAAAGATGATTTAAAAACCTCCTTAAAGCTTCTGAAAGGGTTTTGAAGTCATCCTGGCTCCCTCTGAGTGATGGGTTGAGCTGGGTGGGACACACTGGGATTTGCAGAGACAGAAATATCCCGATATATCTGCACTGGGCCACACCCCAGCAGGGTCAAGACTGTTCTCTGCCCCACAGCTTCCACAGGGGATCACACCCCTCCTCTGAGGAACCTTTCAGGGATTTTGGGATGTTTCCTGAGGGTCCCTGTGGGTCTCCAGTCCCTCCACAGCACGCGGTACTCAGCAAAGCCACTCCCAGCCTATCCCCTTGTTAAAACAACACAATTTAATTGCTTAATTGCTTTAAATTTCTATTTAAATGAGGTGTCGAGCTGCCTCCTTTGAGGCGTCCTGGTTCGTCCCACCATTAAAACAAATAAAAAGCCCCCGAACTTCCTCCCAACTCCACACTGCCAATAAAATCCAGCTGGATTATCCCGTTCATTGGGAGAGGTTTGTGGGACCAGTTTCAGCTCTGAGACTGTTCACTCCTGTCTTTTTTTTTTTCACTGAAAATACGTAAGTCTGGGTCAGGATGAGCGTCCTGGTGTTTCCTCCTGAATCTCATCGGGGACTCCTGAAGCTCCAGGGTTGCCAGCCCCAAGGGATTTGCAGCGCAGGGAACAGGGAGGTCGATGCTCCCCCTTGGACAAGGCGCGCCCCGCGTGCCCCAATCCCACCTGGAAACCCCATCCCACCCTCCGGGGTTCCCCCACTTTTCCAGCCGGAGAAGAGAAGCAGCTCGGGCCGAGGGAAGGAGGCGGCGGCCGCCTCTCCTGACCTTACGCAACCGGCAAGAGCTGCTCCAAAACTGAATGAACCTGTCGGAGCCCGGGCGGAGAGCATTCCTGCCAGGAGTTCCCAGGGCGGCTCCAGCACCAGCTCCCGGCGCAGCCGCTGCCCCGCGGCCAGCCCGGCACTTGCCCAAGCAGCTGCTGGGCCAGCAAAGCCCTGCCCCGCCCTGCCACCAAGGGGTGGGGACACCTGGCTGGGACACGGGTCTCCCAAATCACTCCTGAGCTCCGAGGGGGAGCGTCTGGGATGCTCCAGCACTTGCCGGGGTGGGGACGCATCAGGAGCAAAGCCGAGGGCCCCGGGGTTGGCCACTGTCACCCAACCAGTGCTGGCCACCACCATTCACCCACTTGTTGGCCACCATCATTCACCCACTGTTGGCCACCGTCACCCACCTAACACTGTCACCCATCCACCCTACTCAGTGTTGGCCACTGTCACCCACCCAGTGTTGGCCACCATCACCCACCCAGTGTTGGCCACCATCACCCACTCAGTGTTGGCCACCATTCTCTGCTCAGCCTTGGCCACTGTCACCCAATCAGTGCTGGCCACCATCACCCACCTAACACTGTCCCCCATCCCCCCTATTCAATGTTGGCCACCGTCCCCCACCCAGTGCTGGCCACCATCATTCACCCAATGCTGGCCACCATCACCCACTCAGTGTTGGCCACCCTTCTCTGCCCAGCCTTGGCCACTGTCACCCACCCAACACTGGCCACCATCGCCCACCCAAACGTGACCATCGTCACCCATCCAGCACCCCAGCTTCCTGGCGTATCCCACAGGAGCAGGGACCACCAGCACAGGTGCCCAGCAGTCCCAACCACCTGGGTCGGGAAACGTGCGGCAGAACCAGATGCCCAAACACAGCCGTTTTCACCCCAAATCTGCCCTGGGACTGGGTTCAACTGGGAAAAACCTCGGATCCGGAAACTCCCGGCTGCTCTGTTGGCAGCCGCTGACCCGGGAAATTGCAGGGCTGGGAGCGGGAATGGTGACAGCTGGAACAACAAGGTGGGTCCCCGGGAGATCAAAGCGGGTGTTGCAGAAGACGGGCGGCGCCCTGGGACTGCCGAGAGCCCCAGGCACTCCGGGATCCGCGGCAGGGGCAGAGCTGGCGGCCTGGAGCTCGTGGCACCCCCGGATCCCAGGATTTACAAGCCCCAGGAGGGGGTTGGCTCTCGTTACTGCTGTGAGGCCATTGGTGTCACCTCTCCTGCTGTCCCACTGCCCAGGGATGGGACCCTGTGGGACCCTGTCCAGCCACAGAAGCACCTCATCCCAGCCCCAGCACTGGGAAACAGATCCCAGGGAATGGGGATTAGGGATCATCGGGGAGGTAGACCCAGGAAGGAGCATCCACTTGGACTTGACAAGCCCCCACAGGATCCCCCTGAGGGGGTGAGGACCCTTCTGGGGGTCACAGGGTGGGGGTGGGCCCCAGGCAGGGGTAGGGCTGTGGTGCCACGGGAATCCATGTGAACATCCCATGGGAATACCCACAGGACACCCGGGTCCCCCTGTTTCTTCACACATGGGGGGCAAACAAGGACACCAAAACGGGGTGAATTCAGTGTTCAAAGGGTCGAATCCTCCATCAAAGCCAGTTTGGTGGTGCTTAAGGTGGGAGGATCCCATGTTTTTGAGGCACAACCGTTGCAGTTGC
>VXBN01006180.1:7258-25470 GCA_013397395.1 Sinosuthora webbiana
TTTTTTTTTTTTTCAGTCAGGACTGTATCTAAGTGAATGCAAACCAAGGAAGTGAAAGATAACTAAAAACTGTTTTGTGGGCAAACGGAATTTTCATGCAATACTTTGCCATAGTGCAGTTATTTCACCTGGAAATTTTTAATGGCTGCAATTATTTTGGAATTATGTTTGGCAGAGAAACTTGGAATGGAAACACAATAAAGTAATATTTTTTTTTATACAAAGTGGATGAATTAAGTTGTAGATATAGCCTTATTGTACCTGGTATATGCAACTCTGTATTGTCATCTATGACAATAATTAGGAAAACATTTAGGATCTTCTGTGAAACAGAGAGACAAAACAATGTGCATCACTGCTGAAAATAGGCACAGAGCAAGATAAAAGTTGAACCTTATGGGATTTCCTTGACATCAGGTACTAAATGCAAGGGCTGGAGTAATAATTGACGGGATTATGGGAGGGAGAAATATTACAAACTCCTGCTGACGAAGAAGTGGCAAGTCATCTCAGAAAACAACAGGACAAGTCATCTCAGAAAACAACAGGACAAACCTGATTAAGCATAAAGAAAAACCTCAAAATTCATTGTAATTGAAGTGCTGGGCTAGCTGAATAGGATCAGGCAGAAATAAGTGACATATGGTCTCTTAGAACTAATATAGAGATGATTCCTATATATTCCATGAGTAAGAATTTGTAATAGTGTTGGGAGTGTAACAGGAAAACTTTGCTACTAAAGAATACATCCTACAGTAAATATTGAACTCTGTTTCAGGCAACCCAGTCCTCACATTTACATTAGGCTTTCCACATCTGCTTCATATCCAGCTTATGTCAACAGTAATTGAAATCTGTTACCATCTGGGTTTTGGGTGGGCCGCATTAAATGAGTTATCATGGAAAAAGTAACTTCTAGCATGAATTAAATGTCATTCAAAATCTTCTGGTGCCTTCTCTGACCTGAGTGGAGAAGCTGAAGAGCCTTGACTTGCACAGAATTGGAAATTAAGGAGGCAAGTTATTTTAAGGAAAAATTTACTTTCAGTCTGGAGAATGATGGGTTAAGATATAGGGGCTTCTATACAGTGATATTTGCTTATTATACAGAAACTTTGAATAAGCACGCACATGTCCATGAGTCTTTGACTTTGCAAAATCTATTTCTTTTGATCTGTATCTAATGCAAAATGTACATCAACCATAACATTTCTAAATTTATAAGAAATTACTAAACAAATAAAAGAGCTGGAATAGATGTTAATGTCCTCACTCTAGGGAGGTCAAATGTAAATTCACTGTAGGAGACCAATCTCAGTAATTGGACTGCTTAACAAATCAGATTCCCAGCGTGTGCTGTGATATGTCCAAGTCCTTCGTTTTTACACAATAGTCCCTTTATCATTGAAATCTCCATATTATGAAACAAGAACATTGCTTCAGATATTCATGGTTTCTACTGAGGAAATAAAACCCCATAATATGAATCTTTGAGTAAAAATTCAACGTTACATCTTTTGGTTTGGCTGTTACATCAATAGGTAAATCAAGCACAGATGTATCAAGGGCTTGTTTTCATAACCCAGTCTTGCTTTTGGAGAAGTTAATGGGATGTTTGTTACTGGCAATACTAAGGGGTGGCTACAGACCAAAGAAGCAGTTATCAAAGGCTGTAGAAATGGGTAAAATTACCCATGTAGGTCTACAATATTGACTGTGGGGGAAGAGAATTTGGCTTGGGACCTGCAGAGGCCCTTTCCAATCTGTATTATTCATGTTTATGTGACTATTTATATTTTATTACCAGAGACCTTCTCTTTTGAAGTACCTATTGTATTAGTGACCCCTTTTAAACTGAGTAATCTTAGTCTTGGTATCTTTTTAATTTTTTTAAAAGATCATAGCTTTAAGACCAGGGAATAATGAATGCAGTAGAAAAAAATGCCTCCCCAACAGAATTCTCTTAGGTTTCTTGGTTGAACTGGTAGCTACATAGGTAAGTTTCCTTAGGCTGAAAAATTTCCTAATGTCTTTATGCCACTATGGGAAAAAAAAGTTTTTGAGAGTCTGAACAGTCCGTAGAGCCTAATAAAGACAACAGGTCTCAGATGAAATAGCTGGCAAAAGAGATAACTTTTAGGAGGGGCATCATTAAAACAGAACATTCAAAGACCATTCAGTTCTTAATTAATCAGCATAAATATTCATACATGCTTCATCCTTGAAAAACCACCATCTTCTTAAAAGCACAGCTTTAATAATGTTTTACATCACAGCTTCATGACATCATCACAAAATTTTGATGTGTCTTTTGGCCTAGGAAGTGGCATGTGTGGCTATAGCTCATTTTATTTTGTGAGAGCTCAGGGTTTCTTGTTTGGTGTTCATAACTGTGGTAATTCCCCTTAGAAACCAGCAATGTTTCTAAGGAGCTGTGGGTAAGTATTGCAACCATGATGTATGTCATGTCCTTGGAATGCAGCCATCCTCTTTCAGGGACAATGAGGGAATTCTTGTTTGACTCTGGGTGCTCCTATCAGTTACTACTTAGCCATGGATCCACTGTGCTCTCCAGGTATTTTGGCTTCCAAACGAACAACAAAAGGTTGACAAATAGGAGAAACCTACTGAGAAAATAGGATGAAAGTATAATTAAACTGGTACTATGTAGTGTTTAGCACCTAGGTTTAGGTGGGTTAACATTCCATCTTATTTGTGTACGTGCACAGATTGAGAGCTGAGAAAGATGATAGTTTCTCCCTTGTTTGTAAGTGCCACCCTCTGCAGTCTTTCCCCACTGTCTTTTGGGTTTATTGCCCTCATCAGGACAGCAGAGGAATGAGTTTAGAATTGGTGGGCTGTTACTGTTTTGTAGGCCAGAAATTGCAGTACTTGTTTGGGTGTTTGAGTCAATATTTCTACCAAGGATAAACACAGGATGAAAGGAAATGGAGAGCAGTTCGCAGAGGCTCAACAAAATTCTCCACCCTTCAGAAAATATTTCCTTAGGCTTTGTAACTAAGTTCTTGGTAGTGCTAAGTTCCACTTAATATGGATGTAGAAATATGAAGTGTATATATTTTTGAAGTCAAAGCAAACATTGAAGAACAAATTGTGAAATCTCATTTGGCAGAGGGAGGTTGCATCATTGGTTTTTCTCTCAGCCTCAAGAGGTTTCATAACATCTGAAAATATCATCATGAGTGTGAGAAAGCTGACATTTTAGAAAGAGTCTAAGAACAGAAAAATATTAAACATTAAATATCAGGGGTGTGAAGGGAGTGCACAAGTGATCATAAATGATCACAGGATGCTTAACAAAGTAATGATCATTAACAACTTGTAATATGTAGGTCTAGTAATGCTTAATTATATCTGTAACAAGAATTCAAGGGCAAAAATGTTTTAATGTGACTGACTTAGAACCTAACACACTTTTGTTTGGACATGCAGCTTTTCATGTGGGTTTTTTTTCCCTGTTTTATCTTTCAGCAGTAGAAATTTTATTTGGGATGAAGAAAGCAAAAACTTTCCTCTTTTCTGAGACTTCCAGTCTTAAATCTGTAACAGAAAATAAGCCATGCCCGCACACCTTAGACCTTCAGCAAATGTATTGTCATTTGAAAATCTTGGACATGTCATTTTTTTCTGGCTTTTAGAAATAATTTTCCGTTAATTAAGTGAAAGGATCTCATCATGACAGTTATTTCAAAATGTTATTTGCTTAGATTGACAGTGCAATTGAAATTATTATGATTGGACTGATTGCATTATTTTTATATTTCATATAAATGCATTCAGCTATGTTTTAATTCTCTACATTGAGAAAAAAATAAATTGAATAACTGAAAGAAAACAGGAACCTTCTACATGAGTAACTCGTGTAGCCAACACATCTCTTTTTCTAAAGATGCCTTTTACCAAGGATTCTGTTTTTTATTAAACAGAAGTCACTTTATCTCCATTAATAACCTCATTGACTGGTGTGTGACTGTGGTTGCATGAAGATGTCTGATTACGTACAGTCAAGGCTGGGAAATGTAAATGGTATTTTGTATGGCCTTGTTCTTTTCATCCTTTTACTCATTTGCTTCTGGCAGTGTGCCCCTCTGGATCCCTCTGACTTGCAGAGGTTGAGACATCCATCTTTGGAAGACCGCTTCCAAAGGCAAATGGAAACAAAATTGCTGCAGGATATAGCCTGATGATTCATTCACTAGATGCTCTCTCCCTTCTGAATCATAGCAGATGCCAAGGGTGGAAAAGACTGCTTGTCAGAAAACTCTGTGACTATGTTTACTGCTGTCCTTGTATCCTAACTTTGTGTTCTCCCATTCTAAGGTATGTCAGGCCTTCAAGCATTATTAGTAGGTCTGTTTTGTCATTCATATCAGCTATAACAGCAAGGAAATAATTGATTTAGGATAAAGTTTATTTAAAGGGAAATTAAATGACCTCTCAAGGTTTGCAAATGTATGTCCAAATTTCTAAAATGCAGAGCTATTTTCTGAGGGAGGATAGGTCACACCATGAGCCTGACCCAGCAATAATCAGGGATTTCTTGTGGAGCTTTTCTTCCATGTCTTTCATTTTTCTGTCCATCCCTGATACACTATGTAAGAGAGAACTCTTCCACATTATGGAATTTCTTATGCCTTGTCTAAGACACTGGCTGTGTAAAGGTTTTTTTGAAAGTTTGGGGAAGTTTTTGAGTTACAGGTAATTTCCCTTGTTTATATTTTGTACATTTCTTAATCTGTGAGGGTCTGGGATAGTAATGAAAGTGAGAGAAGAACAATGAAGTATTAATTATTTTATGCCAATATAGGAATCATTCTTCAGGTGAGAAAGTTGCTGATTGAAGATTTGTGATTCTGGTAGTGGTTAGATTTTTGTAACATAAGGATGTGCTAGCTAAGATGAAATGAAATGCTGTTTCAGACTTTTATTAGCTGTAGCATATAGATCAGTAAATAATAAGATTCAGATAACTGGGTTTTTTTAGGATTTCTCCATTTCTCTTCGTATGTGTCTTTTGGGGATGAATAATAGCGTCGTTTCTTAAGGTCCTTTAAGTATTCTTCACCCTCTCCGCATCTTTGGGAACTAATTACACTGCATTCCAAAGCATGTATGAGTCCATGTCATGCAAAATTGCTATTAGAGTGTAGGTTTTACATATCAACATTTTGAAATCTTCTCTCATGTGTGAATTTTCTCTCATAAGAGCTCTTTGTTAGTCATTGAGTGGCTGTTTTAAAACATTAACTGAAGACCTTTTTTTTGTTTAACTTTTTCCCCCAAGCTTCTCTCTGTTTATGGATTGTACACCCAATGTTTTTAAAACTTACTATGTGAAGCTTTTTACATAGTAAATAGCTGCAGATAGCTATCTTATCAACTTTACTCCAAGTTAAAGAAAACTTTCTCCTTCGCTTTCTCTGTATTGTTTCTTCAATTTGCAATTCTTTCCCATTTGTTGAGTAATGCAGAAGTGAACTGGCTTATGGTTATTTTACTTCCTCATTTGTGTATTGGGATAATTAATTGTGTAGTTTGTAATCCCAATACCGGGATGGTACTGACAAATTCTTTGGGTGGTAATCACACGCTCTTTTAAATTGCCATCTTAAGAGCTAGGGCCAAATCCTGAGGCAGTAGCTCAGATTTTATTCTGCCTTATAATTACTGAGCATCTTCATGAGGGCTTTCATAACTAGAGGGACAAGAAAACTGAAAGCATGTTGTCTGCCCAAAAGCTAATACATATGAAGACGAAGGAACAGACTTGGAGGACTCATTTCTATCCCTGTCCCAAAATTTCTGCCTTCTGCTCCTCACCTGCAATGTTTTGTGCTCAGCTCTCTGTACACCTTATCATGTCTTCCCTTACCATGAGAATGGATCCAAGATACGTTAACTGTCATGTTTTCTCCACACCTTTTCTTTGTTCACTGGCTGCAGATTGATCTTATGTTGCAAATATATTTCTCCTTCTTCATATGGTTCAGAATATGATGAGGACAAAGGAACAACACGCAAAACATCAGAAGCCATGCTGGAGTTGCTGACAGTGAACATCTTTACTTTTTTTGGTTTGCTTCACAGAAAGAGGGGGTATGAAATTACGAATCTACTGATACTTCTACACAAATGAATGTCTGGTTTTGCATTTATATTATCTTTAAAAGAAAAATCCTTCTGCAGAGGTTATAAAATAGGCTAAGATTTATTTACCTAAGAGATAAATAATTTTATTGCTTGCAAGGTTATTTATGACATTAGCAAAGACAAACAGGAGAATGTATAATAAAGGAAAGATAACATTTGCTGTGAATGCCCAAGAGAAAATGTTCATAAACTATGAGTTTAGGAAGTGCCAAGTTTTCATTTCTAGAAGTGGAGTTAGAGGTTCATGAACTTTTGAGGGTAAGACCAGCATATGCTACACTATTTTTGTCCATCATCTGAGAAAATTAATGACAAATAACAGTATTAATTAAATAACCTAGGCTAGTTGCACAGCCTTAATGATGAACTCATGACGGAGTAAATCACTGAATTTGCTTCTCCCAGCTACGTCTCCTGAATTTGTACAAGAACAGAGTCTTGCTGGACTGGGACAGGGCAGAGCTAGGAACATGTAGGTCAAAAAGAAAGATCAGAATGTACTTGCTGACACTGCATAGGACATGAGTTTCTTGGAAAGCAATGAGCTAAGTACAATTTTGGTAAGATTCCAAACACATTTCAGGGTGTAGCTAATGATATTTTTTTGTCCTTTCTTTGGAACTTGAGTTTTTTTAGTTTCTAGGTTTCAAGCTTTTCTCACAAAACAAGGTGGTTAGAAAGTTACTGCCAACAAAACTTGAAAACTACTGTGAGAGTCAAGTGGTCTCACTCCAGGGACTGGAGTTTTTCTGGAAGTACTAGAAAGCACATGATGAAATCACACCCTTGGGTACAACTTGATAGAGAAAGAGGAGTGACCTCCCAATGAGAGACCCTGGCGCAGGGTTAGCACATAGCTGGCTCCACCATCACAGATTTGAAAGCTTGTCTGGTGTATTCTATTGGTCCTCTTTATCCCTTTAGTCTCCTTCACACCTTTCTTCTTCAAACATTGAGTTATGTGGTCTGTTGCTTTTTTCACCATGTAGTGGTGCAACACAAGGGTTAGAGCAGCACTGGAAGGCAAGGGGAGCTTGTTACACACTCAGATAAAAATTGGTAGGAGTTCTAGGCAGGACAAAAATCTTACTGATATTTGAGTTTTTCACAGGTAGGAAGACTTCTCTTAGGAATAAACTGGGCCTCATCAGAACGAGACAGCTGGTGGATGACCCAGCTCTGGGCAGCTGCAGTGGCATTGTCCCCAGGTGTTTGTAAATCATCTCAGAAAAGGATGCTGATTAACCATCAAAGCAATTTGGAATGAAGATTGACAAATTTTTTATACTAATTAAAACTCAGTATTGCTAAGGACCCAAACTGAAGCTGCTAGCACAGAGCACCTCTATTTTCTGCATAAAATGAGCAAGGCCAGGTTTAGGGGCAGTTAAAAGAGAAAACTGGCTTAGGTTTAGATAGGAAAAGCAAAATAAGCAAATATAAATTGTTTGCCAATTGCCATTATTATGAGAAAATCAACACTGGTGAGAAATATAATTACTGTTTTGTTTTATTTTATTTGGAAATGAAAATAGCAGTAAAAGGTGCCAAAATACAATCTAAGAAAACAAGATGAGGCTAGCCCAGCTTCTTTTATTTTCTCATTAAAAAAAAAAAAAATCAGTATTTCCAACTCTAGGCATTCAAATAAAATTACTAGAAGAGAATTTTCTAAAAAGGAATAAGTTTGAAGATGATTTGTATGCATGTGTCTATCAGTGTAAACATCAGGCTTGTGATACCAGAGTTCATTCCAGTTATGTTTTTATATCTTCCTCAGCAATGTATTCGCTGTTTACTTATTTTTATTTCACTGGAGATTCTCTTGTTATCAATTGACATGAGAAAAGAGGTCTTTAATGTTCAGATATGAAAGCAATCAAAAATAAAATCCCAAAATAGTGTTTTGTGCTCTGATAACAAAATAGTATTTTAAATTAGAACTTACATATTTTGTTTTTCAGGTTTGGGTTCTTTTGTCTGGTTGGTTGGGTGGTTTTGGATTTTTTATTTAATTTTAGGGGTTTTGGTTTTTGTTTGTTGGTTTGTTTGGGTTTTTTGTTTGTTTTTGTTTTTTTTTTTTTCTCCCATTAACTTTTAACTTTTTAGGAAAGTATGGATTCCATAAGGTGCATCTGTCTTACATGATTATACCTAAGACAAAAAAATCCCCACACCTGTATTCCAGACGAGAAGTTGTCTCTTCCATTGTGCTTGTTTAAGCAGCAAAGTCCAGCCTGGAACTCGTGCCACCCTGCTCCCACCAGCACTGACCTATTTGCCTGGCAGACTACTAAGAGTTACAGCACCTAACTATTTCTGATTTCTCCTCCAGGCAGTGGAACGAGTTTGTGGTGGATCACTTACTCACCAACTGCAAGGTAAGAATAAGACAAGTCTTACCGTCTTTGAAGGCTCATGAGGGTCTGATAATGGATTCTTTGCCCTGTGCTTGTACAGTGCCCTGGTGCAATCACATTTAGTTTGTCCTGCTTCTTCTCCTTAAAAAAATAGTACAGCCCAAGACAGAGGAGCTCCTGCTTAATGGCGATGACATTGCCAAGTTTTTAAAATGTTGCTCAGTGCTGGTTTTTCTGAGAAGTTGTGGGAAGTTCAGTCTTGTGTGATATCAAGACAATTGCTATAAACAGCTGCTCTCAATCACCAAGGCATGAAAGAGTATGTCAGGGCTGACATAAGAAGAATCAGAAAAACAAGAAAATTGTTGTTGTTGTTGTTGTTAATAATAACAATAATATCATAATCATCAACTATCTTGATAATAAGGTGGGGGAGGGGGCTGGGGAAGGGAAACCCGGCATTGGTTAAATAAACACAACTCAGCTTCTGTTCAGTAAGCTCTCTGTTCAAGCTCATTACATGTTTAGAAGGGGTTTTCATACATCTTCCCTGGCTTCTCCACTCTGATTTCCTGTTTACAGTAGGTTAGAAACAAAACCTGTCAGAATAGCTGGAAAGCTGGACCTGGACTGCAGGGGAGCTCCTGCCAGAGCAAGTATTGTGGGATTTAGATCCAGAGATGTCCTGGCATTTTCCCAGTCTTTAACAATAAACACAATATTTTCACTCCAGCAGCAGTAGTATGTTCTGGTACGCACACACCAGCTGTGTTCCTACTCCTACAGTCAGAGTGTTTTCCCAGACAGAATACTTCATAAAACAAAAATAGGCTTGTGCCATTTAAAGGCCTATTATTTTTAATGCACCTTTTTGTTTTCCAGTATATTTCCTTATTTCTAAATTAAACTCATCAAAACTAATAATTTAATCATGTGGCTTTTAGAAACTTTTCAAACATATGGATTGAATACATGTAAAAGGGAAAGAAGTGAGAAAACATATGTGAAGGTTTGCTTTGCAATTTATTAGGCAAAAATTGCCCATACTGGCCATACCATTAGAGAGCACGTAATATAATACAGGAAAATGTAAATCTGTGAAGTTCATGTCTAAAATTTCCTTTACACATTCCAAAGAAGCTGAAATGGTTAATACCTATAAGAACCTCTTCAGTAATAGATGCATCCATCGAATCTGTTTTCAGTGCTTATCCAAGTGACATGTACATATATAAACCCAGGAAACTAGGAAATTTAACATGCAGTCTTTTAATCTGACTTCTAAATCCTGTTTTCTACCATATTAGCTTCAATGGGCATTTAAAAATATACCTCTACAAAAAATAAATTGTAGAACAAATTTATTTTGTAAAGAAATAAGTTTTAGTTTTGAGCCTTCAGTGAGTTGTTTATAATACTCTTAAATGGAAGAATAAGCAAAACATTTAATATATGGAAAATAAATTGATGGTATCTTTTTTATTTGCTGAAAAACACCTTTTTTGTAACCTTAAAATGAAATTTTAAGTTTTTTCCTGTCAAGTTACTTGATGTCGTACTTTAGGCTAGAATGTGTTGCTGACTATAGCAATTGCCTGGTCTTCCATTATTTAAAAAAAACCCAAAAAAACCCAAAAAAACCCCAACAAAAACAACAAAAACAACAAAACACAATGACTTTTAAAAAATATATTAAAGGTAATAATTTGGGTAGCCCTACATAGCAAAGTGTCACTTCCCAAGTGCTCCTTGTGTGTTTCATTCACATGAAACCTCATTGAAATCCAGAATTATCTGAGGCTTTCCTTAACATTTTATGATCATGCCATAAGATGCGGGAGATGGAAAGTATGTGGAATATATTGCTATTTAAAGCTTGCACAGTTTTGGAATCCTGAAGACTACAGAGATCATAGTGAAAAAAAAGTAGACAAGGTGAAGGTGAGAAAGTGCTCTTCAAAATTCTTAATATATTATTATGAAGAGAAAAACAAGATCCTCAATACGGTTTTCAGATACTAAGTCTCCTGCAAGGCAGAAAGAGACTAAGACTCTCATGGCAGAATAATTACTCTGGATTCACAAGCAAAAAATGTATGCTTAGTAGAAATGATCAAGGTGAAACTTTTGGTAGTTGTTTGATGTAGCTTACGGCTGCAGCAGTTAGATTGGATAATGACATTTTAACTGCATCTGTCTATAAGTGTTGCTTATAAATATACTCTGAGAGACACCTGGAGCAAACACAGAGAGCAAATTATGGGTTGTTAGTTCTAACTTATTGCTACTTGTGCATATTTATTTACTCCAATGCACACAGGATATTCTCAGTAAGAGAGACTTAGGCAAGTTTTTTTGTTGTTGTTGTTGAAAAGAAGGTTTCCAATGGATAGCATAAATATTACATAGTTCTTAGAGTTCTCATTTACCCCAAGAATAAATCAAAGGAGAAGATGGGCACCAGTGTGTCCCTACTAAATGGAAGACTACAACTACAGTTTTTGTTAGGTTAAAAAGGCAAAGTCAGATTTATTTAAAGAGTTAACCGTAGCTAAACTTTCCTCGTGCATTTCCTCTGTCTTTCTCTTTCATATAGGGGCAATGCACACTCCACTTATGGCTTGAAAGAAAAAAACAGCAAAACATTGTATTAGAAACATAACAGTATCCTTGCAAATCATAAGATTTAGTTGTTATCTCTTCTATCACCGTTTTAGGTCACTCAATAGGAAATTGCAGCACTTTGAGAAAACAGGTTACATGAACACAGGCATACTGGAGATTCGCTTTCCTTGCTTCAGCAGCCTCCTCTAAAGTAAACACAGGAGGAGTGTTTCTCTGCATAGGAGTGTCTGAGGCTTGCAGGAAAATGTGGGTTCAGATAAAGGGTCTTCAAAGTGGCAATCCTCTGTGTTGCCTATGCCTCAGCTGCATTAAATGACCTACTTTTCTCTATCCAAGTGCTAAGCTGGCAGTGGTGGGCACCACTGGTGCCCTTCCAGAGTGACAGGACAAATAGCTCACTGGTGAGAGCATCAGTTGCTTTAGAGAGCAATGGAAATTAGAGCAGGGTCTATTAGGAGACGATGTGGCTCTCAGGAAACTGAACACAGGCTATCTGGCAAGACTTTCAGCTTACTGGAACACACAGGGACTCACAGGACAAAACTGCATATAGTATATTTTTCAGTAATATAGCATATTTTGCTGTAAAACCCAAATTCTCTTAATGTTACCTAATGTATTACTAATGAACTAAAGAAGTTCCTGTGAACCTGTCAGAGTCTGTGCAAAATGAATCTGTGTGTTCGATGACATAACCAGCATCCTGTCAGCCTGCCATCTATAAGACATGCAGAGCAGTTGAGAGTGCACTGCTTGTACCATGCTGGATCTGTGAAGATGCAAACCCAATGGAGCATTCTGCAGTTTTGCTTGCAGAACTCTAAGATCTGGACTAAAGACATCATGAAGTGAAACACAAGAACGCACTCAGATAATTTACCTTTAGTAAGTTGTATGAGATAAGCTGTGTCCCTTAATTTTAACAGTGTAGCTACGCTACAGCATGCTTCATTCCTTTCACTTCAGAAGTAAGAGTTTAAATTTCATAACTGGCATTCATTTAAACCTTTTAGCAATTTCCTCCTATATGTTCTGTGATGTTGGGAAGGCTGACGCCACAATTGAATGACTGTTCTCCATGATTTAAGAGAGAATTTTCCTCTTAGAACCTTTCCTCTAAAAAGAATTAAAAGAAAAGAAGTCTTTGAAATACTTTTTTGATCAACTGAAAGAAATACATGTCAATTTTATAATAAATAAAAGAGTGCATGAAAAAACACACCTGATTAAAAATCATTATATTTATGCTTCTCTGTATCCTAATCATGAGATGACGGGTTGAAAGACACCAGCAGAATGTCATCACTGCCAGATTCTACATCTGGATCTTTGATTTATATTACAGACATGTAACATCCGAATTATCTAGGTGAATTGCCAATGACTGTTTAGATGTTGGTGGGGGAACACACAATGTTCTTTACAGATCTGTATCCAGTCATTCCCCCAGAACTGCCTTTTTCTGCTTGTCTTTGTTTGGGTTGACCTTGTGTGGATCGAGACAAATACTTCTCTATTTGGTATTTTTTTCCATAAAAGGAAGATAACTGGGAAGGTTGAAAATTTCTTTTTCTGAAGGTTGAAAATTTCTTTTTCTGCAGCTATACTGATGCAGCAGTCATGAATCAGAGCTACATGAACTCAGTTAAAGAGCCAAAAGTAATTAAAATCTGTGAACTACAAGGAAATCAACAGAATGGAAGAAATTTCATCCTTGTAACTTGGTAAACATAGTCAGTGAGCCACAAATCCTATTTTTGATGATCATTTCTGCCTTTTCTATATACTGTGTTTATGTAATATAATCCCCTCAAAAAAGGAAAGAAAGAAAGAAAGAAAGAAAGAAAGAAAGAAAGAAAGAAAGAAAGAAAGAAAGAAAGAAAGAAAGAAAGGTATATGTACTATCATGTAGAAGCAAGTTGTACGTTCACATAATTAATTGTTCAGAACTGAGCTTGTCATAATCCATATAAGCACATAAGATGTGAAAAGGCTGAGCCTATTATTTCTATTTCTTTAATAAGACCAATTGCTTATATGCTATTTATTTAAATAATCACAACCATCTTCTTCCCCCACCCTTGCTTTTTCCTTTTGAAAAGAAACAACTCCTAGAAATAACTAGTGTCAGCTGTGAATTCCAGAGGAGAAGCCAAGAATATAAAACCCATGCATGTGTGGACAGATCTGACCCTCACCAGGAACATAGTAACACGGTCTCTCTTCCCTGTCCTGGACAGCCTGTTGTCAGCAGCACCTTTTAGAGACAGGAGCCAAGGGACTGATTTTCCCCGCAGCTGCTCCTTAGAGTCAGACAGCACTTGCTGAGGATGAGGCTGCACTTTCGCTATCCCTGCTCAGAAGGGATGATGCCTGGATCCCGCTGATGAGACCCAGTGTTCCCACAGCACCCCTATTAAGGTGGTTGCCATGTTTACATTGCTCAGTGTGGAGGGTTCTTTGCTCACCCACGACATTCAAACCTTGCTGAGTGACGTAGGACTAAACCTAAAGCAAACAGATTTCCCTTGCCTCTGAGGAAATTAAGTATAGGCACCACAACAAGTTTTCTTGCTATGTCATGCTGGCTATGTCCATGGCACACATAGCTTCGACTGGCAAATCCCAGTAGCTTTTGATTTTCAGCATGCTCCACTGTTCTTAGTTTTTTTCAACTCTTTGTCTTCTTATAACAATGCCAGCCTTAAGGCTTCTTGGGGATCTGGGTTACAATTTATGAATGTGAAACCTTTTAAAGGTCACAAGAGTGCTTGCTCCTCCTGTCAACAACTCGCCTTGCAAGAGGGCTGGAGAAAAGTGTTTGGTTCAGTTCCTGGGTACAATTCAGAGCACCATAGGATAATCCAGTAACAGCATTTTGAAACTCCTTTTTAAAATTGTCACCGTGTTTAGACAGATCTATGGGGTGCAGAAGAACATCTTATAAAGCTGGAAAACAAAACAGCATGTCCAAGTCTAAACTGTCCTTGTCTGAACCAGACAGATCTCTGTTTTGTGTAATCAGTCAGCAGATCTCTGGGTCACATAAATCAAAGCTGTTCCTTACCCACAGTCCCCTTTGTCTATATCTGCCTGTGTCTGGGGCTGTGCATGTTACCTCTGTGGACTCACACAGGTGGTGGAGGTAGATGCATGTTGATGGGGAATTTGCTCTGTCAGAGGTTCCTGAAGGGCTTCTCAGTGCTTTCAGCAAGGGACTTTCCTGTTGCAATGCACTTAAAAATTGCAGATTGCACTACCGAGCTAAAAATATCTGTGTGTTTGTCAGAGGTGAGATGTCTGGCTTCTCTCCTGGTGGCTGCTTGGACACTCTGGGTGGAGGTGCCAGTTGCCAGTTGCAAAATTTGTGTTTCTTCCTTCCCCCTGCACTGCACTGCACTTTAATTGTAATAATTGTAATAATAGCAACTTTTAGTCCCTTTCAGATCTGCTCATTTTGAGCAAAGGGTAAAAGAATAATTTGTATTTATCAGCTAGCTGCCAAGAGATTAAGGCTTAGCACAGTGAAGCTTGCCTTTTGCAGTAGCAAATAAAATGCTGCTTGTACTCTGTTTCAACCCTAGCCATGCTCTCAAGTGTAATATTTCTTGTTTCTTCTGGTTGTGCCAGAAACCTAGTTAGTATTCAGTTGTGCAAAGTCATAGCAGAGTACGAAATATATGCCAAATAAATTAATGTAATTTAAAACTACTTTCTAATTGCATATGGGAAGCAAAGGACTATAAGCACAAGTGCAGGGTAGTATAGCCTTCATTAGAACAGTGCTTCCCTGTGTTAGCTACATGAAAAGGCTGCTTATAAACCTTTTTGAAAGCTTAATTTGTTTGTGGTTTGTTGTACTTCAGTTTTTTGGGGTTTTTTGGGGGTGGAGGGCTAATTGTGAGGTAGGATCTGTTATCTCCCAGGTAAAAAGATACAAGTTCATTGCAGCGTACTCTAATATTAGTGGTTCCTCTGAATGCTTTAAACCTGTGATAAAATCACCTTCAAGGTAAATGAATTTGCACTCATTGTGAAATAATTCATGATAATAATGCTGAAATACCTTAAAATAGTTCCCATATTGCAACTGCTTATTTAGTACTTCATACCATGGACAAAAAGTGAGTTTTATAGAAGGAATTCCAAAGTCTATCTAGTCAGTACTCCTAGGTTTTTGTTCCATAAAATATCATTGGGGGACAAAGACTATAGTGTATTTTCAAGCTTATTCTGGGAAGGTATTTTGGGTTAAAAAGTTGGATGAAATGGGTTCTCTTTGAGGAAATACAGGCTTATATGAGGCTTTATGGTAGCATAACTTATATGCTCAGAAAAGAAGTAGGATATTTTGAGGCGTTAAAATGTTTGAATAAAATATAGAAAGAGGAAAGCAGCAATTAAGAGAACTGATTAAGAACAGAATATTACTTCCTTTGAATTACTTTGAACTATTAGGGGAAAAAAGGGGAAAATCAGAAAAAAAAGTAGAAGTTTTGTCACTTTAAAGTTTACTTAATTTACATTGTTCTACTTCTGCAAAGGCCAGGTATCATTTTCTTCCTTTGTTTTGTTTGCAAGGTCAGTTTTATATGGTACAACTGAAGAATCGCTTTTTTACTTTAGAGGTGTGCAACTCTGTCACCATAAACAGCGCTGATGGAATAAAAAATAATGGGCAGCAGTAAAACTGTCTTTCCTGTCTTATCCTGTTAAATGACAGGGAAGGGGACCACTTACTTTAATTTATAGGAGATAATTACACAGCTGTAAAAGTCTGCTGCAGGCTTCTCTTTGTTTATATTGCATATTTAATACTGGAATAATTTAAATTCCATTTTAATACTGGAATAATACTGGAAAAAATAATACTGGAATAATTAGAGCTGCAGTTGTTATCATGATCTATTTTCTTGGAATTCTTAAAAGGAAAAACAGGCTACTTACAGAAGAAGTGGACCAGTTTCAATAGACTTCAACTGACTTAGGGTAGATACCCCAAGCAAGAGTGTAAATAATAAAAAAGCAATTTATTAATCAGAAGTCATTACCTGCTGAATACTTGACACATTTTACAGAAGGTATTCTTAAACTCTGTTTCTTAGATGATGGGCAAAAATGGCAGATTTGCCTTGAATATTGACCATCTCCAGTGGGGTTTCATTTTAATTCAAGGCAGTCCAATCACAGCAAGGCCTTTTTTTAGCTCTGGGAAATTGCATTAATTTTCAGATAAATAATAACCAGGTTTTGCAATAATTTTTGTCCTCCTCCTATGCTCCAACCTACTATTCAGCTGAAAACAAAAGTATCATATCTCCTTTGAAAAAGATTGAATGGCATCACATTTATCAGTTCACTTTAGAAATAACATTCACTACATCAATAAACAGGTCGTGGCCTCTCCATTACGAAGCATTTGGTGGAGAGTTGGGGAGTCAAAGGCATGCTTTAGCCTGGAGGCTCAGGATGGAAGGCGATAGACTCTTGGTAGTGATGTATGGGAGCAGGAGGAAACATTGCATGTTTGGTTATCCCCAAGTGCACCAGCAGAAGGTCATGCAGGGAGCTGCTCATGGTAGATGGAATGCACTGTCTTAGAGAGGGTTGAATTATTACATTGTGCCAGGCCAACTTTCTGGATGTGGTTTTTAATTTTTTAATTGTTCCTCTCCCCCTTAAAATACATCTAAATAATTACATTTTTACATTTTATTTAGCACTCTCCCCTTCTCTGATCCAGGTAATTGTCTTTCATCCAAATATGACAAACATTTCAGGCAAAATACCTGAAGCAAACTCAACAGGCAGTGTCCTGAACTCTGAATCCCCCACTGGGAGCTGTACTAGGTGAAAGGTGCACTCTTCAGCTTGAATGTCATGGCAGCACTTGGACTCTACTCAGAAGCTACTCCTCTGTCCTAACATCCACTAGGTTGGGAGATAGGGAGATCCAGCTCTAAAAATAGCATGCTGTATGTATCCAGGTGGAGTTCCAGGAGTGAATGACTGCTGGGAGAAGATTTTGGTTTACTTTTCTCCTACTTCCAGGATATGATCTGGAGGTCAAGGTGGAATGTGCCTGACAATGTGCCTTTGGAAGTGACTTTCACTAATAACATCAAAATCCAGGAGCTAAAATCCAAAGTAATGGTCATACAGCACAAATCTGGGTAACACTAACATGTCTGTGGATCTCTGAATGGGAACTCCACTAAAAATCCACAACATGTGGGACATTTGTCCTCTGTGACCCCAGGACCTGCCGTCCTCCTGTAGTAATAGCCTATGGAAAACCTTTGCTGAGCATTTCTCTCTCTGCAAGAGATGCCCATAGCCATGTACCTAGTCACAGGAATTGGTTCAGATCAGCAGCATCTGCCCAGGCAAACAGGTTTTCCTGCAGAAAAGCATTGCTGGGTCGCTGCTGCCCCGCTTCACAAGCTGGAGACTTCTGGAGACACTTTGTCACTGTGGTAGCTGGACTTGGTGCTTTGTGACTGTGCTGTGCAAATGTAAGGTAGATGAAAATCATGGCAAGGTAACTGGTCCATTTCTATAAAACAAGAGAAGGCTTAAATCTAGCAAGGGGTTAAAAAATACTAGGTACATGTTTTAACTAGATAATTCTCAGAAAATATTTTGATCCATTTTGCAGGATTACCTCTCAAAGCTCAAGTGCTTAAGCAATTGTAACTTGCTGTTCTGTACACTTTAATGGATGGTTGATATGGAAGAGTCCTTACTTTTACATCATGGTGTAACAGATGTAATGTATTTATATATTTACATTTTAACTATTTATATAAGAAAATAAACATCAGCATTTAAAAAATTTTAAAATCTCAAATAATAAAACTTTGGTAACTTCCAAATTTATAATAACACAATACTGCTAAGTTTGTTAGGTAGAGGTGCTGGTCTGAAAATGTAGGACTTCAAGATGTAGCACAGAACTGCTAGAAGAGTGTCCATCCCTTAAATGGTGCTAATTTAAATTCTGTCATGTAGCACTAGAAATCTCTAGGAAGGGTTGTGCAGACATTAAAAAAAAAT
>VXBN01006180.1:25921-39065 GCA_013397395.1 Sinosuthora webbiana
TGAGAATTCAGGTTTTAGTTACAATGTATAATTTTACCACATACAATTTTAATACGCAAATTTATACACTGCATCTATTACACTATTATGGGGATGCGTTTCAGATTTGCACAGAAAGCAGCATTGACAAGACAGAGATGTTCTACTTACTGTTGGGCAGAGCTCACAAGAAATCTAGGCCTTTTCTGCTTCTTTAATCACCCCACCAGTGAGTGGGCTGGGGGTAAATAAGGAGTTGGGAGAGGACACAGCTGGGGCAGCTGATCCCCAGTTTATCTCAGGGGTATTCTAGGACACATGGTGTCATACCCAGCATATAGAGCTGGGGGAAGAAGGAAGTGGGAGGACATTCAGAGTGATAGTCTTCCCAAGCCACTATCAAGGCATGATGGAATCCTACTTTCCTAGAGATAGATGAACACAAGAATGTCCACTGGAAATGGGGACTGAATTCCTTCATTTGCTTTGTGTCTGTGGCTTTTGCTTTATTAAAGTCTTTGTCTTAACCCATGAGATACCCAGAGTCTTCTCACTTGGCTGCTCTGACTCTCTTCCCCAGTTCACTGATGGGGCAGTTAGTGAAAAGCTGCAGTCCTTCTTTGCTAGTAGAGGTTAAACACTAAGAGATCTCCAAGCAGATCAGCAAAATTACAACCTTCATGTTTCTTACTTTTAACTTGAACTTAGGCAAAAATTATTAACAGTTATTAATAAGAATTACCTCTGTCTACATTCTTCACTGAAAACAAACTCAAAATCAAGCTGAAATGCTCTATTTCAGAGACGGAGATCCTATTGTTTGTATTATATAGGGTGTTGGATCAATATTTGTGTCACCCACATTAGCAGCTGCATCACTGAAGGGAACTGTGGGAACACAGTGGCCCAATACCCCAAACACCAACAGAGGTGCACAGGACAGGCCTGCCACTCAAGCCCCTGGTCTTCTCTCAGGTCAAATGACATGCTGATCCCTGAAGGACGGTGACAATCCATTTTGTCCACGCATGGCATACAGGACATCCTCCTGCATGCCACAGTGCTGGCACACTGGGGAGACTCAACAACACTGCACAGGGCATAGGCAGACATTCCAAGGGAACAGCAAAGGACACCTTCTACACCCCAAGTCAACAAACTTCACATCGAGTTCCATCCGCAAATCAGACCTTTAACGTCACTCTCCAGTTTCCTCCTATCCCCCCCAAATTTGTGTTACCTCCTCAGGGAAAAGGACCATACACCTCAAAATAGGGTCATTGCAGCTGTAATATGATACGGAGGCCTAAAAAGGCATTTCCTATCTGTGACCACGAGCTCAGTGATGTAAAGAAGAGACAGGATCCCAAAACTAGACTCCTGTGGTACTCAGTGGTATAGTTCTAGAAACAGTTTTTCTGTATTTTTTGAGAAGGCAATAAATATTTTCCTGCAGTAAGTTCTGCATTATGTGATACTTGTGGTTTTTTATTTTATGCATAGGTATAACATTTTTTTTAAAAAAAGTTTATTTTCCACAAGGAAGAGCAATAGGAAAAATTAAACTGTTTTCCACATATTGTTTTCTTAAAGAGTCTACAAGGACATATTCAGCACCAGAACTAAAAACGAAACAAAAAAAAAAATACAAACAGCCATAGAATATAATCTATAAAGCAAACATTTAATATTGCACTTTGTTTCTCTAATGTTTGGATTTTACTTACTTTTTCCTAATTCAGATCAAAATTCTCTATCAAATACTGGGCTAAAACTGTGAACCTCAAGTTTTATAATGCTGAGAATTGACCAATATATGTGGAAGAGTAATGCCTCTGAGTAACAATGTAATTTAAACTGGAAGTCTTTATTTGCTAAGCTCATACAATTTTTCATTCTAATCACAAAGGCTGTGATGCCAAGTCAATTACTATGATATTGGTCAATCCTGTCTCATATACAATTTTCCTTTGTATTGTGGTAAGTACTTTAATGCTATGTATATCAGCAATTGTTCCCTAGTCTGTAAAAGTAACAAAAAAGGAAAAAAAAGTAAAACCACCAAATGCCCTTTTATACCAACAATCCCATCAGCTTTAAAAATTGTCTGGCTGGAGAGGGCAGAGGGAAGGGACATCCACAAAACTGGCCTAGTAACATCATCCAATTTCCTTCGTGCCAATATTCCTGCTCAAAGCCCAAGCCTTTTAACTGAATCACTTAAAACGTGACTCTTAATTTGTATTTTATCACCCTGTTGTCATTTTTGAAACATGAATGATCTTTCATGTTCTCATAAAGGCCACTTATGGAAAAGCCTATTTTGTCACATTTATGAAGCCTTAAAAACAAGGCAGAGATTTTTAAAAATGAGCACTGTGCAGAAACACCAGCCTCCCCTCTCCCACTCTCTTCTGAGCTTTTTTATTGCACAAGGAGACAGGTGGATCAGATCTTGATTTGTTCAAATAGTCAAGACCAGAATGGTGTCCCTTTATCAGTGAACCATGGTTATGGTTTCTGAAGAGCAAAGTTGACTTCCATTGCACATCTCTAGCATGTAAGCTATTTGTTAGCACACGTAATGGCTCCATTGCACTCTTTTCTCCTGGGGCACACCCAAGGGCAAGTGCCCTTTCCATATGGTTTCTTGTATTCTGTATGAATACATGGTGTAATTCAGTGTTCTGTTTGTTTTAAAGCTCTTGAGAGTGCCACAGAAGATGCAGTCAAAGCACTTCCAGCTAACTCATATTTAAGTATGGCTGGCAACACTGATCTTTCCCACTTTAATTATACTTCTAATCTTGTACAGTATCATAAACCCTGAAGGCAATACAAAGTGCACAAACTGAGCTCTTAGCATAAAAGCAGCTTTTCCTGCAGTTTGAAATATACTTTCTACTAGACTCATCACACACAGAGTTTTTGGTGATTAAGTAGCTATATATAAAAATAAAATTACTTTCCCTTCCTATCCCTACTACTTGAGATATTGATCTATTTGTGAGTCCTAGACAGCATGTGACTGCTTCCTTTTCCAAGTCTTCTGAGGAACAGCTGGTGTCTGCGGGTGCTGCTTTCATTTACGCCTTTTTTTTTAGAGCTTCACAACTTGAACAACTTTTTTTATAATGTAGAAAGAGAAATGGGAATGAGGTGGGTTGTGTAGCTTTTGTGTATGTCCCTATTCCAGATCTCCCTCTCAAGTAAGAACAAAAAACAAAACACAAACACAGAACAAAAAAAGAACTAACTTAACAGTGCAATGTAAAAAAACAAATAGCATTCCAACAGCTTGGCAAGTGATGAGTTCACCTGAGATTAAGTGATTTTTAGGCAGTCTGTAACAATGCTGCTTTGCTAGAATAGTAGAAAGGCAACAAATTCTTAAAAGAAATCAAGAAAGTATACAATCTTGATGAAGTCTATTAGTTTCTTTCTGTTAACTCTTCACCCTCCCACCCTATCCCCACATCTGTTGCTTATCCACTACAGTAGGCTGCAAAACATACAGCAAGGAGGATTGGCTTGAAGGCATTTGATGTTTGTAAGTAAATCCACAGTAGGATCCAAGCTGAAGAGGTGATATATGATCAGCCTACTAGGACAATTCTGAGCATGTGCATATGCAGGTAAAGTCCAGGCTACATTAAATAAAAAAAAAAAGTCAGTGCATTTGTTAAAATCTGTTGCTGTTGAGTTCTTTGTTTCTTTTTTTGTCAAGGCTTTCTTTTGCTCCTTATTGTGCGGACCACAAGAAATAAAGAAAGGGGTAACAACTGTCCAGCATAAATGAGAAAAAGCTGTAGTGACACTGAACCGCACAATGTAAGCAATAAGCATGTGCAAATTTCCAATCGGAAGAGGAAGCCAAAACCTCTCCTAATGTGGTTTGAGTGTTTGGACACACATGACTGCAGGTTAGTAAGGCTGCTCCTAGTATGTGCCAGTATTTAACAGGGAGGGGGAAAGCTCAGTTCTTCAAGCACGTGGAACAGTCCTACAATGGTACTGTAGGCCTCAAAGCATGACCACAGGTTGTTTTCATTTATTTACCACACAGGCAAGAGCAAACCCACTTTCTTTGAAAGTGTGTCTCCACCATGATGCCTTGACCTTCAACATGGCAGGTATGATTCCAAACCCAAGTCAAGTCAGCTTCCTATGGATTCCTTCAACGAGAAGGGCAAGATGGTCTGTCATCTGTGGGTTGATCTGGGTTTGGATCAATCTAAATAAACAAAAGAGGAAAAAACACAACAACCAAAGGTATTTTTAGAACTGATTGCCAGAAAATAAATCAATCCAAACACCAAAAATTTTAAGTCCAAGACAGTCACAGATGAATGATATTCCCAATCCAAAGGTTATTCAAGTAACTGAAGTATCTCTAGAAATTAGATAAAACTTTGAATTGAAAATTACTAAGTATAGTGAAACATTTTAAACTACACACTGATGGTAGCTTAAGGATAAGCACAAAGATGTAGTAACATACTGAAAAGAATGTGCTACAGCAGCACAAATGTTCTGAATTTTTTATTGCAGAATAAGAAGACAACCCGACTCATCACTGAATGTGTAACTTAAAATACAAAACTAATTTCGGAAGACATTTTACTTAAAAAGGCACAAAATTATTAGCAAAATGTTCTACTAATTTTTAAGTAATGAATCCTGAAAAAAAACATAAAATGTTTCAGAAGTTCATGTGTTTCACACATTACCTCCTCTTCCTGTCAACAAAAGGTAAAGAACATGGTCTCTAACTTATGTCTCCAAAACTAACAGGAAGTTTAAGTGGACACTATATAGTTTGGTCAGTTATTTTAAAAAGACATTTTGTTTGAACACAGGAAAAGCTTATTTCTAAATATTCAGAGTGCCTAAAATGAAAAGGCCCTGAGTTATATTCCTGGTTTCTGTTGAAGAAGATTCCTCAAACAAAAACCAAAAAACATGCCACTCACTAGCAGATTAAGTGTTTCAAGAAGAAAAGGAAAAAATCAAGAGTGGGTGGACCAGGCAAGACTTAGCCAATGGACACTATCCTATTTTGTCCTATACCACTGCTTTTCCCTGAAAGATATGAACATGGCTTTTGAAGCCTAAATTTGTGTCCCAGTTACTGAATGACTTTCATAAAACTAAACTTGCACACAAATGTTTGAACGGTGCGTTTAGAGAAACCTAAGCCATAAAGAACACCTTTGTATCTTCTCTGCATGGAAATTCTCAAAGTAATACATACAAAGAACTACAGAGTACTTTTAGAAGTGATGAATGGTTGTGCATCTACAGACTCAAAATGTTACGCGTTCAATAATGTTATGAATTATATATATACTGCAGTAAGGTGCCCAGAGGGTGCAAAACAGTTTCAGAATCTCTACGAAGCACTAGAATAGTGAAAAATCCTGGAAAATTTTTGATGCAATTTACCTGCACTTTGCTAAAACTAAGTTACCTGTCCGCCTTTCAATATTCTTATTTGTCCTGATTTTCTGAAGTAGAAACAGTTTCTTACATTTATTCCACATGACAGAACTCAGAGAAACAGTGCATTTGTAATTATATTTTGAGGTACTTACTTCTGAATAGAGGGGTGGAGGCAGAAAACGAAACTCCTGGATGTATGCAAACAGTGGTCCTGGAAGCGCTCTCTCAAAGTCATCACAAGCACCTAAGGGTGCAAGGCTGGACTGTCGTTGCTCCTCTGTAACCACTTCTGCATAGCTGGGAGGTGCTGCAGGGAAAAGGCACACGCAGCTCGAACAAGTTCTTATGCATGTCAAAACATACAACATGGTAATTATTAAACTTTTATACTGTAAAATGCACCAGCATGTACATAAATTACTTCCATGATTTTTCCCCACAGCTATTGAACATGAAAAAGAAGATTGGCTTCTGTAGTTTATTTTAAAACTGTGCTCAAATCCAAGAGCAGACTGACCACTGTTCACTGTGGTTTAATTATTACCTTGGAATTTTAAAGCACACTCAGAATACTGACTTTCTGGTATAGGCAGGAATGATAGAACACTGCATTCCTCTGGACTCCATCACCAGTCTGGGATTTGTACATTAAAACCCCCAGATGCGTATATGCAGAAAGAGGGAAGAAGCTACAGAGTTTCTCCTTCGACAAAAGAGATTCCCCTTGAAATGGGTAATTTTATCTTTTCACAAAGACACTAAAGCTTCTAAGGATAATAAAGGTCACCTTAACTGCTACTCTGGCAGGTTGCACTGCCTTACAACCAAGGATACTCGGCTGGGATACTGGAGGCAGAATTAATTCTGCCCAGGTACAATGGCATTCTGTGTTTTCACTTGCACCAGCTTCCAAGAAGCTGAATTCCACTGCTTTTGCACCTGAGAGAGGAAGGCAAAGAGGGTAACTCCATCCTTCTACAGAGCACAAGCAGGTAGCAAGGAAACATCCACAAAGGATTTTCTATGGACCTTATTATGAAGGATATAAGGCTGTGTGTTTGCATAACAGCAATGAATAAAAATAAACACACAAAAATCCAAATGGACATTTTTGTCAGGTTACCTTCTGGTCTTTCAGGAAGTGTCAGACCAAGCCAATTCATGTTCATGCTACACTGGCTGCTTACACTTGATGTTCTGCTACCAAATGGGTGTAGAGGAATGGTGCCAATGACAAGTGGTAAGTTAAGGAATAAATCCATGGCGCCAGGAATATCCACATATACCTGAACAAAAATAATGAGATACATATAGATAAAAAACAGGTTTGTATGAGCACTTCATAATTATTAGACTAAAAATCTCCAGGCATGAAATTTTTCACAAGGAACTGAAATGTCATTTTGTTTGTTTCGGAGCCAATGCCCCTATGGAGACAAAAAGCCCTCAAAGTCAAAGGCAGCTCTATATTCTTAAGGACACAAGTCCCCATGGAAATGTCACATACTCGTAACACATTTGCTTAGAACATGCAAGATTTAAACTGAATTTACTTAGAGAATTCCTGTCAGGACACCTAATGCTAGGCCAAGTATTTTTTTTTTAAGTAGTTAGCAGTTCACAATGCTTTATTAACAATTTGCTAGGAATCATGGAAACTATTCATCCTCCAGTGAAAATAAGCCAACATACCATCAGTGAATACTCCACACGGATTATACTACAGTCAAGGATTGAAGGGGAAACAGGTGGAATTTTCAACTGTTTGCCATTCCAGGTTTCTGTTTTGCCAGATGACAAGGATTCCCCACGGAGGTTGGCAACAAGCTGTCTGACTTCCTTCATTTTCCCTTTGGCGTAAAATGCCTGCGTTTGGTAAATGGCTGCCTTTGGCACCACCACACGGGAAGAGCAGTTCTCAATCTCAGCAAAGATCTGAATTGATTCACCTGAAACAAAGCCGAACTTCATTTTAACTATGTATTTGCAAGGTGCCTGAAGAAAACTGCCACGCACTGTGTATTATTTTAAGGCACTGGGTGCTGCTAGCAATTCTCCACACTTTGAACAACATCCACGGATGTTAGCAGGAGTAAGGTCACCCCATGAGGTAAATCTAACAAAAAAATGCACAGGCCCAATAAGAGCAGATGTCCTTTAACAATATGGAGACACAGCAAACTAACAAAATTAGCAGTTTAAAACAGCAAGACAGATGAATGCAGATCAAACTGGTAAGAATAGTTTAAGTATTTCTTTTACATAACAGCAGCTAAGAACAAACTGTCATTTTGAAAGGGAAGGAAAAACATTTCCTATAATTACTTCTGTTACGTACCTGGGGTGTAGCCCTTCCTTTCAATTTTGGCACTTAAGGATATTGGGCCTGAGGTACAAAACCAACAACAGAGAGTTTTTTCTTTTGTGCCTGCTTGGGGTGACTGCAAGAAAAAAAGAGTATTTTCCATTTAATAGAGTGCTCCATGAATCTTTTAATCTGTTCTAATCAACACACACACAAAAATTTAATTACATACTTTCTATGCATTTTGGTAAGCATTATCTAGTTTTATTTAGTGGAAGAAATCTCAAGCAAATTGCACTAAGCAAACTATAGGCTTTATTCTAATTCCACACTCATTAACTGATTTTTTGCTACACTCCATACTACAGTTACATTTAAAACAAGTTTTTATACATAAATAAATTCAGCACAGCTTAAGGAAAAGCTTTATATCCTACATTTCCCACCATACTGTTGAAGAGCTTTTAATTTTTTAATAATATTTCAGAAACAGTAACTAAAGTACTGTAACCTTGATTCCTGCTATTTCTGGTTTCAAAATAATCCTGTATTATCTGTATTGAACAGACGTTGTTATTTCACATGACACCAGGACTTAGGACTTTGATCCAAAGCCCACTGAAGTCAAATGAGAGTCTTTTGATTTTAAAGGAATTTGTGCAAGGCCAGCATCCCCTTGCAAGTCTGATTTTTCACCCATACACACAAGAAACCTATTTCAACGGATTTTGCGATTTTTTTTCTCCTCTTCATGGGGGGTGAATTTGAAGAGTGGAGGGGAATGGAATTTTAGGCCTGATTGAAATCAAACCCTCACTGAAAGCAGTTGTGACACTGAAATTATTTTAATGAAATGTCATTTCAGGAAGAGATCATAGAGCATTGTGATAATTTCTCCCCATTGGTAGAAAACAATCTATATGAAAATTATCAATTGTGCACACCAGTACATTATTTACTTGGCATTTTTACGTTTGCAGTCTGTCACACTAATTCTTTTAAGTTTCACTGTTCTTTGTTCAGAATCAAAGAGGAACAGCTCTCAAAATTTTCCTTCTTACTCACATTTAACAATTTAGTATTAATTTAAACTGACAAAACCATTTTACATATCTTAAAAGTGACACAACTCCAAGTACAGAAAAATGTAGCTTTCAAAATACCAGTACTTACAGAGTTGCAAAACTACTGTAATACTTATAATATTGGCTGAAACTAAGTATCAAGTAAGAATTAGGTAATATATTAGGCAATATTAGATATTGATATTGTTTCAGTTATTAAACTTCATTTTTTTTATGCCAGAAACAAAAAATGAATAATTCTGTCAATTCTTACCAGTAATGAAGGAGTGTTGATATCTATATGTTCAAAGACTGTAAATTCCTTCTTTAATTTTACTGGTAGAAGCCAAGGCCTATGCAATTCAGCTTTCACCCAATACCGCACACTGCCGTGTCTGCCTTCGAATGAGGTAGCAAGTGGTCTGTGCAGGACACAAAGGTCAAAACTGAGTAAAGTCTTTCTGTCTAATAATGATACAATTGATCAAATCAGTGATTAGTATATGGAACTGCATTTTTAATGCACTGTAGTACTCAATGAAGCGTATCTCAGAAAAATTCAAGATTAAAGATGGGAGAAAAAATCATCTCCAATTATCCTACTGTAGTTTTGCATAGATTTTAAGAATCAATTAAAGAATTGTACTAGAAAATGCCAGGAGAGCATAGATTTTCTTTAAGCTTAAGAGGCCACTTCCACATCTAGGGTAAAGCATGCCGTTTTGACTATCAATTTAAAATTACCTTTAGCATCAACCAATTATAGTTTTGGATATCCCATTTTGTTAACCATTGTGTATTATTTACTTGGCCAGTAGCTCAATATCAGGTTAATTTTAGCTGTAACTCAGCACTTCCATAGTTAGGTTCACCTTAAGTGGAGTAAATATTACAACTTGGAGTTCTGAAGAGAGGCTATTTTGAGCATCTTCTAATCCTTCTCTACTCTGACGAGACAGCTTTAAACATTTGTAATACCTAAGAATGTATGTATATGTGCATATACATATTCATACGTACACACATATACATAAAATCATTAAGACTGAAATTTGTCAAATCAAGGAAGACTATTTAAGAAGCTGGAAGAAAGGTGATACAGGTAGTTTTTCCAGACCTGTGAGCATTTTGTACTCTAGTATCATAAAACGAAACATAAAGTATCTTTATAGTTCAATTATTTCCAATTAATTGTTGTTTCTTTAACTTATTCTCTTTATTTTTACGTAAGTCTTTTTATCTGTTTTGCTGTGTTCTGAATACATACGTTTTCGTATTTTCTTTAGAGAGTAGTATTAGCCATACTAGTGCTTTACTAGAATTATTCTTTCAGTTACAAATTTGACTCTTCTATTTGTACGTTTGAAACATAGAAAATGAAATTAAAAGGATTTTCTAATCCAACTTCAGTTTTTCATTCCATCCCATATTCTGTAGAGGAAAAAATCAGTAAGGATGATGCACATCTTTCCACTGTTTCTCTGAAGTTTACATCAGTTTTGGAAGTATTATATGGACACAGAATAGCAAGTAAGTAGGAAGCATCCAAGTTCAGGCTTTTAGTACTCCCCCTTTGTTTTTCCAGTATTATTAAAAACTGGGTTAACAGCTATTCCTTCATGGCACTTAAAAAAAACCTACGATTTGACCAATGCTTGTGATATTTTGCTATCTGGTTGTTTCACTTCAAGCTAAGCATTTCATGTTCACGTTTCTAATGTTATGTGTTCGGGAGGTTTTTTTGTTGTTTTTTTAAATGCCCCTTTAAACTGGAGGGAAAATGAATACTTAACTAAAAAAAAAATCAGGCCTTACTACTACTTGTAGTTGAGATTCTCACATAATGCTATATTGTCTTTAAAATCTCCATGTTCACAGGTCTTCACAGAAAATCTTACTGAAACAGCGGAAAAGTCCTGTGCTACTCACTTTGAAACTCTTAAGTGTTTGTCATCTGCACATTCTGCTAAAACCAGCACCTCTAATGAACAACCTTAACATTAGGCACTAAGCTTATTCACAAAGAAGTGCCAAATTTTCAGTGACCTTCAAATTTTTAATGACCGCTACTTGCCTTTTACAGCAAAAGGCTCATTTTTCATCCGTATTCATACTCCCTCCTTTCCTGTGTATTTGACTTGACTGGAACTTGTATTTTTAGCTCATTTCCATATTGGCAACTCTACTATGTCCACTGTTACATCCACAGTGTCTACATTACATATTTCAGACAGGAGTGGGGCAACAATTTTTCTTACCAGAACAAACTTCTGCTCTTACTTTTTGTTTGCCTTTGTTTTCTAAAACAAATGCGATTTGGTAGAAGAATTCTTACTACTTTATCTGCCCATTCTTTAATTTGTTTCCATCCCAGCTTTCTGCATAAATAGCCACCCTGGGTACATACATCCTGTCTGAGTAAGAACAACCTCCTCTTTTGCTGAAATCTAAGTGACCTTGTCACATGTGTTCCAGACTTGAGCCCAAACAATTCCACTGTGATCTTATCACTAGTTCTGCTGGTCTGCATAGCCCCAGTAAATGACTGAGTTAAAAGGTATCTCAGCCACTCTGCAGGACTCCAATAACAGTTCAAATTCCTCTCCCTCCCCTTGGGAAGGGGTAATAGATTGGAATATCGACTAAGTCAGTAAGACTTGGTTTAAAAAGAAAGTATGCAAATGGACAGCAGTGAGCTACTTTTTTGTGGAAATTAAAAAAAAAAGATGGGTATCAGTGTAAAAGCAACCTCTTCAGTTTAATGACATTATGTTCTCTACTGCATGTTGGAGCACATTTCCATTGAAAAGGAATTGAAAACTACCACTGAAAAGGTTTCACTTCCACCCACAGCCGGAGTTTTGGTCAGGTGGGTGGGCAGCAGGGTCCTGTGTGGAGGACTGTGAGTCAGTACTTACGTCTGTGGAAGCTCGAAGCTGAATGCATATTCATGCCTTCCTGAATGGATGGTGTGAAGGCCTTCTTCTGAATTGTCATCATCTGAAAGAGAAAAAAACCAACACACTAATCCAGCTGCACACGTTATACCTTGCACTGGCTTCTCTTTCAGGAAAAGCAATTTGCTCACACATTACAACACTCAAAGAATGTGACATCCCAGAAACAAGGGTCTCCAGACCATTAGTTATTAACTGCTGGAATGCAGGGACACCTCTGACTGGCAAGGTCAAAGGTAGGCAAGACTGCTAGCTTAACCTTAGAGAAAAGCAAAGGTTAATTTGTTTTATTATAATCCTGCCTCAGAACAGTGACACAGTTTCAACCGCTGCCATTTCAAGGCCTCCATGCAAGGTCTGTAAATGAAATCATGCTGCTTTCCACTGCAACTTCTAGTCAGAATGAACTAGAGCTGGCTTTTTACCAGCATTAACAGTACAGAGTCTGCTGCTTAAGATTAAATTCAGAAATTAAAATTAAACTTAGAAATTCAGCTTCTTTGTATCTCCTGCCTAGCAACAGTGTCCAAACATTAATCACACACATACAAAAAAACAGTGTGAGAAAGGCGTAAGAGTGTATGAGCACCACCCAGAAAGTACCAGACAGATTCAAGGGCATAGGAAATAGCAAGCTGCCCAATTAATGCTATCTAGAGCTAAACTTTTTCTTTCTTTAATAGGTTAACTTTATCTTGCTCAGACAGAAAGACCCAAATACTTCCTGGTTTTATGCCAGGAATGCTGACCCTTGTTTATAGCCATGATTACTTGTCCAGCTTCAAATGACATCTGAAAACTGCAGTTTATTCTGACATAAAACCAGAAAAATGCTGACTTAGTCAAAATAAAAGTTGAGTGAAAAATGAGCACCTCGCACGTCAAAAGGGCAGGAATTATAAAAGGGGATATAGCGAGACAAAATGAAAGGGGGAACGGCTTATGTGCGATGGTCTGAAGCATTAATGGAGGCACGAAGGAGGGTTCTAAGTTCCTATTGTCCTACAGAATAACCGGTGCTATTTCCTAGAGTGCAAATACCAAAAATTTAAAAATAAATAAACAAAACAATCAGACAAAAAAATCTCCCAGTAGCAAGATGTGGTAATACAGGCACTTTTAGCACGCAACATTACTCAACTTACGTCAGGAAAATCTGCTGAAAGAGCGAGACAATGTGTTGGCGTGGCGGTGGGCTTTTATACTGCTGGGTTGCATTTGGGGATTTTTCAGTAAATATGAATTATTAATTTGTTTAATTTTGTTCCGGGGAGGGGGGCGGGGGGACTGATGCTTTCGGCTGTGGCTGCGCTGCTCTCCGCCCGGCTCCCCCCCTTCCTGCCAGCTCAGCAGTCCCGCCACGCCGCGGTAAACAAGTGCTGAGCTGTCAATCAGCG
>VXBN01006181.1:2442-37460 GCA_013397395.1 Sinosuthora webbiana
TTTTTTTTTTTTTTTTTTTGCATTTTCTGGCAGCAGAAGAAGATACTACACATGACTGGGAAAGTACAGGAGCATATCATAATTTCCATTTGCATTTCTTTTATGTGCATAGATGCACTTTTGAGATGGTCTTTTTGAAAACCACAAATTGAGAGTGAGGCTTTGGCAATTATGCTTTCCCAAAGCTTCCTTCTCAGTTATCTTCTTCATTCGTTCTCCTAGCTATAATCTGGAGGGCTCTAGCAATAAAAAATGAATATAGAATTTAATGGCAAATAACCCTGTCTTGGAGCAGCTTTTTTAGTACAAAGACTCTCCACTCCATGCAACAACTGTTGAGAGGCACCAAGAACATTCACATAAACTGGTCAGATAGGTAGAGTTTATTCTCTTTATGTTTCTTCACCTAATTTGAGCATTCTGCATGCCTTCTCAATGGCAGCTCTGTCTAAATATCCATAAAATCAGCAGCAGGCTGAAGAAAAGGTAAATAAAATTCAGAATTGGGAAAATACTAGATTTCAGTTTTCCAGAAAAAACTCACATTAAGTCATTTTGTGAGCTTTAAGAGGCAAATTTAGTTATTATTCCCTGTTTTTCCCCATGCCTGCACACAAGCCAAACCAGTCTTGTGTGGTTTGGGGATTGGAGGTTCTGCATGGTGGTCTAGTGCCTTGCTGACAGCAGAAGAATGAGTCCAGTTCCTACCCAGTCAGGGGACTTCACCCTCACATCTGAAGAATCTCCAATATGGTTTTTAATTCCTCATCCCATAAGTACCAGGTCATGACTGTCCCAGTCATCCTTTACTCTCCTTTTCTCACCTTCTTCTTACAAACCCTGCAGCCTTTTCTGTTCTCACATCCAGCTGACTGCTATTTTCTTCCTTTCTGTGAACTATATACCTCCTTTCTCCTTTTTTTTTTTTTTTTTTTTTTTTTTTTTTTTTTTTTTTTTTATTTACTTTCCATCACTCTCCATCATCCTGCAGTCACTTTCCTGCTGTCACAAGGAAAGGACCACTGAGAGGAGAGAAGATGAAAATGGGAACCTAAACCGGAGCCTTCCGTAGCTCACAATGTCCTTGACTGGCCCAGAAAATTACAATTTGGACAATGAATCTCTGTGTGAGACAGTGGAAAACATTTGCTCTCCTTCATCACCATTCAGCAATTTTTGTGGTACTGATAGCATGGAAAGGAAAGCTTGGGCAATATTTCTAAAGAGAAGGAGAAATGTGAGCACTGAAATCCTGCTGCACCACACCTGCTGATCCATCCTGCATTTAATTCTCTTTCTATTCATGCTCTCCCTGCCAGCAGGGAAAGCTAAATAATGTCAATGCCTTCTCAGTCATCCTTATCACAAATGATCATTCTGTGTGGCCTGTGTTAATCATTCTCACCCGTCTCCCTCTCTGACTATTAGATTATTAGTTGCAAATTATGCACCCTCTCCCCCGCACAGCTATTGTTTACACATCCCCTAATTCTCTTCATTAGACCAGTGAGTGGGCATAATTATGGTCATAAGTTATCCATCCATTTTCTCAAGGACAGTGAGAAATGTAGTAGAGGCAGAGTTTCGTTTCATGGCAGCATCTAGGACGAATGAAAAAGAAACTTTAGGCTTTACACTGCCTCATCACATCCAGTGGGAACATTAATCTCGTGCTCGTGGTGTGTGTTCAATATGCAAATTCACTGCAGTTTCAGAAATTGTAGACACACAGAAAGAGTTGCCTGCTGCTGCCTTGATCCTCGCCACTTGCCTTTTTAATGGGGAAAAAATGTGAATGATAATAACCTTGCTTTTGAGCATGTAATAGCTAAGGCAGATAATGAGTGGTGGCAAGGTGCTCAACATTTCTCTCAGCATTTTTGAATAAAGCTGGAGGCTAAAGGTGATAGAAAGGACACACAAGGGGCACACTTTATTTACTGAGATGAACAATCTGAAAACTCCAAGTTTAGCTAAAAATCTTAGTAAGTTTTAAGGAGCACTTCTCTAAAAAATGAAACAGTTACTTCTGTTTTGTTTCTGGTTCTTTGAGTAAATCACCATAATCACCTACTCTATAACGTGACTCTGTTAACTCCTTCTGCTTTTTTCTCTTGACTTAAGAAAAGAGTAATTTTCTTAAAAAGATACAAGTGGGGCTAGTCAAAGACAGAGAATAAGCAAAGCCCTTCTTTTTATAAGTGAAGCTTTCAAAAGCGATTTATTCCAATAAATAAAAGCCAAAAAATTTTGTTCAGTATCTCATTTATTAAAAAGACAGTAACAACAAACATTTGGTTTATATTTCTAATTAGCAGATTTTCTCAAATAAAAATTATGAGGCATATTGAACAATTAGTTAGAAGTGCAAATCTCTTCATAATTAAAATCCAAAATTTATTTACAAATAGGATGGTTTGCCCAGTCCAGGAAAAAAAGCATAAATACTTTGTAATTAATTACTTTTCATCTGAAGCTCTCATTTGACCAGCATATACAATCATTTTCCACTTGGTAAATCAAACAGCATGTAATAATCCTCTTCCAAAATGGGCAGAAAATTAACTTTTCATGCTACTAAATTAGTACTTTCTAAAAGCCACCCATGTTTTATATTTCAGAAGAATATTGATCTGTTAACCCTACAACACATTCAGTTTTTCATTCCTTAAAGAGTTTCAAGTGTCTGCTCCTATTTCCTATCCAAATATCAGCAGTGGCCCATATGCTTCCCCAGTGAGCCAACTCCACCATGGAGCATTTGTGTGGTTTGACTCCTGGGAGGCTCTGCAGAACAGACACTGATCCTGGAGTTTGGAATTATTGGTAATTTTAGCAGCAACTTGTGCATGAAGTAGAAGAATCATGGTGCAGCCAACAAAACACATGGAAAATGTTGTTAGGAAACCATTATTCCAGAGAAATTATTTCGACAGAGTATAATTATTCCTCTAGACAGGGTCATATAGAGAGTGGCCAACCGTGTGCTTGAGACCTGAAATATGCATACCTGGCCAATTATTTCTTGGATTTCTGCTGGTTTAGGCTGTCTTAGCTCTTTCATTGGTAGTTCACACACATTTTTTTTCTCCTGTGTCTCATTACCCTCCATGTACAGACTTAGAGTTTGTACTTCTGTGGTACTTTGTCTCTTGGTGTGAGGGTTTCCATGATGATCTTCCCTGACTCCAAATGCTGCATTTGCCACTTATCAGTAAGTGCAAAACCTTGAATGATTTCCTGAGGCTGGACTACTTTGAGGACGAGAAAGAAATTCAAATAAAATGAGAAAGGAATAAAATGGTTATCATACCTTCTATACCATCTATAGGGATTAAAATCTGGTCTGCACAAAGTGGTTCATTACTTCTCCTGTGATCTGTGGTCTGGACTTTCATTCAGACAAGGTGCATGGGGGTGGATCCCCACCAAATCTCAGCCTGCAGATCACTTCTATTCAAGAAAGCAAAGACAGTTGAAGGACAAAGTAAAATGTAGCAACACTAAACAAGTCATCGATCTGAAGCAGTAAACTACTCATGTTTTTATTGAAATGAAAGTAGAATACACAAACAAATTCACACTTACAGACTGATCTAATGCCAAACATGCTTGACAGGCTTGACAGAAGAGTGCTTCATTCTGTGGTCAAATAGCTTGGTTTGAATCTGAGATATTGTGCAAAAAGATGTGCTGCAGACAAAGGATTCAAAAGGCATGGAGACAAACTATCTCATAAATTACTTTCTAATTCAAGAAGCAATAAGTACTGATCAATTAAAGATGCTGCCTGTGGTAGAAATGTGAATTACTATATTGGATAATATTTTGACAAATATGCTCTTACTCTTTTCAGTTTATTTGGTTTAGAAGAAACTCAAATAACTTGCAGCTGAATAGGGATGGCATTCAGAAAAGGAATGCTGTCTTGACAATAAATCCAGTCCTTCTGTTATGAAATGACAAACTACATTGTAATTGTCCCAACAGTACCTTGTGGCCTTTTAGCATTTATCTCTGAAATTATGTATTCCATCCAAGCAATTCCAGTGGAAATCTATATCAAGATATTACTGCTACAGGCTCCCATTTAAATGTTATTTGGGGCAACGAGATCCACAGGGTTAATTAAGAAAGCATTATATAGTCCACTACTAAGGGATGGCCTAATGGCTCCAGGCCGTAGGGGACAGAACCAGTTACACAAATATGGGACCTGAGAGGATGGTTTAATGGGGGCAGCAATAAAGTGAGAGCAGAAAAATTTTACTACCCACTGATGGTCAATAGCTTTCTTAACACAACATCTGTGACAGCCTGGAAGGCTGTGATCGTCAGCAGTCACCCTGAGTTCAGGATCTGGTTGAGTAAGAGTCCCAGAAATATTTTTTTTACTCTAAAGAAAAAAATTCACTCTGAAATTCTGTCTATGAGAAATTGCCTCTTTTCTGTGAAAAATGTTGGATCAAACAATTCAGTTCAAATTATTCTTTACAGAGGGAATGGGGCTAATGAAATTGTGCTGATTTAATAATCTATCTGATTTACTAATGCAACACCTGGAGCGGAAGCAGAGTTTAAGACCATTCTTAGCACTTGAACAGTTGATATTGAGCTCCAATAAAACCACTTAAGAACTAATTTTTTTAAAAAAAAAGTTATGTGAAAAGCGTGGGCACTCAAAAATGGAAGACCTAACTTTGATGCAAAATGAAGAGACAATGATTTCACATAAATCCATTTTGACAATATGAAAATACTAAGCCAGGGAAGCATTGAAAATAGGTTTTTATCTGAAAGAATTACAAACTGTGGCTTTTTACTCTCATAAGAACTGAAATTTATCAGGATTATATTTCTTACATTCAAGAAGTTAGGGGTGTTCTGGTGCTTCTCCTTACCTACTCCCTGCCCTGTCCACTTATTTGTTTCTTATGTACTACCATTAAAAAAAATAAAGCTGTTTTGGGGGCTGATTTATTATTTATATTAGCTATACTTTATCGACTTCCAGACAGAAATCAGATGTCTCCATTATTGTTAGTGTCTGACAAGTGGGATTTCTCTCTCCAGCATGCCCCTCTTAAAGCTGTGACTCTTTTGATCCCTCTGCAGCTCAGCTTTTGGGATTAGCTTGTGGAGAATGGAAAGGTTAAAGCAAACCTTTACCTTTTACCTTTCACACCTGCAAAGTCCAGCCAAAAGCAAACAGAAATTGCCACAAAAAAAAAAAAATTACCAGCTGTCCTGGTGAGTTCCTGAGATGTGGTAAAGGGTGTAAACCTTTTCACAGCATTAGAAATAACAATGAAACATTGATCTATCTTTTTAAATGGTGGGGTAAAGCATTTGATAGGCCTAGAAGTGTCTAGATGACAAGAAATTTACCATGATCTTCTATACTGATAACACTTGCTGACTGCCACAGTGACATCGACACTGGAGCCTCCTACAGAAGCAACTGGAATCAAAATATATCAAGAACCCGACCTTACACCTACTGAAATTAGAAGGAATATTGCTGTTTATTTTTGGAAGCTGACTATTGCTTTTGGTTAAGTCTAAAGATAGTCAAATGAGCTAGACACTCTTTATACCTATCACCTAACAAGTGAAGCAGAAAATGAAAGGTGAAGTTGGAAAGATAAAAATAATCCAATTTCTTTCAGGTAATTCCAGAACAATATCATGCTTCCCAGCATAGAAGGTTACTTTCTTTATGTAAGAAAATCCCCCAATTTATTTATGTTTTGTCTTCCATCATCCCCCTGTAATATATGTAGGAAATCTTAAAGATGCCTATAGTTTAATTGCAAACATAACAGAATCTTTTCTGTGTGTTAAACACATGGAAAATAAATTAAACTCTTTGTGTCATCTGTGTAGCCACCATGGCCACTGCAGCCAACCCATGGAGCACAATACTGAAACATGTGATCAAAATGTATCACTGCATTTTATATTTTGCTCCACGAATTTTACTAGCAAGGCAAAATTTTACAAAAGGTTCGAAGTCCCAAATCCCAGACATGAAGTGAAGCTCACAGTGAGAAAGCTGAGTACAAAGCCCCTTGAAATCTGTGAAAGACCCTTCTAGAGATCACTGGGTGTGGCTACTCCCCTGTTATCCTGTGGTCCCAAATATCAGACTCATTTAAGGAATTCCTTGGCCAGAGATGTCCTCAGTTGACTGGAAGCAGCACAGTTTCATTAGTGCAGTGCTCTACCTCAGATGATTACATCTATTTTCCCTGGCCACCTAATTTTGCCTGCTCAGGCAAAGATTGAAGTAATCCTGTCCTGATGCCTTCCAGCCTTTGGGCTGGCTTATTTACAGGTCACTTCAGTAGCCCTGGCTTGCATGAAAACCTTCTATTTTAATGTCTCTTTCTTGGAGCAGCTGCTCAAAAAATTCTTTCACTGCCTCATTCACAACAATTCAGCAACAAAGTAAAGGCAGCAAAAGCCAAATGTACATATTTCCCTAGACATCACTTACAAACTCTGCAGCTGGCAAGTAGGAGGATTTGATGAATATATGTTTTTGCCTTCCACGTTCTACCCCAAATGCTGGGAAAGAAATCTCTTGGACATTTTATGAAGAGAACTGCAATCCCAGGGCACCACGGTGGTGGGAACAATTCATTCCTGACCCTGGCTGTATTTCTTGTCGTTATAGCATTTTGGTGGGTGCAGCTGTTGAAGTTCTTGCACCAGAGGCACATTCTGCCTTCTGTACTGCTGATTTGTGTTCGTGACACAGCTGTTGGCAGCCTGGAAGGATGGCACAGCCAGGGTTTGCACACAGATGATCCAGACAATGTGTAAGGAAGAGAGACAGACAGAAAATATTGCACCAAGAAGAAACAGCATAAATATTCAGTAGCTGTGAGATTGCCATACCCCTTTTTTGAGTTGAAGAGGGACAATCTATAATTTTATATATTTGTACAGCTCCCAGCAAAATGGGATGCTGTGCCATTTGGCCTCTAGATGGTACCAGAATATAAAGGTTTTATAATACTTATTTTTTTTGTCTCTAGAGTCTAAGCATTCTTTTTAAAATCTCTTCAAGCCCAAAATTGTAAAAATCTGTGCTTCTTTTTTTTTTTCCCAGTGTTCTCTCTCCCTCATTAATTCTTATTTTTCTATCAGTGTATTTCTTGCTTCAATTAAGTTTATTGGCTTGCTTTTTACATGTGAACATATTTTAGTTGTATAAAAACAGCTCCCAATAGCCACATTTATACGTAAAAGAAGTCAATTATCACAAATATCAATTATCAAAATTAATTGAATGTTAACAGTTTAAATATTCTTAAACTAAGCTGCATGGTTTATTTCATTGACTTTCTCACTGTGAGATACTCCCCAAAACTCACACAGTAAAATATAAATAAAGAGCTGAATTAGTTCTCATGGGATTCTGGGATAAATGTTTTCATGGTATCCTTATTCTTGTTTCATTTGACTCTTATAATATCCTCAGAATTTTTATACTATCATCTCTGTCACGCAGAGGCCATCTTAAAATTCTCAGTACTTAGTACTTCCTCACACCACTTCTGGTTTTGTTTCCTTTGCTTTTATCTTGTTCAGTAGGAAGCCTTTGTTTCCACCAGCAGCTTTTGGCAGCCCTTTTGAATCAGGCATGCTGAACTTTCCATATGTTGATTGAAACTGCCTTAAAGTACATCTCTGAGGCCAGAATTTGCTTGCAGAGTCCACCAGCCCATGTCAGTGTTTAAAGAATGAGAGGGAGACTAAAGAGAAGTGAAGTAGTCAGTTTGATGTGTTAACTTTGTTTCAACCAGATAATAATCAAATAAATAAGTGTTGTTTCAACTGCAATAGTGGCTGAGTGTCATACAGGATTATTTTGTTTTAACAGGACATCATACATGTTAGGTGTCTTAATACATTGCAGTTCCTCAAGTGGGTAGCTTGATAATATTTTTCCTCAGGGACAAAAAGAAACCTGATCATCCTGGTAAATCCGAGCTGACATACTAAGTTATCCACTTACTCTGAGCAAAGTAGGAAGTGCACCAGAACCAAAATGAAGTTAAAGGCAAAAATATTAAATGTTCTCAGATTTAAAGGCTGTATATTTGAAAAAAAATCAGGTTTTGGTGGTAAAATGTTTTTGTCTGTTGTTCAGCTGTGAACCAGGAGGAATGGCAAAGATTTTAGTGCAATCATTCCATGTTTATACCCATGTAAATATGAACAGCACCAAGGCTTTTGTCAAACTCTAATGACAGGTACAGGTCTCCATCTCCCTCAGTGTTTCCCTGCCCTGAGCAGGGCAACCTGATCAGAATCTTATATTGAACAGGCTCATCCAAGTCTCCACTGCAGCACTCACTCACTACATAAAGGTGACACCTTTTCTTTCTCCTCTCTTTCTCCTTAGGATGGGAAATTCATCTCACTGTCAGTCAGAACTCTTTAGAAATTCCCCATTTCAACATATCTCTGCTCATCCTTTAGAAAATCTGAATTGAAAAGTTGAGAAATTTTCTTTAATTTATAAAGTAGTTTTCCATTAGAATAAAAGCTCTGGGATGTAGTCCTTATTTGAAGAGAATTATTGTTTGCACAAAAATACATTTATTTTCATATCAACTTCCTATTTTGAAGTCCAATAATGCTTTAAAATGACAATAATTTGAGATAAAATATTTCTATGCATATTATCCTGGAAATAAAAAAATATAAAAGCAAAACATGCTCAATTTTCCAGTGAACCAAAGTTCCCATTTCTTTCCCCAGCTGTCAGATCAGTTCACTCCAGCTCACAGACGAGCTGATTCTTAATTGTGGGGTGGTTAAGAGGCTGCTGGATGAAAGCTGAAGATGGCATATACCCTAGTTATCCTAGAGGTGCTCTCCTGCTGTCGTGAAACTAAATCCTGATGGGGAAAAAGGCAGATTAGAGCTGTCACCATGGTAGGTGTTGAGCAAAGCAGGATTTGGGGGAGCTGGCCCTGTGCACACGAAGTTCAGGCACACCCAGCTGGCTGGGACACTTGGGGACGTGTCTGGAGGTGGCACTGAAGGAGCAGTGACCTGCAAGGTGTGCTGTGACCCAGCCCCTGGCACTGCTGGGTGTGTGCCAGCACTCTGTGCAACACTCACACCAGTCTGCCTGCCCAAACTGAAGGAAGTGTGGCTATGCTGCCACGGATGCCCTCAGGCAAACTGCAAACCTTCAACAGTCTGTGAGAAAAGTTTACAAAAAAGTCTGAACCTGCAATCCCACCGAGCATCATTTGTTAATTGTTGATTTTGCTGCAGATTTGCTGTCTCTCTCTCTGAGGCTCTAGGAACATAAAATCAAATTAGTGAAGGAATTCAGGTGACTCAAATTGCCAATAGATAGATAGGTGTAGAATTTTTACATCCAAATGTTTGAAAAATTATAGTCATAGCACATTGCTGTTATTACATCCCACAACAAGTAGAACAATTTAAGGTATTATTAGCTTTGTTCCACTGTGGAAGCAGTTTCACATTGATATTTTATTAAATTTACCACCAGGACCAAAAAATGACTTTACTAATAACCTGTCTTTTACCTGTTACTCTACCTTTTCCCCTGTGCAATTAAGCAGCTACCGTCTCACCTTCTCAGATGAAGCACAAAAACCAAGCTTGCTTGGAATTGCAACACCTAAAAATGAAAAGACATTGAAGAAAAGTTTTCAAAGAAACAAAGGAACAGTAGAACACTTCTGTCAGGTTAGGCACAAGGAAGCATATCTGAAAAATATAGAGAGTGAACAGCATGTGTTTTATCAGTGTCACTCTTTAGTACAGGCTGGTGGCTGCAGAAAGGATCTGAAAGAAGTACTTTGCCACGAAAAGACAGCAATGCACAAGCAAAAGCAGATGTAGGCATCATTTTGATATTATTGTGGTATCACCTTTTTTTTTTTTGTTTTTTGTAATTTAAAGTGCTGTCTTTGGTTTCACATGTAAGGTATTGATTGCACAAGAATACTGCACTGCTTTTGTCACTTAACAGTCATCCAAACACAGACACTGCAGGTTCATTTCAGCGTTACATTTATGGACTGAGTAAACTGTACAATCCCTACAACCACTAAAAAGCCCAGGGCATTTCCTCCCTCCCCTCTCCAATGGGCAGTGTATTATGGATTTCTGAGAAAGGAACAGCCCAGGCAGGAATATAATTGGGCCAAGGAAATACTCTGAGGGTGCAGAAGAGTGATCACTCAGCAGATGAGTGCGACGGCCCTGATGATTGATTCTGTGTCTAAGATCAGGAACAGGAGACACCAGGAGAGAAAACCTTTGGGTACTGTCACACCATAAAGAAAAGAGATACGTTTTGGATTGATTGTGGATGGTTATCAAAGGGAAGAGGGAGCTGTGGCTTGGAAAGTGACGGGGCAGGGAGAGCAATGGGAAGCCTGTGCAGGTGTAATAGGTTTAGTTAGAGGAAAGACAGAAAAATTCTTTTGATGGTTTTGTATATATTCCCCTTTTTATGATTGATTGTATACATGAAGTTCTTGTGCCACATTTAACATTCAGAGCCAATATTCACCTACAACAAATTTTAAAAAATCAGATCTCAGTCTTACATAGGATTATATTACTTCATTCAGAACATCATTTAAGTCTCTGTAAAATCAGGTTCTTCTAATTAGAAAACTAAGGTTTGAAATTAAACATGGGGAAAAAGGGGTGAAATTGCACATTTTATAGACAACCCCATTGTTAAAAGGCAGATGTCTTTGGCTTTTTATTAGGCTACTTAAGACATTGTTGATTTATCTGAAGGTTCACTGGTCTCTTCAGGGGGAAAAATCTCTGAAATATAAATAACAGAAAGTTGAAACACATCTCACTATTTATTTTTCATCTATATAAGTTCATTGGATTTTCTCACTCTCTTGAAACCATGCTGTATTCTTTTCTTCTCTGATCAAACAGCTTCCAAACATAATGAATAATGCCTCTCAGCTGCAAGAAACACTTCAACAGCAGATCAATATGAACACACAATGGAAGATAAAAGATTTACTTTAGAAGTTTCTAAAGGATTAGTCATAAAATACATATATTAAACTGCATGAAAAACACTACGGTGCTGTCAATATATCTGGCATTATTTTCACAGCTGGTTTTTGCCTTTGGACTGGTAGTAAAGACTTTCATTTATCAATTTGCATTCAATATGGCAGTTCTGATCACTTGGGTCCCAGTCATAACAAGGCAATTGACACAAACTCTCTGCTAAGGGCCAATACTGCCTTCCCACTCAGAATCCCCGTGAAGAATGCTTGAAGTGGAGCCAGTCCCCGGGAGTCATATTTTTCAGGGAAATCTATGTGGTTTAACTTAATGCTAGAAATAAGCCTCTCCTAACTCCTCATTTATACCAATACAGTTGTTCACATTAATGTCTTTTTTTTTTTTTTTTTTTTTTTTTTTTGTATGCTACCTTTTAAGAACCTCAAGTCAAATGGTGGAACAGAAATACTTCCCCCATATGGAAGATTTTTTTTCCTCTCTGTTGGACAGTAAATCATGGAAAAAATCATGCAATATATACATTTGTACCTTTGTTGCTTTTCATTTACAGTGCTGACAGACATAACTTAGTTAAGTATCTCATAGACTTCGGCTGTTTTAAAAATGCACATTCACTCTTGAAATAAATCAAAGGAAATTAAACTATTAAACTGATATTGAAAGGTCTGCCAGCATGTTATAGATGACTGTGTGTATTGGGACTATTTAAAACGCAGTGACAGTTCCAGTGATAGCACTCCCAGATGGGAAGACACCCAGATACCACTTTAAGAGAATTAGTGTGTTTCCATCAAGTTCTGCTTCCATTCACCTTTTGAAAATTCTTGTTTAACAGCTCTATTCATGCAGTATGTGGTAGGTATTAATTGCTCTTGAATAAATAAAAACTTCTGCTCATTAATAGCTCTTTAGTTTACTTACAGGAAGTGAGTGAGAATTGTGCATATAAGAAATATTTGTGGAGCTCAGGCTCTTTAAATATATGTTAAAATCCTGGAAAACATCTTAGCCAGCCCATTCTGGTTTTGATCACAGGGCAGGATTATAGCATCCTCACTTCCCAAATGAAAGTCTACTCCAGAAACCTAGTCAGGATGAACAGTTCACTTCTCACAGTAACCTATACAACCACAAAAAGAAATAATGAAAAATGAGTGGCAGTTAATAAATTAATAAAAAAATAATTAATCAAGCAATTAATAGAAAGGCACTTCTATTAGGAAACAAAGACAGTAATATTTGTGTCCAAAACAATAGGAAAATAATTACATTCTCATTAGTGAAAAAAAATCAAAAATTACTAGAAAACATAAACAATTTTAGTCTTCTGTGCTATTACTCTCATGCTGTGTGGTTAGCATGACAGGAGATGGAAAGGGGAGGAAGAAGGGTACTTATATATTTTATGTATTCTACAATGACTAATCCCTGAACTCTGGTTTTGGAGACCTCATTGAAAAGTGGAGTCTCCCTGACCCCTTCACTCCAGGTGAGAATATCTCTCCTTGGACTCTGATGCACAATGGCAACCAACTATGTACATGGGAAGTAGTGAGAATAAATCCTACAATATCATTTTTTAAATTTGTTTCTGTAAAAGAGCATGGAAGTGGGGAGCATCTTTTTATTCACAGAACTCCTATTATTGCTAAAAATTAGTCTAAGACATCGTGAATATTAGTACAGCCTTTACTAAGCACCAGTATTAGGTTAGGACTGTGATCAAAGTAGTAGCAGGGAAATCTCTGTGGGTCTAAGAATTACGTTGCTGAGATACATGTATTGGGCACAATTTTTTATTGGCACAAAGGGAATCCAATTTCCAGGTTCATTACCCAAAACAACACAGAAATTTGAAACAAGAAAACATTTTAGTGCCTGAACTATAGATCAAACTATAATTCATAGTCCACATTCCCTCATGGATTGTGAGGATAAGAAGGGGAAGGAAAAAAGCAATTTTTCTGCCCACTTGATCGATGTTCTATTTGACCTCTGAAATGCCCCCTTGCCGTAACCTTTTAAATACCATCTGCTCTTTTTGTGAAGAGTGTGATGGGAAGGAGTCACTTCCAGACAGCAATTGATTATAAAAGCATTAATCAAGCACATGGATTATCTGTAGCAGGACATTGTGTGCTGTAGTTAAGCAATTTCACCTTAAATGTGATTGGAAAGGTTAATCCTGTTTCTCAAGACTAATTTAGACTTTGTATCAAACAATTCAGAACATGGTGAATACAGCAGCAGCAAACAGGAATTGAGGAATTGTCTGCTTCCATTAGAAAGTGTGTAAACTTTGGCTCTGAGATAAACAGATAAACAGTGGGTCTATAGGTATAGGTCCCTTAATTTTTCCAAGTTGAGTGAAGGGTGACAGCTTTCCCTCTCAAGTCACTGGAACTGCTCTCCCTCTTTCAGCAAGTCAAGAGAAATTTCTTTATTTACTATTTGGTATTCTCAGACAATATTAACCACTGAGTCAATTTCTACCACTGAAGGATGGCAAAGTCCTTTTCTGTCGTGCATTTCCCCTCAGGATGTTTAACCCAAGCTTCTCCCTGGGCCTGGGTGGGCATGTTGCATTTGAGGAAGGCAGCGTCCAGAGGTGGTGGCATGCAACAACTGGAATCCAAACCCAGATCCCAGGGCAGCCCTGCTTTGATTGCTCTATCTCATTGACACTCCCCTCCACGTTTTAGGGTGATGTGAGAGAAGCTAGCTCATGTAGGTATGGCACTTACTGATAAAGAATGCTGCAATAAATACGTGTCAAGTGTATTGTAAGGTTGAGGTAATTTATTTTTATCTGGGCCTCCAAACAGGCTGATTATGCTATGAAAAATTAGGATATTCTGTTCCTTTCTCCATATCTGTTGTCACCATCTTCAGATAGTGCAACTTGCAATTAATAAAGCGATCTGTCTTTGCTATTACAGTGAAAGTAATCACTAGGGAGCTTGGCAATGGCCACTTCAAACAGCTTGGGGAGCGAGGGGTGAATGCCTGTGACAAAAGGCTTCAGCCTCATCACACAGATTCAGGAGAGCTGGATACAGGAAAAAAAACATGGAAGCTCAAACTTCCATTAAATTCTGGATTCATATTCTGCCTAGTTTATTCCCCTTCTGGAGTGCTTTGCCATTTTCTCATATCCATCTATGGAAAACCGTTTTGGTTCCCCCAAAGTCACTGGGTTTTCAGCCAGCAGTGGCTTTCAGCCTCCCCTGACCAATGGGTAATATTGAAAAATAAAGTTACTGAGGGGAGTACCTTGTTTTAGTCCTCACATCTGCCTCCTTTTTAATTGTTTAATTTCCTGTTTCTGCAGACAACAGCAGGGCACCATACAGCCTGTAAATTATGAGCATGTATCACAGATGAAAGTCCTCACCTCAGAGACATAAATACCACAGATCAGAAGCAATAAAATCCAAAGAATAAATGCCAACACAGCACCAAGAGTGTCAATAACCTTTCTAAACGGAAGCCCTGTATCCCCATTACATTATCCTGTATATAAACAAAAGCAATATAAAACTTCTTGTTGAGCAAGACTAAATGTTATAACGCTGCTCCCAAAGAGAAATGTGGAGCTTGGTGCCATTTACTGTTTCTGTTGATTGATTTTTTTCTAAATTGAAAGCACTCTGCTTCAATAAAAACTAGGAGCTTTGTGCTCATACACATAAAGCAGATCAGTTACTAGCACTTCAGGTTTCTTCGATGTGACAGGAAATCACGGTCCCAAAACACCTATTGCTGGAATTTCTCTGTTTCTGGTCTCTTTTTTCAATTTAAGAATAATCTATGTGCATATTCAACCAGCACAAATAAAGCACAATTTGAAGATCCCATCAGTGCCACTGCAATCCTCCTCTGGTGGACAAAGCCCCTGGAGGATGTACTGGTGGGACTTACAGACATTTTAGCATTTGTGCATGTCCTTGAATGTGGTAAATCAAGGCACAGAAAATTCTCAAAATCTTGTGCATGCAGGCCCAAATACAGAAGAGAATACAGGGTTCGACCTGAGACCTTGGAAAAGGCTTCCAAATTCAGATACCATAAGTAAGAATGTGGGTTTGTAGTTTAGATAAAAGCATAGGTAGTGGAAAGTTTGAAGGTTTTAAAGTTTGGAGATACAAGTAGTTATAGAAACAGTAAAAAGTTTTAAAGTGTAGTTCTGTAGGATTGTACGTCACTATATTATTAGATAATAAAAGCTGCATTGCGGCAGGACGTGTGATACAGTTCAATTAGCTGTTGGTGTGAAATTTAAAACAATATGTGTGGCAGTAGATTGTTGGCTAATAAACCTTTAAAAACCCCTGTAACCTGTGGTCTTGTGACCACTGACCTGGCATATGAGGTGGAGACATTCTCACTCCTTGAGACTGAGCCAATAAATCACGTTTTAAGACATCTCCCAGTGGTCCCATCTCTCTTAATATCCGGATACTTGAAGTTGCCCTGTAAGATGCAGTGTTCAAGTCCTTGTCCTTGGCACCATCATGGTGCCTGCTCTTCCTCTGCAGGGCTTCCTTTGCAGCCCCACCTTGTGTTTGGATGCCAGAGAATGTGAGAGAAGGCAGGGGCTGGTGGACACTCAGGCTGGAAACAGGAAGATCACCCACTTCTGACAACTCACCTGTACTCATTTATTCCTTTCTGTCTTACACGTTTCATGCTGAGCTCTACTTAGTAAATAAAAATGGGTAGATCCAAAATCAGGGAATATCTCCAAAGATTTGAATTAAGCAGGTAGTTTACTCACTTAGTTGTGGTACAAATCACTACATAACATTCAGGGTACAATAGCAGGGCAACTGGGTTCTCCCACTGAAGTGGAAGATCCTGAAGTAATAAAGCCAAGAAGATGACAAGTGAAGTTCAACGTCTTTGTCTCCTGACTAGGCCTGTTTGCTGACTGAAATATGCCCTGAATTCATCTGACTGACCTTTAGGCTTTAAATCAAGGGGCCTAAGACAGGAGTGTCATCAGTGTAAAGCTGTCTATCCCTGCATGCCCTATGAGGTGTGGCACACTGTTCCAGCACCCATTCATTCCACTAGAAAAAATCCATCTCAATACACCTCCCAATGTTTTTTAATCCTTGAGCTGTCTCGTATCAAGTACAGTTTGTCAGCTTGACCTTTCTAATTGCTTATAAAGCAGCCTAATGATGATGATTCATGACCATGGGTGGAATAATTTTTTTTTTTAGGGATATCAAAATGGAGGCATTAACTGCAGATCCAGATAATGTCTCCCCCCTAATTCCACGTCTTTAAATGTAATTAATCAAGACTTTAAATAGAAATCATACATTTATTATCACAATCATTATCTTTTAATTTAAATATTTAAAATAATGAATCCAATTGATGTATTAAATATCACATGAACCCCTGCCTGTGATCTCTGCTCACAGGTACTGGCAGAGGACAGCAGACAATCTGCAAGTACATCTGTCAGCAAGTGCTAACACGGATCTGGCAACTACAAGGGAAAGTGTGTGATGGATATTTTCTTCCTTTTACTCCTTTTTTCCTTAAGTCTTTCAGAACTGACACAAGGAATACCAGGAAACAATGCTTTATAACATTTATAACAAATTTTTCCCCTCTTTGAATACACTTTTCCCACAGAGAATATTTTCTTCAAATCCTCAGCACAAGCTAACTATATTGAGAAGATTTGTAATTAGATTTCAGACAATAGCAGGGAAAGAGAGCCAGCAGATCTGCAGAAATACCTCTACAAAGGAACATAATCAGAAACTTAAACTAAGGAGCAATGAACAGCTGCATGAGATAACTACAGACTCATTCAAACAGTTTTCTACTGCTCATTTAACATCTATTACTGAAAATTGAAATGTGCAGGTCTCCGTCGCCGAAATTACCATTCTTCACTATTTAGGTTGATGACATGAGGAGATTAAAAATGTTCTCTACTGGCTCAGTCTACTCTGTGGAGGCTGCATATGAGGGGACACAGCTAAATACCAGAGAATAGCTAACAAAGAGCTCTAAGCAAATTATTACCTCATATTTCTAGGCGTGGGTAATTTTGATCCTTTAAAGTTTGACTATTAATCTACGGTAAGATAAAAATGAGACACTGGGAGAATTATGCCAGATTGTGATGAGATAAGGGGGGCGGGGGGGGGGAAAGAGCCAAAAAATGTTGCCATCCCTTGCAAACATAACTTTAGATCTTATGCCAAAAACAATGCATTTAAATAAGTGCCTGTCAAGAAAGCAATGTTTATTCAGCCATTTGAAATTAATGACTATCAGATGCTTGCCATAAAATATAAAGCTGGTAATATGAAAAAATACATAAAGTAGAGGAAAATGATCCTGCAATAATGTTTTGGATTTACCTAATATGAGGGAGAGTTTACCAAGAGAGAAAAATATTAAACCAAAACCAATAAACCCACTTTATCCTTCACTGTAGTGTGTTAATTTCAGGGTTTCTGTCACTTTAATGGACAGGAATCTGTGGAGAGCCTTGTGCCTGTGCCAAGTCTGTCATGTGGCCAAATCGACACTCAGTGAATAACAGGGGTGACTCTTTGGACTGAATTAATTTGGGTCAATATTTAAAACTATTTTATAACCTTGCTGTAAATCTTTTGACTGCTGATACAGTGACAACCTGCAATAATTCTCTTTCCTTGTACCATGAGAACTTCTCTGGTCCCCACACTTGGTTAGGACATTTTTGCATCATTTTGTGGCTACTTGTGGTAAGACCTTGACTGAAACATTGCCTGAAAAAATATATTAGTAGTTTAGCCTAAAAACAAACTGTTGCCTTTTTGCTCGTGTAACATGTAGCTGCTACCCAAAAGCCTAATAAGCTTTTTTTTTGCTTTCCATTTAAAATGTACAAATACAAGTTAATACAGTGGTAAATTGAGATGCTAGCTGGCCTCACCTCTGCTGTCCAATACAATCTCATCCAGGACTCCTCCCCTAGATGTGAAGAAACGTATATATACAGTTATCAAACGTGTACCTGTAATTTCTGGGGTTAATTTGCATTCTAACATAGCAATTTCAGCTGACATGACGTGGCAGGATTGGGATGCCACCAAGCTACACTGCTCAGTGAAGCATGTGTCAGCTGGAACAGTAGCTATTTAGGAGGTGGATGACAGCAAGCTTGGGAGGGGAGGGGAGGGATGGGGGTATTTCACAGGCAATCACAACAGGCCAAACCCCTCCTCCAGCTTTTTTTTTTTTTTTTTTTTTTTTTTTTTTTTTTTTTTTTTTTTTTTTTTTTTTTTTTTTTTTTTTTTTATTATCATCTCAACTAAAAAGCAATACAGAGGGAGTCGTTGGGACTTTTCTCTTTTTCCTTTTCTTTTTCCTAACCAAAGGAGCTTTGAGATTGATACAGTGTGGGAGAAATGAAATGGAGAGCATGCCAGATAAAAATGCCTGAGGCCAAACCAAACAAATGTCTCCACTTGGTGCATAGATATTACAGCAATAGAAATATTATAGATTTTTTCCCCAGCTCCAGGGACAGCTTATACATTTGCATTAAGTCTTTGGATATGATACATAACAGCACACAGAGCAGAGAGAGGCAGCTTTTCTGCTTGCAGGAGAGTGTCCTGATGGTTTTCCTCAAGTCCCTGTGATACCTGCAGCCTCTCCCATGCAGAGCTCCCCAAGGGGGCACCAAGGGGAAAAGGGTTTTTCCCTGATGGGAGCACCCAGCCCAGGACACAGCCCCTGCTCACAGACCCTGCCAGATGTGAGTTCACCCACAGGGATGAGATGAAAAATCAAACTAAGCAGGACTTGCTCTCCTTTCTCCTCACCTCCTAAACCCCAACCACTGAATCTCTGTACAATGGATGGGCGGCATAACCATCATAACATTTAAAGGGAAAGGATTGGTTCGTGGGCAATTTTATTGTGTTGGGGCAGGCTAGCCATGCTTCAGGAGAATTAAAAATGCAACATGCAGGTAATGAGTCCCCAGACAGTTTTAGACTGCAAGGTATGTCTTTAACGGTGCACACTGAGAGAAATTCAGCTGCCCAATGTATTTTGTGGATCTAAAGTGGATTAGAATTTAGGTAAGATCTTCCTACTGGCACTTTTAAAAGCATCTAAACTTAAAAAGTTTATGCATACTGAGAGACTGTATCCCTGGAGGACAGAGTAGACCTGAAAGTTTGGAAGTTTTAAGCTTCAAATTTCCAGTTCTTGTCTATAGGCAGTTATTAGGCTTAATTGCAATTCTGAGCACATTTTTCTTTCACTTACAAATCTAGTCCAGTAAATTGCATTCATAGCACCTTATTAAGATTAGAAAAAAAAACCCAACACACCACACTGAAAATGAATTTTAAACAAGCCCCCACCTCAAGTGTTTTGCTGAAAAAAAATAAGTGTGGAAAAAGATTGAGGTCATCAGCCAAAATAAAAATCAGTTGTCGGTGTGGAAAATGATATGCTCTTGTGGCTTAGTGAAATAAAAAGTAATATATCTGAATATCAGAAAAAGACAACTCTGAGCTTTTCCTGAGCTGCCTAAAAGTCAGACTTTCCTTGCTAACAATACCTTCTTTTTACAGGGACTGAAACGTTATTTAAACAATTATACGCTATTAAGTAAAAGATGAATTACAGAGAAAATTGCACCATTAGTAAAATTTAGGTTCTTAACTTCATGTAATAAAAGATGGTAACCTTTTTGTAATGGCATTTCAATTTACCATTTGTTATAAAAGTCTAATTTAGAAGGTAAAATGAATTCTGGTTCCAGACTTATTACACTGGCTGTTACATTTCTATGCAAGATGCAATTCATAACACAGCTCCAGAAAAAAAATAGTGAAGAATATTTTAAAATAAAGTAAGATCTTGGCTTGAGCACCGAAGTATATTAGAGATGATGTCCTTGTTTAAAAAGGCAAGGAAATATATTTATACATAATAAATAAATAAATAAATAAATACAGACCAACTCAGACATTTAAAATACATCATCTATCAGTCTTGTTTTACTAGAATCCTGGACTGGTTTGGCACCCCTGGACTTGTTCTAATGGGTCCACGTTTTATGTTGGGGACCCCAGAGCTGGATGCAGCATTCCAGGTGGGGTCTCATGAGAGCAAAATAGAAGGGCGGGATCACCTCCCTTGACCTGCTGCCCACAGAGCTTTGATAAAGATGTTAAACAGCTGAAGGGCCAACTCTGACCCCTGAGAAATGTCACTCACCACTGGCCTCTTAGCAGCCTCTCAAAACATCCTAATGTTTGAATTAATTGTTATAGTAACTGCTCACAATTTAGTTCCCTCATTCCTTCTATGAAACTGTGTTTCTAGTTAATTAGGTATTGTAAGTAATCTGTTTTTTATCTTAAAGCAGAGAAAATGAACTTTAGATTAAATTTTGGAGAAAGCTTGGCAAGTAATTGTTTTTATTTTAAAATTATTGTTGCTACTAACAGCTGGAAAATCACCCGTAGCAAGGAGCACACCAGGCCTGTCTTGTGCACAGCTCTCCATCCCTGGCTCACATTTCTTGTTTCCTGCTGTCATTAAGACAGTGCAAAGGGGAAAAAAAGAAAGCTTTAAACTCACCTAAAATAACTACTTTTTTAGAGTTCTATGAGAGCAGGTTATTTCTGAATCCAGTGTGTTACTGGATTTCAGTGGGCTTTCAGAAATGGAGATATATTTTGTAAATTGGCTCACACTTGGCTTTATTTTCACCATAGCTACCCTGTCTTGATGGTGCCCTTCCTGCCTGCTCTATAATTGTCATTTCAATAGCACTGCGTTAATAAGAAGACACCCTTCATTTTAAGAACAGCTGAAACTTCCAAGTAAAAAGCCTGAACATCTTTCCCAGTCAAAGAGAAGGCACAATGCCTGAAACATCTCAGTCCAGCAGTCATTTCTCCATGAGGCTGTCACCATTAAAAAGCAAACATGAGCACACAGAGGTACCTGAGACACCCCAGCATGTTACAGGAGTTCTGGTACTAGAGCAGGTAATGACCTTTGGTATTTCAAAGCTATTTGATGGAGGGAGAGCACACACCTACATGCTGTGCCGTCTTAAAAGGCTGAATTCTTAATGCTGACAGGTATTCCTTAGTGAGATCTCACAAAACAAGACATGGTATTTTAAAATCCAGCCAAAGAGCATTTCGGAATGAAAGGCAGAAATGTGGTTTCTGTCTGCTGGGGAGCCCTCTGCTTCTCACATTCTGCTTTGCTTCAGGGTTCATAGGAGCTCAAATTGTAACAGAAACCAAATGCTGCTTATTTCTTTGTAATATGTTAAGCTCCCTGGAGTTAAGCTCTCATCTCTATCCTGCCCATTACTGAAGAGAGGTTAGCATCTGTCTTCTTTTTCCACTTAGGTATTTACAACACTTAACAAATATAAACTTGCAACACCATAAACAGATATCAAAAATTATTTGGGGTTTTTTGGTTTGTTTTTTTTTTTTTTGTTGGCTGGTTTGGGGATTTTGTATTTTTGGGTTGGTTTTTTTTTTTGGGAGTTGGGGTTTTGAGGGGTTTTGTTGATGGTTTCTTTATTTATTAAATACCTTGGACCAGTGCCTTGGTAGACACTAGACAGGAGTGTGCTAGACAGGAGAATTCGGTCCTCTGGTTGTACAGGTTATATAATTATAGGCAAACAACTGTACAGGATCTCCTTTCCTTTAACAATCTCTGAAATTTAAGGGAAAGGTCTTCAGCCCTGCACAATGAAAAGCAATGATCTCTGCAGTCAGAGCTTATACAATCAATGGCTGTGTTTTACAGAATAATTGTCCTTTCCATGAACAGAAAGGAATTCCTGATAATGGTGCATCCATATCGTTTTTAGTGGGTTTTTTTTACATATTCATCAGGTATCACCCTGATACTACTATCATTTGTTTACAAGGGCAAATGAATAATGCTTAGCATCATTATTCCTTTTTGGAAAATCCTCGTGGGTGCTGCATTCTTGTGCAAGTCATGATTAGAAGCAACAAAACTAACTTTGTCCTCAGAGTAACAGAAGACATGTAAGAATGTAAAATAGAATTTTTCTCATCAATTATTTGAGACTTGTTGTTTGGGGTGTTTTTTAATCATTTTAGGTCTGTATTTAATGTGGGTAGGGATACTCTGGAATCACATATGCAGAGAACATGATAGACTTCCTCATCAATCCTTCTCATCCATCTTCATGGTAAACCAAAAATCTCTCTTATACAGGTGTTGGTAGAAGAGTCACACTCTAAAGGAAAACATTATTACTGAAAAATATTGCTAGCTTAAACTGTGGCCTATTTATCATCTTTCAGTGTGTGAAAAACTCTTTACCCTCTTGAAACTGCTAATAAATTGTTATTAACAAGCATTTGACTGCAAAGAGAGAAACGATATTCACCCTCAAAGGATATTGTAATAATTTTATGGATTTCACACTTAATATTAATAGAGCTGGCAAAATTAGGCAGAGACAAAAGCAAGTTTATCTAGTTAGTCATAAGTGAACAAAGCGATTAAAAATTATTGAAATGTTTTGTAACAGCTGTGTGTCTTTACAGAAGAAAGCAAAACCCAGTTGTACAAATATTCTGGCATACTTGAGGAAAATCTGATTTCTAGCCATCTCAGGAATACAGGTTATGTGAAGTAATTATAGACTGGCTGGAGTGTTTTTAGCCATGAAACAAGCACTGGTATGTATTTGGGCTCTCAGGACAGGTTACAAAATGACAGGTTTGGAAAGGATGCCAGTTTCTCCCCTGACTGCTGGTACCACTCTGGATTAGGAGTACAAAGTACGGTGCAGTCACACTCCAGTGACCAGATGCTCTGTTGATTCCAGACATCTCAGACCACCTGTTTTCACATCCCTACACACACGTTAGTCTGTCATTCAAAACAGGCTGCTGCTCCAGCTTGGCATTGGAAATCACTGTTGCTCTGGCACTGAGCCAGACCAAAGCACAGCACACACTTACCTGTCAGTAAAATCCAAGCAAAACCATGAAAAGGACCTAAACCTACACCTCCATTCTTATAAGAAAATGTTTGAAGACAGAGAGAGAGAAAAAGGAGGAAAATGGTGGAAAATGAGTGAAATGGTTAAATCTCTGCCTTATAAATTCATGTTAAGATTTGAAATTTTCCAGTTCCTAAACATCTCAACCACTCTGTGTCTCATAATTCTCCAGATGATCCACAGAACACATGCTCATCATAATGCCATGAACATGCTACAAAACTGGCACAACCCCAAAGGAGATACCAACAGTCTCATTCTTTCCTAATACAATTCCTAGAGACAAGAACATCCATTACCACCACCCCCTTCTTCTTTTTCACCAGATACATATTAAGGAAAATATCTGTAATATTCTAACTTCCTGCAATATGGTCAAAGTTTGGGTTTCTGTACTTCTGTCTGTGAAATTTCAAATAATTGGATGGATGGATGGATGGATGGATGGATGGATGGATGGATGGATGGATGGATAATACAGAAGGCAGGGCTCTTATATCTGGGACTTCTGCATCTCAGCAGAGGAGAAATTCCATTAACCCAGCAGCTTAGTTGCAACAGGGACTTGGGGCACCTAGAAATCCTGAAGAAATGGAGAAATTATTCTTTTCTCTTTCTAAGCTACAAAAATCTATACTGCTAAGAAAATGTAGAGCTTTAACACTGTCTTTACACTTCCTCCAGGCACAACAGTGGGGTTAGGTTAAGACACTGGCAAATCCAGACATGGCCTAATTGGTCTGGCTTTAAATTCTCTTATGAAGCTGTGGTATAAATGTCAGAGCTGTGCAGAATAGTTGCACTTGCTGAAAATTCACGAGCTACTACAGGCAGACAATTTTTTAGCAGACACATCTACAGCCAGAAGAGGATATATAACCTTTTACAAAACCTTGTTTCTCCTGGCATCTTCTGCTCTCATGTTTTGTGACATTGAGGTCACTGCATAGCATGGTGTCCTTATGTTCCTGGCAGTTTCCCTCTCTGGAGCTGCGTGGTGCTGGGGACGTGGTCCAGCTGGGCAGCAAGCACTGTCCCCTTGCCTTGCCTGAAGTTGAGTGACCTCTGGTTGTCAGAGGACATCAGCACTTTCACAGAAGGAATCTCCTGAGACATGCAAGTCAGTGGATGTCTGTGCCTGGACAAGCCCCCAGAAGCAGTGGGCACAGGGAGTGAGGGACAGTGGGTCTCCTGTAAGGTGATGGGCTCCCTTTCATGTCCTGAATGTTCAGTCTTTGGGAAAACCTTTTACGTGTTTCCTCTGAGAGATGAACTCCTGAGAATTTCTGGCTTTAAAATCAAGCAACTTCCTTAGCCTAGGAGTACGGAAAACGCTGCTTGTCCAAAGTACAGAGCCATTTTATTTTTCCTCTTATTTACCTTATTTTATTTTTTGTAACCCGGTAGATGTTTGTTAATTTAATAGATCAGTAAGTAGAAGAAACACTAGAAGAAAAATGAGAATACATTAATATAGGAAATTGCTGTAATAATTGTTTTCCCCTTTTTATTTTTTTTTTTTTTAATTTCTGTATTTTGTTTACCAACTCTAATTGGGCTGTAACCCTCATTCTCATCACCCTGTGTAGCTGCAGGTGAAGGAGTAGAGCAAGGAAGGAAAGGGAGAGGAGTGGGGCACAAAAGTGTTTTTAAGGTTTTATTTTACTTATTATTCTGCTCCAATTTTGCTAGCAATAAATTCAATTAATATCTCTAATTTGAGTCTGGTTTGCCCATGACAGTATTTGGTGTGTGCTCTCTCTTTGTCCTAATCTCAAGCCGTGAACATTTTGTTATAATTTGTCTCCCCTGTCCAGCTGTGGAGGGGAGTGATGGAGAGGTTTGGTGGATGCCTGGCATCCAGCCAGGGTCAACCCACTACAATTTGCATTGAGCAGGTTGAACTGCAGCATTTAATATGCCTTTTGTGGAGTCTGGGAGCTTTCTGCTTCTTCTCTTCACAGAAATAAGTGTTACCTTCTCTAAGGCATCATGGGTATTTTGCTGAAAAATAATTAATCATGCAAGAATATGGGAAGATAAAAAAAACCAAAACACATAAATAATGTAATTTTATTCAGCAAAGCAAAAACCTCTGCTTACTTTTGGCAACAGTTTGCAAAATACATTATGAAGAATATTTTACACAGCAAACTTATTGTAGAGCTCGTTCTCATATATCCTCACTTCTCCAGCAGGAGCTGGCAGTCCCCTGAGGGAATGCCACCTGGAATTCACAAGGCTTCAAAGCTTCCTCTGTGAATTCGTGTGAATCCTCTTACTGTGGCTCATCCACAGAAATACTGAACATACTCCTAAGATATATTGAATCCTTGGTTGTGGTTTTGGTTTTTTGTTGGTTTTGTTTTTGTTTGTTTGTTTTCTCAAATGAATCAATTACCGTTTTAACAAATCCTTTGCTTTACTCCAGTATGCTAGAATGTTGATTCTAGCACTTTATTAAAACCACTACTCTATATAAATTTAAGATATTTTTAAATGGATAAAATGTTATGCATATTTCTCAGAACAAAACAGTATTTTATTGGAACAACAATAACAAATAATTGAAGAAAGTTTTGGGATCATTTTTTCTCTCTTGGTTTTGTGAACGAGAAGAAATCCACCATCTGCATCCCCCTGCTCATCACTTTATCATCAGGATCTCATATATCAAATTTTGCTCAGAGACATTCTGTGTAAGATTTGCAGGGAGTTCAGTCTTTTGTTGCCTACAGCTGCCTAAGTGTACGTGCTCAAATTGCAATCCACCCACAGCTCTACGTTGGAGAAATCTCTATTAAGTCATTAAAGCATCCAATATTTTTCATTACTTAATATTTTCTCAGGCAACTCGTGGTGCTGTTTCACATCTAAACCTCAGCAAGCCTTGAAGGTTTGCTTCCAAATCAATCCCCTACCAGACCACATGGTAAAACTGAAGCAAAACAAAAAGAAAAAAAAAAAAAGACATTCAAGCTTAGAGCTTCAAGGGACTGCTTTCATTTATCTCTTCCCATTCCAGTCAGGGGGATGGACTTAAGGCTTCTTGCAGGAGTGAGGCCAACCAGCAGGTGAGTGTCTGCCAGTGTTGCTCTGTGAATCTGTTTCACTTTGTATAAAACAATTGCTGTTTGCTGAGGGAAGAGAGACTGATCTGGGAGCTCTCAGCAGGTAGAAGTGAGAGATTAAAGGATGCCCACCCCTGCTCTCATCCATCCCTATTCAACATGCATATTGCTGGAGAGACAGATTCACCTTCTGAATGAAAATTCGGATCTGTATCCTGAATTGAGGCCCTCCCAGACATTCACATAATGATCAGTGGCCATGCCATTAAGCTTTAGGGGCTTTAGTTCCTTAATCTCCACGGTTTTCTTTAATTTCTGTCATTCAAATCTTTATTCCAAACAAAAGGGAGGGGAAGATACTTGCCCTTTTCCTCATATTTTCTTCATCTTGCCAAAAAATGTTGGGAAAATACTTTTTTAAATAACTTTTTTATACCACTCAATATTTTATTTGCATTGCACTTGCTATTACAATTTTAATTTGATGATGGTTTTATGTAAACTTTAGTCTTGCAAAAAAAAGACTTTTTAAAATTACTTTTTTTCTTACAAACAGGGCTTTTGTAGGATTTTAGAGGTGAATTTGCTGCTTTTCTAAGAAGAACTGAGTGTTCCTGCATCCTGGCCAATGCCAATCACATTAATCAAAGCTGCATTCAATAACGAGGAAAATAGAAACACTAAAATTGGTACCACACTCCCAAGGTGAGGCAATCACGACATCAAACAGGCAGCTGAGAGTCAGGCTTTTGAAGACTGCACGTTGCCAATAGTTAAACAATTACAGTTGCAATCACAAGTAAATAACGTTATTCTATTTCATCTTAGTTCTTGTTTTGCAATTTCTCATGTTGCAATCCCCATGAAGCGGTCACAGACCATAAAACTAATAGGTGGGGAAGAAAATGTTGTGGATTTTCTAATAGGACTGGCTATCAAACTAATTATGAGTCGTTAGACAAGCTCTCTCAAGGCTTGTGCACAACATGCTTAACTGTAATCAGGGGGTAATAAAGTTCAGAAGCATTTCCATCAAAGAAGATGGCCTTCAAAATAGAGACGTGGGAGATTCTATTGAATACTTTAAATTAGATATAGATTAGTCACAAATCACTGGGAGGGCTTAACAAGAAATCAAAATAAACACCTTGAGTATGGAAGCTGCTTGTCAATAGGCAGCTCGCTAATGTGTGACATGATCAACATTTCAATATATTCCACCCCACTCATCCAGCAATACTTTGGATGAGCTGAGGCAATATGATGACTCTCTTATGTAGCACTCAAACATCCCTAAGTACTCCAGCAAATATTGTGGTACTAGAATTACATTTTTAATCACTCCTGTCACTCTGGACTACTGTCAGTTAAAATATTTGCAGTAGGACTGTTTACATTTTCTCCTGTCAGAGAAAAACAAATCACAAATGTTGTCTGATCTAAGATTTATTTTAATCGCCATGAGATTTTGAATTCTCTTGAGAGAACTTTGGATGAAGCTACTCCTGCAGCTAAATATGTATTGTCATTGTATTGGCATCATCATTCAAAATGAATTTTCCCCTCAGTTCACTTTAGCCAACTCTCCTATATTTCTTTTGTTCTCCAGCTGGGTGATAACTTATTCAGACTTTCTAAAGATGGAATAATTACCTCCATTCCCTTAAGCTTGCAGGACAAGGTTCATTTGTGGTAGTCTTTCTCTGAGAATAGAACTTACATGGCATCTTCGATTTTTTTTTTTTTTTTTTTTCTTAATTTGGAGTGAAAAATACAGAAACATCACATCTTATGAAATCTGAATCTCCAATTCCAGATTTTTATGTCTTCAGTAAATCCTGCCTTCAAAAGGAGCAAGCAATACAGGCTGTGTTTCAGCAAAGCATTTGAATACATATTTTAACACAAAATAGCCAAAAGGAACCATTTGATATTGATGGAGTTAAGGTGAGTTCATTGACAAAGGCTTTGCCTTATGTCATCCTGAGTCCTTCACCTTCTTCTGTGATTTTCCAGAAGGTTTTCCAGCAGCAGGTGCAGCCCTAACTGAACCCAGATTCACAGAAAGAGGAAGAGTGTTCAGTAGCAGGGCTGTACACGAGGAAGGTCACTGCTGCATCAATACCTTTTGATTACACAACGTCCCACACAGGTTTCTCAGAGCTATTGTCCACTTTTTCCTTGAACACTCACCTAAACTCTTGTGCACTGCACCCTCTACAGGATAAAGTACACAGCATGTCAGAGGGAAGGGGGGGAAATAGGAAACCTCATATGGATGTTAGAGATTTTTTTTCTGCAACTGAAAATCTAATTGCTGATTTAGGCAGTTAATTCTCAATGGTGTATTTCTTAAAGAATGAAGTGGGTTCATTCCATCAGAACAGAAAGTGTCAGGTTGGAATATTGCTGAATGAATGGATTTGTGCTTTGTGCTGTGCAGTAAGTAGGAGTCAGGCTGGCTGGGTGCTGAAGCAAAAACGAGAGCTCTTCCTCGGTATGTGATCAGTGTGCTGTCAATACATCACTAATCCAAACTGCAAAATGCTAATTACACTTTTGCCTCACACGGCATGCAAGTGACAAGGGTATTTTAAAAAGGCTCGCTGTCTTTTTGCTCTTATTCTGACAGTTTTTAAGTGCTTCATGACTGACAGGTTTCTGTAAGTATAAAGTTGTGTATCAAAGGGGAATAGTAAGTAAAAGAATTTCAAAGTGAACAAAATGTTCTTAACTGCCATGAGTTTAGGGAACAGAGTAACACAACCCCAGATATGGATTTTTAGACCTTTCTTATGCAAAGTATTTATGATCAATAAAAGCACGCCCAATTTAGAGATGCACATAATTTAAAAGTACTACAACATGTGCAATAGACCTATATTAAATTTACTGATGGATTATTTTGATTATTACCACTTTGCCTGACACTTCAGAGCAGTCTTTTCCTCTCTGTCCATTTTATTTTTCAGTGTTATAATTAAGAACAAGGTAAATAGGAATCAATTACCTTTCTTCTACTCACCACCAAATATCTCTCCCTGAGTTTAGCTTCTGGCTAACTTTATTTGTGCAAGGAATGAAAAACTCTCTCATAACTTGCCCTTTCCAATATGAGGAGCAAACTACCAGAAACATAATTCAAGAACTGCATCTTTTTGGCAAAAATACTTTTCTTTTTAAGTGGGATGATTAGATGACTATCTCAGCTCGCAGTGTTCATCAAACTGTTAACATATTACTGGAACAGGAACAGCAATTTTCCCTCATTGACAGTGACATTTTGAGGAAGGTTATTTATGAGCACTTCAGCCACATGAAGAACAGAACTGCTGCGTAAACAGAGTTTCTATTAAATGGGTGGAAGCACTTTCCTAAACTAATATTTTTGTGAAGTTTTGCTCTCATTCCCTTATCTTACAGTCTCTGAGGGAAAGCTTAGACTTCATCTCATGAGTCCATTAGAGGAAAATGCTCAGGGCTGTATTCCTTTGCATAAGATCTTCTCCATAAATGAAGTAGGTGTCAAATATTCAACTCCATCTTTACGATTCACTTTACCTACTCAGCGACTGAAATATATAAGTAGCAGAGCAACAAAGAGGAAAATAACTTTTATGAAAGGCATCCTTCTGTAGGGTAATGGATAAATGGAGTGGGACTTTTTTTTCTTTTTTCTAAGACAGTTCCAATAAGGTTGGATGATTTACAGGAGGGATGAATTTGGTTCACTGTCTTCCATGCACTGATGAATTCTCTCAATGAGAGTTCCTCTTAGCAACTGTAGCCAGTCTCATGGCAGTGAATTGAATCTATGATAAACTTACTGCAGAATATAGTTGAAATGAAGCATTATACATCTCCATACTAGTCTGTTATTATGGAGGTGCTTATCTGAAATCATCGTGATGAGGCAGAGAGCTTAAAAAAAAAAACCAATCTCATTTTTGGATGAGGAGAAGAAATCAATGAGGTAGTGCTTTTCATTTCTATTTCCATTAAGAGGCATCTGACCTTACTTGCCAAGTCTTTAAAGGGAGAGGCTTAAAAAGGAAAATATTCGCTATACAATATGGAAACACATTATTCCATAATGGTATCAGTTTCTAATAATTAAAAAATGGCAATGGTATTTCATTCTGAGAATGTACCTTCAACTTATTTATCAACCTTTTCTTGTGGAAAAATAAAAAAAAAAATCCCTCAATGACATCTTTTGAAGAGTACCATTGATCACTGAAATTTGCATAGAGGAAAAAAAAAAACAAAACTATAGCAATCACATCCTAATCACATCTATCACATCTTGTCTTTTTCCTCCTATCCCATTCAGCTTTGTTTTTTTGTTTTGTTTTGTTGGGTTTTTTTGTGTTGTTGTTGTTGTTTGTTGTTGTTGTTTGTTTTATCTTGGTTTAAAGATCTCTCTATTCTTCATCTTTTGTCACTCTTAACACGTTTCCTTAGGAGCTGGGATTTTCCCTCTTTATGCTGTAGTCTGTCACACTGTCCTGACAAAGTGTCACTGTGCTGAGCAGCTTTGTAACCAAGGAAGGAATGGGATAGCAGAGAAATAAAGTGTGTCTGTAGTAACTGGTATTGGATTCATAAGAGAGCTCAAATGTTTAAATATTTGAAGGCACTAATAATGAACAAACATAGGTGCATGTGTGTGTGTGTGTGTGTGTGTGTGTGTGTAACAACATACAATATGAAAAGAATCCAAACATTCAAAAGGTTATTTGACCATTCAGAGGATTCCTTCAGTGGAGGGGATGAAAAATAAGGGGGTAATATTCCCATTCCCACCACTCTTATCTACATTTTCAGCTTACCACATTAATTTCTTTTAGTTTCCATAAAATCCTGATCAAGAGAGGGAAAAAAAGCCCAAACCATTCACAACATCCTCTGCAGGAGAGTTCAGAGAAGGTTTTGACTCCCTTTACTGAGTATAGAAAGCCTGAGGAAAACTGGACAGCTATTTCACGTACCTGGTGACACAACTTAAGTATTCCTTCTGAAATGACAAAAATTCCAAATAGGTTCATAATATAAATGGGCGTAATATAGAAGCAAACAGAAATACGTATTATTCACGTATACCAACTATTCTGAAAAAAAATCAATTGTCAAAAAGCAAAGTTAGCTACAATCATAGTGGCTCTATCTATCTCCACAATAACAAGTACTTGGCACTCAGCTTCATGCCTAAACAATAACAAACAGGGTGTGTTTGTGTGTGTATAACTAGGTATGTGAATTTGTTGAGGCAGGAAGATTTGATGTAACTGGAAAAAAGTATTGTAACTTCCTTCAGTTGTTCCAGCCACCCAGCTTTCATGATCCTGTCACACAGTTTCAGGTGTAAAATTAATGCCTCCTGTGATATTTAGATTACAAAAATGGACTGCGGAGGTCCAGGATGCCCTCACACATTCTTTTCAACCAAGCAGGACAGGAACACCCTGAGCAGCTCTCAGATATAAATATCACCCAAAGGGTGCATGAATCATTTGTGCATAATGTAGGATGGCTGAATAATGGAGGATGCTGCCCCTCTAAGGAGCAGTATTATTATTCCAGAATTTTCTCGTGTGTGAAGCTTTTCCAGGGTCATGTGTGTCAATTCTCCAGTTAGCAGCTCAAGTAGGTGAGAATTTGCCTGCTCTCTCATTTTTTCTATATCCACTTAACATTTTGAACCACGAGAAATTAAAAAACCTCTTTCATATTGCCCAGCATCTTCCTAAAACTTGGCCCAGTTAAAACACCAAGCTCTTTGTAGAACAATCAACATTACTCACGCATTTTTCACTTTTGCCGTATCCGTCACAACAGAATGCAAAGGGTGTCCAGGTATTCCCAGATACTCATTAGCATGGCAGAGGTAAGGGAAATGATAAAACAACTATGATTTATTTCTTCTTTTCCTTTCTGCCCATACTGAAGTTTGGTAGTTGATGTTTCGCATCAATGTAACCTTTTACTATTTTACAAGAAAGGGATTTATACCAATGGTTATCAAATTACACTCACTGCCAAGTAATATGCAGTGGATTTGTCTGGATTGTGCCTCCTACAAGAACCAGATAAAGTCTAATAAAGTCAAGGTTAAGGTAAAGCAAACTAGTCCTGCTGCAGCTCAGCAGGCTCTGCTTGAAGAATTTGGCAAATGTTGGATCTCTTGCTACAGTGGAGTCCTTTACAATCCACATTTTGCAAAATCCCTTTCCCGTGAGCTCAGCTGGTCTGTCCAGACAACTTTTCACAGTCTCATCAAGCCAACACACATCAATTCTCCATCCAGCTTCCCATTTTGCAACCTGTTTTTGGTCATTTTCATGCCAATGTTGGTATTCCACAGCCATTAAATGTTTTGATTAATAAAGAAAGAGGAAAGATACCCACCAGCAACCCTACCAGCACCACCATGGAATGAAAAGTCCAACATTTTGCCATGCATACATTTTCAATAGTGAATGAAAACACAAACACTCCACCATGCAGATGAAAATGAGCAGCCCTGATGTGGTGCATACAAAGGTTACTGTAGGGACTCCCAACAGCTTTGAACAGCCCACGACCATGAGGCATTATTGGGAACCCCCACGGAGAAATAAAATCACTCTCCCTCACTACCCATGACCAAAAATTGCTAAAAGGCCACTAAGAAAAACAGCTGCTGGTGTAAATTCACAAGGGTGGCTTCACCTGTTGTGTGAAAATGGCAGCACAAAATGAGGTTATCTGAACTGTGTGCATTTCACACAGGTTTGCTCAGCAGCAGATCTGTTCTCGGGACGTTAAGTGTCAAGCATCTGTACTGTGGGTTATTTCTCAATGTCCAAACAGAATTTCAGAGACACCACTATCATTATATCTGGATTTAGTGCTTAGGTTGTTCCAGTGTGATGTAGGAATATCAGTTTTAACCATTCACCTCCTGCTACCGGTAAGTAGAGCTAAAAACAAAACAAACAAAAAAAACAAACAAACAAAAAAAAAACCAAAAACAACAACAACAAAAAAATCATAAAAAAAAAAAAAAAACCCTGTCTGAAGGTCTTTAAAACAAATAATTTTCAGTGCTTTCAGCCTTTGAAGCAAAGCAGATTGTAAGCCTGTTTTGTAAAATATAGTCCAAAATCCTTTCCCGGTTACCAGCTAGGGAACAGTTTCTAATTCTAATAGAATAGGCTCCTTACTATAGAAAAATCTGGTTTGTATATCCAAGAAAAATAATAGTCATCATTTAGAAAGTTGGTGATATTTTAAATTTCACTATTTTTGCAATATGAAGTATTAATTTATTTTTAGTCTGTATTAGATGACGAGTTTCAAGAAGCATAGATCTTGTAAAGTGAAAATCAAGGGTAACATTGAAAAATAATTTTATTAATATATTAAATTAAGAGAATGGATTTAAAAAAATCGCAGTACCTTTGACATAATTTTGAAAAATAATTAAAAGAGTTTTTTTGACACCAAAAAAAAAGACAAATCAGCAGACAAATGGAATTTAAATGACTCACTGTCAAATACCAGCCTTTCTACTCTTTCACAAAAGCCTAGATTAAGAGAAAGAAATGGGGCTAAGAGTCTATTGATCTGAATTATTTTGGAGCAGGGGAGAAAAAGAGATTCCTTCTACAAAATTCCCATTCAGTGAAAAGCCAGTAATCTCTTGTCTTCTTTAATGATGAGCTCCAGCTTCAGCTTGTAGGACCAAAGCATTAATGAAGGAAGAAATGAGGACACCTCTGAGACAAATAAGGCTCAAACCATTTAGGCCCAAATCTTAAAGAATTAAATGACACGAGGAAATAAACATACAACCAGAGGAAATTTTGCAACTCTGCCATTATAAACTCTGAAAATACACTGTCAAGGTGTAGCAGTTGCTCAAAATACATTTTATTTCCAGGTGTGATCTTAGATCCGCAAAAGAGGGAGGAGGATTTTGGGTACTCACAGTATTACCTGAAACATAAGTGTCAGAAAGCAAAACTCACACTCTATCAACCAAGTGTTGAAGATTTTTCTACCAAAATAAAAATAAAAATAAAAAAAATAAAAATAAAAAAAAATAATAAAAAGGTGGCATCTTATATCTCTATCAACAAGCTAGACAGTGCAGCTGCACAATTTGCAAAATACGAAGGTCTGTCCCAGCAGTTTCAAACATATGGATGAAAAGGAAAATTAAGACTACATTGACAAAATTGATGTAGTTTGTACACTGAAGTCTTTGAGTTCCCCTCCATGTCCCCATTTCTGCACGGGGATTTCAACATAATCTTATACTGTTATTGATCATATTACTGACTTTTTTCCCCTAGACAGCTTTAAAATATACACATCTTGATGGCTGAGATGCTAAATTTGGAAATTGGTGCAGGAGACTCTTAGCCCCTCTCCAATTATATCTTGTGAAACAGACTCTCTGGAGATTTTCAATAAAATGTTCTTTCATTATCACTCAAATTACATCTTCACGTTTATTGACAATAATCCTGAAGAGGGTGAGTTTCTGCTGTAAATCAGCTTTCACCATCAGGAGCAAGGATTTCAGGAAAACTGGCATTAAAAGCGTGCTGCAGAAAGTGCAGGATTCTATTTCTTCAGAATGCTACTGGGCAAATGACTGTTCTGTTGCACACTATCACTGTTATAATATTGGAAAAAAAGAGCCTCATTTACCACCAGACAGCATTCACAAGCTGGAATGATAAGCTTGTAGATTTAATGATGGGTTATTAGCTAAGCATTGGTTTAGAAATTCATTTAGAGAATAAACAAAACAAGCAAACAAAAAAAAA
>VXBN01006181.1:37518-50934 GCA_013397395.1 Sinosuthora webbiana
AACCCAACCTGATTGCAAGACAGATTTCAGCAGGTGTTTCTATTGTTTGCTGTGATGGATGAGTATTCCTGAATTTGCATTGCTTCAGTGATAATATCCTGTTAAATCTGGGCTCTTGGGGAAAGGGATACATAGAGACACATTCATTTAAGTGTACAATGGATTTCTGATTTTCTCCACCTACTTCCAAACTCAGGATGCTTTTAGGATGTGGTTGACAAGCTCCTACAATCTGCACAGCTTCACCCAAACTTAGAGTAATGTGAAGTTGTGAAGATAAAAAATTAACAACTCAGCTGAAATGTAGGGGATTTTTAGTTCTCACTTGGCATTAAAGTAAAAATATTTAGCATAAGTAGAAATAATAATCTAGAAAAAATCCTTCGCAAAAACAAAAACAAAAAGTAAAAAATAAAAACAAAAACCCAAAAACAAAAACAAAACAAACCAAAAAAACAAAAACAAACAAACAAAACAAACCCAACAATTAATAGAGAAAGCAAAATATTTTAGCTATGTAGGAAAGAAGCTGATTTCATATTTTGAAAGCAAATGTGGTTATTTTTTGTATAAGAAATCTGAAAAAATGCAAGTATTTTATCTAACTCAAAGTGAAAGCCGAAGAATAGTTTGGGTTTTTTTAGCTCAACCTAAGATTTCTTTTTTCTTTACATTTCTGATCCTAAACCGTCACATTAAATTCCCCTTCACATGGTTCTCAGTGTAGTGTCATGCCTTTAAAGGAGCTAATTCCACATTGCTGCAATAATTCAAGTTGGAGGACTGGTCTTGAGTCCAACATACGGTTTTTCATTACTCATTGCTATATAAAATATCCCTGTTATTTATTTTGTCTAAGGAAAAAAATTTATTTAAAAATGAGACTTACAAAGAGGATACATTCAGGTCTGGCCATGCCTAGTGCCTCGTATTTCCTACTACAAAATATGGGTGCTGTAAAGTTTCCCTAGCTGCTCTCAGGGCAGACTTCACATTATCTTTCATTTTTATTGTTGTTGCCATTGATCAGACCCCCCACAGCAATGCCTGGTGCCCAGCAAAATCATCCAGCCTAAATCCAACCCAACCATCTGCCTCCTTTACCTCCACCCCATCTATTTTATTCTAATTAGTTGTGTCTACTCTAAATTGCAATTTAAACAACAGCTCCCAGTCTTGTGCTGCTTCTCGAGATTGGGGCAGCTCCAAAAAAACCTTCTTGAATGTGGGAGAAAGTGGCAGGGAGCACCTGGCCCCAGCTGCAGCCCCTTTGAAAAGGTGCAGCCTCCACGGTGCTGCTGTTGCCCTTTCATCTGGCCTCTTACACAGGTAAGGAACTACTGCTGAAGAAGAAGAGGTAAGACAGAAGAAACAGATAATATTAAGCACCTCCCAGGGAACAACTGGAAAGGTCCAAGAATGTATTTCTTCCAAAAAATGGTGCCATATAAAGCATGACTATCTTATCATTTATGACAATTATGACATATATGAACCCCACAATTTAAGTCCCTTTGGGATTTCAGCAGATACTGAGCATGAATGGAGAAGGAACTATTGTATAGGAAGCTCTTGTGACCTCCAATATACTGGTGCATGGCAATTGGTGGCCAGTTGTGTTCTCAGTGGTCCCTTGGGGAATTATCATTTCTACTAAGCTGACAAAATTTTGTTCTAAATTCACCTGATCATCTCTTTGTTTTCATTGTGACTGGCATATCTTCCTCTCAACTGTCTGTAAAGAATAATGAGGAATCTTGTCTGATTTTACTGTGAATTTCACAGCAAATTTTTAATACTATTAATGAAGATTGACAAGTTCAGAGCTTGCAATCAGCAAAAGTCTTAGATTTTGTTTTGAGTTCCTTTCCTTTTGTAAAAATGAGCTCTATCCATGCTAGAAGGTAAGGAGTCAGAAAGAAAATTAAGAAGCAACAAAATCCATTTAATTAATAATTTAAATAATCATCAATAAATTTGATAATTTGGGCTTCCAGAGCAGTCCCACTTGGCTACACTGCTCAAGTCCAGAATTACAGATTCCTGAGATTGGAAAAAGGAGATTAGAAAGTTGCAAACTCAGGCCCAGTAATAAGCAGGCAATAGCTGGGAACAGGCTGCCAGTCATTTCTGTTAGTTCACAAAGCACAGATGTATCCTAGGCTTTTTATAATTTCTTGATGTTTCAACTGTCTGGAATATTTTTTAAATATACTCAAGTGTATTAAAGATGCCCCTCCCTTTTCTCTCTTAGCTAGATTTTCTCTAACCATATTTTATGCTATTTTCAGCCAGATTTACAGTGACTTTCCCTCTCTTTAACCTTGCCACTCACAGTGGCACATTAATCCCTAAATTTAAAAGAGAAAGAGAGGAAAGGGGGGAGAATTTATGTTAACAGGGAGGTAAGTTTACTTACTGTTATGAAAATTTGACTTCTCTTATCACCACTGTTTGGCCAGGTCCTCAAATCCTGCCCTTCATTCTGCTAGGAAAGAGACTGCAGAGGATGTTGCTTTCTGAGCCCACCTGGACTGGGCATGACAGTGTGTTTATCATGACAGAATCCAGAAAATCTGTGGCCTAAACAGGGGATAGTGCAACATCATTCACAGCTGTCTGAACACATGAAGATGAACTAGCAGGAGGAGAAGGAATATTGGGTGAGCTCTCTGATCTCATAAACATATGTACTGAAAAGATGGAAATGTCCTTAGGTAGCATCTGGCCACTTTTTCATAGTCCAACAAGGGCTGTCAGGTTCCAAAGCCAGGGAGAACATCTGGCCACAGAAGGCAGATCACTAATAAAAACTAAAATAACTTTATGTTCCATAACATAAGTCAGTGAACAGGCTAGAGGAAATAACTTCCATCAGCAGGAAGATGAGGTGAAAGGCTGTTGGGAGGATCTGGAGAGGAAGAATCTGGGAGAGGAATCAATCCTCAGGTCTGAAACAGCTGTCAGCTCCTTCACACTGCTGCTTGTCACTTAAAGATTTTTAATATGAGTATTGAACACTGATTAATTGCAATTGCATTAATTAATTATATTATTTCATCTCCCCTCCTTGAAATATGTGTGTGATCCAGGCCATCAGGTTTCGAAGAGCAGTTACTCGTCTGTTTGAGGGAACCAGGTTTTGGAAAGCTCCTGGTGCATGTATTGAAGCATAACTTTGTCTTTCATTGGCTTTTCTTAAAGGACAATATTGGAATATCTCAGCAGGTTATGATGTCTGTGATCAAGAGACCACAAACTCACAAAGTGGCTATAAATTGCTTCTGTGGATTGGCCTAAACAATCTGCTCTGCACAGAATAATTCTCAGCTGTGCCTGAAGCCAAAAAAAGATCAGTCCTTAGCATGCAGCCTTTAAGTCCCCATTCTCATTCCAAAGCCATTTCTAGCATAAAAATCAGCTCACACTGACTAAAACCCAAGATGCAGGCAAGTAAAAAATTGATAATCAATTTATTTCTCTTTAAAAGACTTTACTGAGGAAAAGAAAATGAGATGAAGGAGAGTAACATTGGAGCATCAAGATAATAAGCTTCTGACACCTCTTTTTGTTGACATAATGGGATAATGTGGTAATTACATTAGTTCAAACACATGATACCTGAGTTAGGCTGGCATAATCTGACCTCTCAGGCTGAGCTACACAAATGTTGCTGACCCTTCTTCCCACGCTGGATATAAGCTAAAAAAACCCGAAGAGAAACAGAGTTGTGCTGTGACACAGTTTCTTAATCAGAATTTCTTCATTCCACGCAGAACCAGGCTGGGAGAGACATGCAATTGGTAAAATAACTAGATTTTCACCACTTTAACCACTAGAGGTTTGAAGTTGGATGTTAAAAGCACTCTGAGCTGATGAATTTATCACGGCTTGCTGCTTAGTTTCTTAATTAACTGAGTATTAAAATCCATTTTACTAAACTTGGGGAGGCAGGGGGGAAGCAAAAAAAAAAACAAACAAAAAACCCTAAACAGACTGCTTCATTTGCAAGAAACAAATAAGGGTCCTGAGGTAACAGAATGCACTCACATAATCACAAACATTTATTCAATGTGATTCACAAAATATGGAAAGGATACATCAAAAGTAGGTAAAGCACTGGACTATGGGTCTAGCATTATTTCATGAAACTGGGTTAAATCCACCAGTTGCAGCATGCCTTTTTATAATGCTGCAAATCATTTCAATCTATGTTAGAGAGCTTCATTAATCAAGTACCTACATGAATGTAATTGGAAAATACCGAAATACTCAGGGTTATAGTGGATGGTTCCTAGAAAGTGTAATTTTAAAAGGCTTTGCATAAATTGAGCTGAAAGGAGAGGTTATTGCACTGCTGTGACTGTGACTAAGCAAAGTACCCTTGTTTCGTGTTGAGATTTAAGTGTGATTTTAATTTCACGCCCAATTTTAAGAACATATTAAATGCTTTCTTATGTGTATATATGGAATCATGCTATTGTTCAGCTCCTTTTTCTATAATCTACTTGTTTTGTAACCTTGTGAGTTAGGAGACAAAAACATTTATTTAGATTAACTCTGGGTAGGCTAGATTGGCTGTGTGAGGCTAGAAATAACACACAGATTTGCTAAGCCAATCAGAAAGCAACTGATCAATAATGATATATTGATCAATTTTCATTCTCTTGCAACAACATCAGACTGAATGATTACATCAACCATTTAGTATATCAGAAGCAAAGTAGTAGTAAAAGGGAATCATTGCAGAATCAATTTTTTCTTACTTTGAGGCCAGTTTTCTCAGAAAATGCTGCACTTTCCTGAAGCAAATTTCAAGATTAACATTCCAGGCTGTTTCATACAAAGTTAAAGTTTTAACAGCATTAAAGTAAAGCTTCCTAAAGGTCTCCCTTAAAATAAATTTTTCATACACTCTCCACAGAAAGAACAGAATTAAATTCTATCACCTTTCAAACAAAGGATGTAAAGCAGTCATTTAAAAGACCATCCTATAATTGAGGATGCTGAATTCTGTGGGTTTTTTTATCCTTTCTCACTTTTTTGTTGCAGGTTTTTCTAAATTGAGATTACATTTTCCTGCTATTCAGAGAAGTAAGGAAAGATTAGAATTTGAAAGAAAACTCTACTAACTTCTTAATAGATTTTTATTTCTCATAGTGTCTCCTTAACCATACTAACTAAAATTCATTGGTGGATGTTAGGATTTACTACTTGCTCTTTAGTTTGTAAATATCTTAGGAAATTAGTGACCAGAATTATCAGACACAACTATTTGCTTCATATTTGCTTCATTGTTCCCACATTTTTATACAGCCCTTCCTTTCCTTTTTCTTTTTTTTTTTTTTTTCCTCCTGTGTGTATCAATTGAAATCCACATTTACTTGTCAAAGTCAGAGGAAGGAAGGGAGTGACTCTGCAGTGATAGTTACCAGCACAGACATTAAGAGGTGAGCAGGCAAGTGAATGACTAATCATGCTTTGTTTAATTCAGACTAAAATTTTCAAATCATATTCTTCAATTTGAGAACATTTCTAGTCTGTAGTTTTATGGATCTACCTAATGCAACGTCATTTAATGCCACAGCTACTCTGTTATTAAAAAAATTATAACAATAAAAAATTGTAAATGTTAAATATGGAGAACAAAATCCTCAGTATTTTCTGGAGAATGATCTTTTTTCCTTTCTCCTCTTTCATTTTTGTGCCTTTTCTATAGAAAAGCTTATTTCAATTTACTTAAAAATCAGAGAAGGCTTCAAAGCCTGAAGATCAGACTCCAGCAACTAAAATCAGTCATGGAGATGGAAACAAACCTACCAATAAAGAATAAATGATAGTTAGGGATTTAACTGGGATTAATGAGAATACAGTCACAAAATTTCCCTAATTTTCACAAGATATCAGGTATATTATTATGTAGTGATGGCTGATAGATGTTTTATATTGTCTAGCAAAATTGAACATTTTTTACTTCTTTGTAAAAAAAACAATATAAAGCTGTGGTAAGAATCTCTCCTTGCCTTTCAGAAGTGTTCCCCCAGAAAGACCAAGCAAGATATTTTACAGCCAAAAATATATTTGTAAAGAAAGCAGGGCAAAAATCTAGAAAACCATGTAGTGCTCTTGTGCCACCGTGTGCTTTTGTGTCCTGATCCCAGCCTGCACTGCCACAGCCAGCAACATTTTGTGGATTTGTCTTTGACAAAAAAACCAAAAAAAACCTAGTTATCATGCTTATTCTCCAATTTATTATTCTTCACTTTTGCCCTAATTTTAGAATTTGTTCTGAGCTGGCTGTCTCCACTGCAGTCTGTATGAGTGCAGCAATCCAGACATATGCAGAGCACTGCAGAGCTGGAGCCAAACAGGGCATGGCACAACTCAGTGTAAAATAAAATGTGGAAGTCGATGTCTCTATGCCTCAGAACAACTGCTCTCCACACGTAAGGGCTAGAATTCATCTCTACCTGCTGAATACTAACAGGTTTTCTTTTCCCTCATGTACCTCTGCTCTCCTAAATGTAGTTTGGTCTTTGGGGACGTTATACTTGTTTAATTTCCTTGGCAGCATATGCAGAACACAATGTACTATTGAGCAAAAAATACAGATTGTACTTGTGAATCATATACATTCCAATTAAAAATTAATTTTGCTACCTTGCTTCTAAAAAAAGCCCAGCATGAGTCTGTGTTCTGCCAAAAGATTTGTAGAAACAAGTGTTTTTATTCAATGCTGATTTTCACTGATGCCCCTGAACACACCTCTCTCTTCCTTTTTATTTAAATTTCTGCTTTTTCCTATGACAAAAAAGCAACACCTTACTCTTTATAGATATGGTTATGGTTTCCTTTTTTTTTTTTTTTTTTTACTGTGTACATTATCCTTAAAAATTCGCAATGTTTTGTGTCCTCTGTCACAAAATGTGGTGGGAAAGGTGCAAAAAAACATCTCTGTCACTGTTGGGTTTGATTGTGCAGTAGGCCCCAAATCCTTCCCTCAATCCTGTGGCATTTAAAACTGTAATAAATTTGAGTCTTTCAGCAAGGCAACTTTAATACCAACAAGTAATGGAGGAATAATCAAGTATATTTTTTGTTCTTCAAGCATCTCCTTCCTACTTAAGCATGGAGATTAGCTAACACTGCCTTCTGGTACTTTCTTTCTGAGATGAGCAAATAAAAGTCACTGCTGTTGTCACCTCATCCCATCCTCCCATGATAGATCAATACTTGTCTCCCAGCCTGTCAGAGCAGGACAGCAGCAATCTGGACTTATATTACAGAGCTCTCAGGAGAGAGATGTTAAAAAAACCCCAAACCAAACCAAAAGAGAACTGCATAGAACTGCTTGTTTTGCCAGCTGTTATTCAAAAAAATATCAACCCACTTCCAAATCTCAGACCCTAACAACAAGGAATTAAGAAAAATCTTTTTACGGAGGTAGAGGTAGGTCACAGATTCCGTTCACAGATTTGTTGTGCTGTCAAAAAATCTATGGTCTACACATGCAACGTTTTTGTTTCTCCCATATTTGTTCAAACTGAAATCAAAATCTGCTCCAAAAAATTGTAAAGTTACTTTTAGATTCCTCACGGAGTCTAGACAGCCTTCTGCACTAATAAAATACCCAGAAGTACCCAGAGATTTTTGTGGACTCTGGGTACTGAGCAACAGCAGGAAATTTGCCAGCAGCAGGTTACAGAAACAAAATATATCTAGAAAGCATAACCTACCCAGAGATTTAATGTCAGCTAAGAAATGAGTACAGCACACCCCACTGAGGGGTCCCTCCTTCAAAATTCAGTGTTGTCACCCACACTCTCAACTTCCACAACAGGATGGCCTGGCTGTCTCGAAAAACAATCCTTCTTAAAGTCTGAAAAAATGCAGATCACACTTTTTTGTTGTCTGCATGTCCTACCTATGTATTAAAACAACAAAAAATAAAATAATAAATAAATTCTTTTCAAGCACACATTGTTCCTTTAATTCCTGATGCACTCCATCAGTTTCCATATCTCAGTGCCTGGCTTTGAGTTTTTAGAATCTACCAGTTTCAAGTAGTTATAAGTGTTACACACTTGTGAAAAATCCCCTTTTAAAAATATATAGGTTCTCTTGTATTAAACTAAGTAAGGCTTTATAAGTGAGGAAATTCTCCTGGAAAAAGAAAATTAAGTAAATTTAATCTTCTTCTAGCCATAATTTATTCTTCATCTCAGGGAAATGGATATGAAGCATCATCATTTTTATGTTTAAGCTCTTTAGGGTCCATGAGTTGTCACAGGTATCAAAAGTTCACAGAGTTTCAGATTTTTTCATGTTGTATTTTATAGCTGCATTTGTTAGTGCAAAAACTCATTAAAATTCTTTGTACATCTCATGTACTGTGTGTAGACAGCATAAAAAAGAATAAATAAATCTATGAGAATTGAATAAGACCCGAGAAAGGAAATTGCTGTTATCTGTAGTTGTAGAAAATTTATAAGTACTTCTTATACAAATGTTTTCTATATTACTTAAAAAAAAAACCCTCAAAAACCCATCAAGACTGGTGCTCATATTTGCTGGTGAGTCAATCTTTCTTTCAGACATCAAGAGATGACCTCTTAAGACCCAAAGATTTATCAAGTCAGCAGTTTATTCCCTTAGGCCACCATCTTCAGCCTCTTCCTCTTCCAGTCACGTCTACTGAAGGACTTTGCCAAGCCCCATGAGGAAATGGACTAATCTACTGCTTTCTAAAGGACAGGAGTGATGCCTATCCTGACTGCACTTTATGGGATGAGAGAGCTAATAAAGGGAAGGAGACTGCATCTATTCCTGAAAGATTCAGTGTGATGTTTGTATTATAACAGACAGAGTTGGAGTGCCCCAGCTGTCAATCAGGAAAGGAGCATTGCTGCACAGCTGCAGCAGACACCACTCAGAAATTTCTCAGAAATCCGAGAAAATTCCTTCATCATTTTACTTTATGGGCAGAAAAGATCTCTGAATTGATACAGAAAATACAGGCTTTGATTTTCTCCTCTTTTTTCTTTTATCGATTGATTTGTTAACAGATATTTAAAGAAGTGAAAAAAAAAAAATAGAACCTCCCAATTTTTTTAAAGTAAAATAACTTTTTTACATTTGCATGGTAGAATTGTCCTTAAGGTTTTGTTTTGGTTTTTTTCTGCCTGCATTGAAAATTTCACATATTTAATACACACTGTTATTTGTAAATGTTTTCACTGCAAAAAAGAAATGGTGACACAGGCACTGCAATACCTTCGTCAATGGATATACAAAATAATTTCTTACCTATTCAGACAATACTGGTTTGGGAATTATATAAACGGAAAAAAAGAAATTCTACCTCTTTTAGCTGATCACTCATTTCCAATAAGCAAATCCAACCAAACTTTCTACTTTTTAAATGAGTGTAAAAGTCTGTGTTACTCTTTTCAGGCAATTGAATAGGAAGATCTGTTGGTGGTATCCCCTAAGTTTGTGCAGCTACCTCTCAAATAAGCTCTGAATTCCTTTATTTTTCCTTATGCCATTTTTTTTAAAAAAAATACAAATAAAAATTAACTTAATTCCCCTTTCTTCATATTCTTCCACTCTAGGATTTTTCTTTTTTAGTCATGGCAAGAGAGCATCTAATTTTCAGGTTCAGAAGTGCCCCATTATCTACTCTGCTGGCTGCTACTGTGCTGAAATAGTGTTACCATGGGAAAGGGTAGAGATCAACCTGCAGGGCTCTGATAAGCACTCCTTTCTGCTTATTTTGGGAAATTCTATGTGCCCTGTCAGTTTAGGAATCTGAAATGTGAAAATACATAAATCAAACCAATTGGAATTTAAGAAAAGAAAGAGTGGTAATATTTGTCTGACCCAGTTCAGAGTACTACATAGAGGATCTTGAAATAAATAATAGTAATAATAAAAAATAACCTACTTAATTGACTTTTGGCAAGTCTAGAAAGAAGATATGATTTTTTAAGATGGCTTAAATTGAAGAGGTTTGGGATGTGGTGTAGGGAAGCTGGAGAGAGGTCAGATTCCCCACTGCCAACGGTGGACATCTTGAGGGCAGCAATTGAAATAAAGTGTCAATGATAGGCAAAAACATGAAATGGGGCAGAGAAATAATTTGCTAATGGCACAGCAATACTTTAGTGACTGAATTATGTTTCATGAATCATAAGGGGATAAACTAGCTATGGTCTTATGTGAATATCCATATTTTCTTTCAGTTCTGGGGTCTTATGCCCTTTAAAGTCACAGGTGCTTGGTAAACTGCGTGGCAGGAAGCAACCATTCCTGAGGCTTTCCATGAATCCAGGATATTTTGAAAATCTCAGTACAACCCAGTAGACACTTCATGGACTGCACAGCAGCCTCCTGCATCCCCCAGAAGTGCTGAGGAAATCCAAAGGCTTCACAAGCAGTGACAGCACCTTAAACACACCTGAGTGAAGTCACCCTCTCTCCCTAACAGCCTTGCTGTAAAATACTCAAGTTCCTGCTCCTCTGAAATTTCTGAGAACCCTGGAAAAAACATTCACAGCTTTGTCAATTAAAGACAAGCAGCCTAAATTAGAATGGTCAAAATGAAGCCTTACCAGACTGCTAAAAGCAGTGTTGTAGCTTGATGAGAAGAAATAAAAATATCTGAGTGATATGAAAAGCATTTCCTACGGGCTGTGTTCCAATTTGCCTACTGAAGTACTAGACATAGCAGAAGATGCTTATAAAAATACAATATGCATATTAAAACCTTAAAAACCATCTGTAAGTGATTTTAATTAATATGCTGGATACATGGACAACCTGGAAATCTGACAGAAGTGCTTGGGTCAGTCAAGTTAAAATTCAAGGTTCTCTCACAGCCACCTGAAAGAGAATTAGTTGATAATAGGAATATGAGGTTTCTTTGCAATGTTGCTTTGCATGCTGAGGAGTTTTTTAAGAAAATTACTGTATATGAAGTTCATTAAGTCATGAATTCTGGTCTTGTTTGCTGTCTCAGACATCAGCACAAAATGTACATTTTAGTTTAAACATCTGACCGAAACAGCTGTTACCTGATATATTTTGGACCTTGAAATCTGCCTCTTTTCCAACAGATTCCCACTGTGTGTTTTTCAGTCCTCAAGTAGCTTAGAAGTACATGGCAGATGCTACTTAGTATTGGACTGCATGACTTCCCATTGTCCAAGACAGCAAATCTTTTCTTTAATTCATCACAGAACATAAGGATGCTTCCATAATCCTGCCTTTAACACAACTAAACCTTCTAAACAGACAGTCATGCCTTACAAATGACTTAGAAAAATCCTCTTTTCTGTGTTTTGTTCCACGAGAGCAACAGTCAATAAAAGAGCTGCCTCTGCAATCCTCCCACTAAATAACTCTCCCAAGCCCATTTCTGCATATCCACTATTGACTGTAATGAAATTGGCTGGATTAACATTTTGAATGCATTTTTGTCTTCATCACCTTTGAAAGAACTGTGTTTTACTCTGGTTTGCTGTAATGTGTGTTCTCAGTGCAAGGTAGAATGAGAAGCTGCCATTATCATTAATGAAATTCTGCCATTGTACGCTGATTTTGCAAAGGAAACTAAAATATTCAGTTCATTAAATCCCTGTGTCTCGTTAGGAAACCAAGGAAAATATTTCAAGTCTTATACTGGTCCAGAAAGGTTAAATAAATATTCCCACAGTCACTTTCAGGGCTTTTCAAAGGACTGACAACCACTAGCTGAGAGCTATGAGGAAGCAGTCTCCTAAACCACATCTTAGCTGTGTTTTCTCGTGTTCTGGTGTATTTTTGTTAAAATTACTGGTTTTCAAACTCATTTCTACTCTGTATCTACCTACAGTATGTACTAACATGAAGTTTTTGCTTTGTTTTTTTTATGGTGACAGAGAAACAGTTGAGAACATCAAAAAAACAACTGCAACATCCCATAAATGTTCTGGAAACATTTAAAAAAGCACTTGTAATCAGATTCCAAGTCATGCAGGGAACAATTTGTTCTCACCAGCCATTGTTCTCTGAGGAGTCCCTCCAGGTCCTACCACTGTCTCACTCTTTCCCCAAAGTCACACCAAGGTCTCGCTCCCTCCATTGACTTCATCATGTCCTGAGAACAGAAATTTTAAATCCAGCTAAGCAGCTCTGCAGACGGTTCTGCTCTTGACTTCAGGAATTCTGTTCCAGAAGGCCAAAGGAAAATAATGCATGAAGCAAAGCCACAATTCTTGTGCTGCATTTGCATTACACTTCTCCCTAAACATTTGACTTAAGGGCTCAGTCTGGAAGGGAATTTTTTTAGTAAAATATATGTATTACCCACTTATGAGAGGAAAGATGATAAAAGATGAAAAAAAAAGGCATGACAATCAACCTGAATGCTAGAAATGGCTTTCAATGCTTTTCTTTTTGTGTATTGTTAATACTCTTTTATTGACTCTTTTAATGTGAATATGTAGACATTCTAAAGTCTATAAGGCTGATGAATTCTCAGAATTTCAAACTTTAAATACTTGTTGTCATTTTCTTAACAGCTTTCTACAGTGCTTTTCAGCTAAAACAGGTAAAGGTAATATTTCTGTCTGTCCCTAAAATAAGCAAAGCCAGATTAACACCAGAATTCTAAATTGAAGCCACTCTACTTCCTTCATCCATCTAAATTGTGTGTGACCAGGTGACTCTTCTTCCTCTTCTCCTCTGTCCCAATGTAAAATTAAATAAATAGCTTATCCTGCCAATGTAGGCAGAAGATAAAAGCACCTAAAGACTGTAAAGTAGTGGCAACGTGAAAATGTTCCTGTTTCTGATGCAAGACTGGTAACTGCTGACTTTTTCTAATGCTAAGCTGGACTGAGTAGTTTAAATCACTGGTAGTTTACACAGTAGAGGTTAGGAGGATTTTTTTTTTTTTTTTTTTTTCAAATTTTTTAGTTTGGTTGGTTTAGTTTTGTTTTTCTTTTTTCTTTTAGTTTTGTTTTCATTTTTGCTTTGGTTTGTTGGTTGGTTGGTTGGATCTTTTAATTTTAGCCCTGTAAATGAAGCATGTCTTTTCAAATGCCAACCACTGCATCAACCTGGTTTGCTTCCACATTTCTCATACCCTTCCATTTTCATCTTGCTAATTCTTCCTTTGCAGTTGTTTTCAGGGCCAGGGATGTTCCTGTGTTTCTTGTGGATTATTGATCATGTCTACCATGGTCTTCCTTTCCAATGAAAATATAAAAAATATAAGATCTGGGGTTTGATTTTGTTTTTGGTTTGTTTTTGTTTATTGTTGGGGTTTTTTGGTTGGTTTTTTTTGTTTGTTTTTTTTTTGTGTGTGTGTCAGAGTCCTGCTTGCTCTTCTCACAATTTTTTGAAATGACCCATCTGTTTAATCACACAAAG
>VXBN01006181.1:50973-99774 GCA_013397395.1 Sinosuthora webbiana
TTTTTTTTTTTTTTTTTTTTTTTTTTTTTTTCATTTTAATTTACATTGGAAACAGGATTCTCAGCTTTGGTTCATTCCTGACTGCAGTCTCACAGAGAGTTTTCAGAAAGGTTCTGGAATTCCACACCTGTTGCAAGTCACCTTAAAAGATCATAATTAGCAGTTCAGAGGTTTGAGTTTGCATGTGAAACAGAAAAGTCTCAGTGTTTCCATTCCTTACAGGTATTCACCAGCTTCCCCAAATTTTTCTGTCTTACAACTGTAACTTGTCAGACAAATGGCTCAATATATGAGCACAAGGGTTAAGAAAAGTTAATTTCTATCCTACTTAATGTCATTTCTACTTGTTTTTGTGAGTTTTCTTTAGGGAGGGATCCTTCCATCTCTTCACCCCATCTCCTCCTAAGTACTGTACATTCCAGAGAATTTGTCTTCTATTCTGCAGACATTTCCTCTATGTTCTTCACTATTTTCATTTATAAACCCTGTGCTCCTCTAAAAAGCAGATTATCATTTATTGGTGAGTAGCTGGTTTCTATTGGACTCCACCTAGGAAACGGAGTGGCCTCTCTGTCTCAGTTGAGGGCAAGCATTCTAGACAAATTCTTCAGCTTTGGCTGGAACACAGCTGCACTGAAGCAGCTCTTGTATAATTGGAAACACCCAAGAGATGGTTTAGGAAGTAATTTCTCCCTATTATTTGCTGTCTTTCAAGTGAGATGAATGTCTGGTCCGAAAAGTGTGGATTGACAATTCAGAAGTGAATACCCCTATGTAGTGCACACTCAGGGCCTTGGCAAGTGCATTTTGAAAGAGCTGAGGAGTTAAATCACATTACTGCACAATCACTGTCTTACACAAGGGACAAAAATACTTATATTATAAAAAACCTGCAAATTTTTAGCAAGTTTTAAGTGATTTAGAATAAAAACCCCATTGTCTTTTCATGTGATTTGTATTTTTTGTGGCTTCACCTTTGCAGGCATTCAGGTCCCCATTCAGTCCCAAATAAAATCAAGAGATAATTTCAAGCTTTGAAAAAGATACAACTTGAAATGTTAAGTACTTATCACTAATTTTAGATGTTTTTATTTTTAATGAATATGTGTCTACATTTTCTGAACAAACAAAGAAGGACATGTAACTTTATAAGTAAAATATCTCTTTTCATCCAAACTACTCTGATAATGCCAATTAATAGATCAAATGCTAGTACAATAAGAATTCCTGAAATACCTTTGTTCTAAAAGTACAAAGGATGCCCTAATATTTCCCTGCTACCTGAAATTAGATTGTTCTGCTTTGGGAAGGCAGTTTTTCAACACTTAAATCTGTGTTATAGCTGAATTGAAATTGTTCTGAATGTTTTTCTAAGGAAAGTATTACTCTCAACTCAGTGTGTGCGAGTTTCAGGTTCCAATATCCTATCATGGGATCTTAGTCCTCTGACTAAAACAGCTTTTTATGAAAGCTTTTCCTTTAAATTGTAATCAGGAAGAAAATTCCGTCTAAATCCAGCCTTTCATTTTTATTAAGGTGGCTGATTGGCTTTTCCTTCTTAAAACCAGCAACATTTACGATTTGATAATAACAGTCAGAAATGCAAGGTCTTTAGGCATTTCTGACCATTTGCATTAGTTAACTGACAAAACATTAAGCCTTTCTTCAGGGTTCCAAAATGCCAATAAAGATGTCCTACACCAGGAGGAGTTCTGCTGAAATGGGATACAGCTGGCATTCTGGTCAGAGACAGTTTTCCTTGGGGGGCCTTTTCATTGCTTTAACACTAATCTGTGACAAAAAGGCCTTGTCAGATTCTTATTGCGTTTAAGAAGCTTTTGGTGAGATTTGTATTGATTTGGAATAAGGCAACTGACAACATTGCAATAAATTTTTACTACTTAGTACTGATCAATATGGATTTTTTCAACCTTTCCCAAGAAAATTGCTTTCTATTGCTTCAGATATGGCCAAGCTGCTCCTAACTTAATTATATCTCATGCAACAGGTCATGCACTTTTTCTAGTTCTAGTTTCTGACATGAAACAATTTTTAACAGTCCAGCAACATTTTTGTGTCTACTACTAAAACACCTGAAAGCCTTAACAGGACTGTTCCAGTAACTAAGGTAAATTGCCTCTGCTGTATCAAAAAGGGAACACTTCTACCATTACATCTTAAAATTCTAAGATCTTGAGAACAAACTGAAGACATTTTGTTCTGGATAATGTGTGGCATCTGGAACATCTGTCCATGTTCTAGATGCCTCACACAACTCTCAAATTTAAGCCATCCATTGCAAAAATGATTTAAATGTCTACTTTTTTTCTTCCTGGATTCTATTTTGAATACAGTTGTGTTCTTTGGGGACAGGATGGAGTGTAAAAAAATATGCAAACAAATTAGAAACCACTAACAGAAGCCTTTGTAAGAAGTTCATCCAGCACAGCAAAATAAATAAGACTTCTTCTCCTCATGTGTGAAGAAAACAGGAAAAAATAATTATAAACTAACTCAGGGCTTTGATAGGCTCAGCAGGAATTGCCAACATTGACTCATGAGGGAAAGTCAAGCGGGCAGGAAATATTTGCAGGAAAGCACAGGAAAGCTCATTCACATTCAGCATTTCAGCAAAACTCATGTTTGTCGATTAATGGAAAATGTATTTTTTTATTTGCCCTTCTTCAGTCGCCTGTTCTCTGTGTGACTAGACTGATTTTGGAGAGTAAATTGAGCTTCTTGCCTTGTCTCAGCATCATAGAATATCTGATCAGAGAACTCATTCAATACTGGAGTTAATAAAAACATGCAGCAAACACTGCATAGTATGTCTTGTGGCTTACAGGCATATATTTATCAATCCCTATTTAGAAAAAGCCATGAATATTATTCCTTTAGAAAGGAGTATTTTGATTGAACACATTCTTAAAATATCTCGCTTGCATGGGAAATAACTGCCAAACATACCAGTTCCAATTATTAAATTACAGTGGCTGTGGTTGTGTCACTGGGTTCTTATCCTACTCTTTTCTGAAATATCCAGTTGCATCTAATGTTACAATTTCAACTCAGATTGAAATTGTACCCTCCAGACCTATTTTCTCATCAGACAGATGTGGATGTTTGCTTTGGCATGAATGTAACCTATCCACTTGTGAAGTAAATGCCTTATTTATATTACTTTGTTAGGTTTAAATGATCACAGTGGCACTTGGAGCAAGTGTAACTCCAGTAACTAGAACCCAGTAACTTTTAAAGTGTCTGTCACTTGAGGAATAGACATGGCAGAGTCACCAGGTTGTCACAAGGACCTCGTGTCTTGTTAACCTAGTAAAACCCATGAAACTGATTTGAGAAATCAAACAAAAATTACTGCTTGAGATATAGTTTGTGCATGTACTCTATTTAGCTCTATTTCACTGAAGTCAAGTAATAGAATTCTTAAAAGGAGTTTCATTTCAGTGGTAGATGAGATGGCAATTAAAATAGAATTTTGGGCAGTTCTTGGTGGAAAAGAGTAGCTGTTACTAAAAATCAGAAAAGACACCCATGTTATTTTCATTTCTCTAGGAAAATAAACTCAATTCCTGTAAAAATTTTATGATGTATTTCTTCGTTTAAAACTGCTATAATATATCTTGTAGGGGTACATGTAACAGCATGCACATCACAGGTCACATAGTTTTGATAAAAATCAATATCTACCCAAACCCAAATTCATGTGCATAATAAAGCACACAAAAGATTAGGCCAAGTGAAATATGTCTGCTGGACTGCAAGCATTAGTGATCAAAGAGTGAGGATTGAATTAATTCTGTTGCTTCTGTGTTAGCCATGAATTAAATATGAAAGTTAGAAATAAAGAGAAACAGGACAAAAAATATAGGAAATAGAAGATGGTAAATGAGAGCAGCTGTTTTAATCTCCCCCAGTCTCTGTATATTACTGAATAAAAGAGGCAGAGAAGCCAAGTTCATCACAGTGAGATGCTACCCCTGAAATGCAGCCCCTTTGCTACTAAAGATAAGAACCTGGCTGCTGTTGCTGTAATCAAGAAAGATGAGGAAGCTAGAACTGCCTCAGCCAACAGGGATTTTTCCAGATTATTCTGATTTTTATAAATAACAACCTGGTAGCTTCTGATGGCATTTGCCAGCTCTAAAGAAGTGTGGATGAAGGAAAAGCAGAAAGAAAATAAATAAAAAAACCCCATAATCACAAGGATACAGGTTCTCAAGTACAGCCATTTCTACCTGCCGGAACAATCTCTGGTTCAATGTCTATTTATAATATTTTTCTTCTACAAAGAATACAGAAGAATTTCATTTTGAAAAATTTTTAAAACTCAGTGAAAATGAAAACTCAGTGATTTGAAAATAGGTTTTTCTTCAGTGTGTTGGTTCACTCACAGACTTCTTGGAACTAAGAATAGGGGTTCTTTCTCCCAGAATTTTATACCAAGAAAGGTATCTTGAGTTAGCTTGTGTTGTAGAGCAATACCTGCCTTGTTTTAGAAATACAACCTAGCATAACATAGATACAATTTTTAAATATTTTCAAATAATTTTTCATGGTGGTCTGAAAAGGTCAAAAACTACCGAGAAAAGGTTCTGAGGTTCTTCCAAGTTTCATAAGAGGTTTTTTTCAATGCAAGTCTCTCAGCAGTGGATATTACACGTGATTGAGAGGTTAGGAGGGTAAACACTTGGAACGCTATCATCAGAAACTGGATTTATCAAGTCTTTATAATATCATAAATCTGTGTCAAACAGAATGAGATACCATCCCAAAGATATAAATGTAAGCCTATATTTCTTCATATAAGTTGTTAAATAACTCTCTAAGACTCTAATCATAATGAAAAGAAAATATATTAACAGTCTGCCATTTTACCCACAGGCAAATCATAATGATACCCCCGCTAATTAAACCAAGACTTCATTAAAGTGTTTCTCATTATCATTTGCAATATTTTATGATAATTATCTGCCTTTTATATAACAAATTAAATTAATGTTTTTAATAACACCTTTAACCTTAGCTTAGGTAATTTTGAATGACAATGTAAGGAGTACACTTTAATGCAGATTTTAATTGCCCATCACATTAATTATTTTATAATGAAATAATTTGGGTAACTTATTCTCATTATTTGTTCCTTTTGCGTCGCAATTAAACACTCGATATGCTTCGTGAGCAATGTTAACACAGGCTTAAATTAGTTCAGCTGCATTAGTGTATTTATAAAATACCAACAATGAAGGATTTTGCAGTCACACTTAGTATTTCCCTTTCCTTTTGTGCTGTTCTGATTAAATCAGATGATGCTAGTGGAGTAAAACAAAGGTTCAGCCCCATTTTACCATCACAATATAAACCATGACATTATCATCATCATCATCACAGATTAATGACATTGAAAATCACAAGACTTGAGCAAAAGAGAATGACCTGGTGGTGCCCAGCAATGGGGCAAGACACAATGGGCAGAAACTCACGCACAGGAAATTCCACCTGAACATGAGGAAGAACTTCTTTACTCTGGGAGTGACACTGCACTAGAACAGATTTCCCAGAGAGGATGTGGAGTTTCCCTCTTTGGAGATATTTAAAATCTGTCTGGACACAATCCTGAGTAATATGTTTTGGGATGGCCCTGCTTGAACAGGGGGGGCTGGGCTTGCTGACCCACCGTGGTGCCTTCCAACCTGACCCGTTCTGGGATTCTGAGGTCCTTTTCTTTACAAATACAAATTTATTTACAAATATCCCTTTGGATCACCTACAGCTGAATCATTACATTCTAAACGTCAAGAGCTCCTGTGCCAAACAGAGGTTTGCTGAGCTCACAGGTCACAAATTGACTGATAAAGTCCCTTTATTTCACCTAATCAAGTATCTGTTTGCTAATAGACAAATGAGAAATAATGCATTTTGTATAATCACATAATCACGTCTTCACTTTTTAAAGAATAGTTTAAGAAGGTAAATAAAAGAGAGTAGAGGAAATCCTTTTCATCCTGGCAGGTAACACAGTCGCTGTCACTTTGCCAGAAGCAGAACTAGGCTCACAGGACCTTTGCAGCTGGAAAATGATGCACAGGGATAGGGAACCACACAGGGTAAGGAATCTTTATTGGAATTTGCATACATAACAACAACAACAACAACAATAATAATAATAATAATGATAATAATAATAATAAATTTTTCTACTTATCAAAGGTGCATTTCATTCTTTGTCTCATGACCCCAACTGAGCTGCTTAGAACTGCAAAACTGATATTATACTAATACACACATTTTCCTATTACAAATCAAAATAATCATCATTTCAACTGGTTTTAGAAAAAAAAAAAAGGAGTGATTATTTTACAAATTCATTTAGGTTGAATGTCAGATATTTCACTCACTAAATTTAGAAGTTAAAAAGTCAGTGCATTTCCATAGGCATGCTAAATTTCAAAGAAGTTGGGTAACTCGGATAACATAAATTCTCATCAGACCCAGCTACTTCACTTTACACTACACTCAAAGGCTTTCCCTTGCTGGGCCAACACTTTTATTGAATGCTTGTTCCACTATTATAGAAGCAGTATAGATGAAGTTTGTTTTGCCTCCTCAATATGGGTCGGTGACAAATGGCTTCTGCTTGACAGCATTCATAATGTGCCTGCTGCAGCAAGTGTCACCAAGCTATTTCCTATTTCCTTAGCAGTTTCAAATCCCAAAATATTTGCTTCAGAATGTTCTCAAAGCTGATTTATGACACACGCAGGGCACAATTTCACATAAAAAGAAATTTCAGAAGAAAAGGAGGTGTGCTTGCAACTCTGTGGATATTGCTCAGGTGATCAAAGGACTGTACTTTGGTACTGGAGGTATAATAGTTTCTCAATCACTGCAAAATGCATTTTGCACCATTTCCAGAGTCTTACACTATGGCCAAACATTTGACTGATGCTGGAATCTAAATTTGTCTAGACATAAGCTATAAGTATCTGGACAGACTTGACCATAACATATACTGATCTTCAATTCACATAAAACTGTCAATTTTATGGAAAAAAAAAACCCATCCCCTTGCTCATAAGAACAGAGACAGAACAGAGACAGAAATAGAGAGCCGAGATAATATACATACAATCACTGTACAGAAAAGTAAAATGCTTTCCCTTTTCCCCTTCATGGAATTAGACAGAATGTCACATTGATAGAGCATTTCCTGAGAGAGGGATTGCTTCACCATGACCTAGACTGAAATGGGATCTTATTTTAGAAACGCTAGCTGGCGTTGTGGATACCTTACAATTCAGGGCTGTCCTGCCACCTGGAAACAGATGCAGCAGAGGTAGCTAAAATACACCTATGGGCACTGAAGTAAGATTTTTTTGCCTGCAGTCAGAGGCAATCCCACACTGGACAGATTGGGGAATCACTTAGGCGGGATATTATATAATTTGCTGACACACAAAGGATGGGAATTGTCTCACGCATCTTCCAGTATCTTTGTAGGACAACTCCACCTGAGCTTAGGAACAGGATCCCTTCTGAAGGAAATGGAGAAAAGAAGATTGATTTCAGACAGGATTCTTTTGGTCTACTTAAGATATTTATTTTGGTGTCAGAGATCACAAGACTTCTGTGATCCCACCATGTCCCTTCACCTCCCATTTTATCTTCCTCTCTGTATCATTAAAAATGTCAGGCTTGAGGCTGTTTCTATTCTTTCTCTATTGGCATTAAAAATAGGATAAATTGTTCCCAAAAAATGCAAGCAGCAGGTAAAAATATCAGTATCGTTTTCTTCTCTCACTTTTTTGTAAATGAAACCTGAAGCAAGATTTTGAAAGAGATGTATAAATTCATTCAATGTCATTTAAACTCTTAATATGTGAAAACAACTCTTTTGAAATCTTAATGATCTTTTAAAACTCTGAGAATCTTGGTGTTTCTTAAAAGAGAAAAGTGTTAAAATCGGCTTCAGAATTATGTTTCCTTTAGGTTAGAGGTAGCTTTGGTTAGGTATTGTTATAAATCTGTATGATATTGAGTGTGGTTTATGATTCTAAGCATTGCTATATTATACAGGGTTGATTTTCAGAAAAAAAACAAACCATGACTTTCTGTTTTAAATTGATATTTTCAGCATCTAAATTAAGAAACTAGAAGAGGATATGACACATAAGGACCTTTCAGAAACATGCCATGTATTATGGCCTCATGAGGACATCCACAATTTCATTTCAAATACAGTATTTTGTCCCAAGAAGAAACAAAAATGAGTATACATTTTTTCATCTATGTGTTTATATAGATATAGACATGTACAAATGTTGTCATAAATTTCAGCATTATAATATTTTATTAAAATCAGCAATAAATTCAATTTACTTCATGGAGACAAAATGGGAATATTGACATTTATAAAGTATGATTGAAAGCATAAACTTCTAAAGCTGCTCTATATGGATGAATAAATCTAATTGGTATATGTACATTGAATGCAAAAGAACTTTACATCAAATGAACTTTCAAAAAATAGAGAAATTAAAACAATTGTATACATTTGCATATGTATAAATATCAGAAATAAAAACAATAAAACAAAACATTTCACCTGAAAACTAATGTAATTTTGCACGGACAGATAAAAAATTTTATCCTGAAATCACCTTTTAGTGTTTGTGTTCAGATTTCAGCGTTTGTCATAGATGGCTGTACTTCAAGTTGAATAAGGTACAGATTATGTACCTTTTGCTGTTTTCAGGGTGCATTTGATGGAAGATTATTGGATATTGACATAAAAGTAGTGTTTTCACATGCAAGGTGATCTGCTCATAAGTACAAACTGCCTTGTAAACTATTCAATGACATCATCAAATATTTGCAAACAGTGGGAATCAATGTGCTTAAATCCTGATTATTAAATTCCAGGAATTGCCCACCACTTCAAACAGAAGGACTGAAGGACTTTCGATAGAATCCAGAATTATTCATCTGTTTTTAGGCACAGCCACCTCATTATTATCCACCATGCACTCCAAGGAGTGGAACGTATGGACCACCTAAAGGAGTAAGCCTTCCCCAAACCAAAATTACAAAGCAAGCCAAATTTTGGTTACCTTTTATTCAGCTTCCTATCACTTTTTCAGCGATTAGAAAACTAAAGTTGGACTATTTGTGAAAAATTAAGAAGAAACAAAAAGCAGCTGAAGCAAAAGCTGTTTAAAGCTGACTGATGATACACCTGCACCAAAATTGCAACAATCATGGTGCCAAAACTGCAGGGACAGTAAGAGACCCTGATCACTTGGATCTGAGAATCCAGATCCTGAGAATTTTCCACAATTCAAATCTGATATCAATGTCTCCAGCACTCTACCTGCAGGTTTCATTGTAAGCAGATATGTGACAGTCACTTGTGGAATGTGCCAAATTCAAACATATTGTAACATCTTGTAGCATTTGCTGATGGGCAGCAACTGGTACTCGTTCAAGTGCATTGAGCAGTTTATTTTTAAATCATTTCCATATACACTGTCAGCCGAATCTGAAAAAAAACAACCCTTTTTGGATCATCTAAGTGGACTCAGTTAAACCTGAGGCATAATTCCAGTCCTGCTTTTTATGGTAGTGTTTGTAACTGTTGATAAACACAATGATTTAAGGAAATCTCCTGTATAAAATAGCTTTCAAATTTACATTTCATCTGAAATTCTTGAAAAATTATGGTTTTCTATAAGACTAACCTATTGATTCTGTGTTCTGTCAAAAGTCACCACCAGGAGAATTGAATGGTACTTTTTGGAATACAAGTTCCATGTTTTAGATGAAAAAGCTAAAACAAAACTAATATAGCTATAAAGACTGAGATCTACTAAGAAAATATTTATTACTCTGAAAATATATTCTTAACTTTCTTGTCTTTATATTGTTGTCCTGATGACACATTTTGTTGATACTCATGAACACTAAATAAAAACAGAAACATTTTACTCCTCCTGGAATAGTTTATACTATTTAACCTGTTTGCAAAAGGATTATAAGACTAGGAACAGAAAGTTGTGCTGCTTATAAAAATCAATGTAAAATATTATTTATATTATATAATTATATAATATATATTATTTATATTATATAATTAGATTATTTATTTGTTTCTTTGTTTATTGTTTATGTTGTTTTCTGTGACTTGCACATTCATTGGAATACTCCCAAAACTCAAGCCTGAGGTTATGACAATCTCCACATAAAATTTTTGGGTGCACTGACATAAAATTATTGGTTTTTTGTTGTTTTTTTTTTTTAATCTCACAGGTACAGTAAGCTCTGCTGTCTTTTCATGCAGTTGATCACCTCTAATCCATTGTGACATATAATAAAAAAGCTTAATGAAGATATTTAACCTGGTAGATGTGCTTGTAAGTGATAGATGTCACATCCACGGTGTGGAAAAAGGGTAAATCCAGTACTGGACTCCAGTGGTAGAAGGAGAAAAATACTGACAATATTCAGAAAATAATCAAAGATGGAAAAGCTTATCTGAGAATATTATATATTATTAGCAAGTATCATGAGAAGATATATTAGCCATTTTCTGTGTAATGCAATCCTTATCTACATAGCAACTGCATTTTATGCTTCCCTGTAAACCACAGCCTTCTGAAAAGTGAGTGCCAATATTCTGCTTTAAGGGTTTGAAACAGGGTATTAGAAACATCTTACAAGCTGTAAGTTGTACTACTTCTTGCATTCTGATCCTCAGAGTTCTGGTCCACCTTGATTCCTTTCCCCTTGGATTATTTATTACTTCAAAGAACGCGGGCCAGGTTTACTTTTCAGAAGTCCTTCCCAGGGAAATGGTGAAACTTCATTACAAAAGGCAGCTGTATGGAACTCCAACAAAACATCTGCAAGGGTGCAGCCTCTGAAGCTGAAGACCTCAAGGATCTATTTGTTTTTCTCCTTTTGCAGGAGTCAAGACATCCACAATCCTATTCATCACTCATGCAGAAATTTAGGAATAATAATATGTATATAACCTCACTCACAGTTCACCCAGGAAAAAAAAAAAACCACAGCGTTTCTTGCATCATTCTCAAAGTAAGAATGATTGCACTTTTGAACCAGATCAGGATAAAAAGATTTAATCTAATTAACATTTTCCTTTAAGCCTAAATCTTCTTCCTCGTGGAGATTTCATCAACAGCTATTTTTACTTCTTAGATCAGATTCATTACTTGTACTCTAGTAACATTTTCTTTTCAAGTCTGTATGTTTGAACCATAAACAAAAAGCACAGAGGAATTCTTTCCCTGTGTTTTAAACACTGGGATGCCATTTGAGAGGTCTCAATAAATATAGATTCCCATTTCCTTACCCCAGGTTTTACTGGATTATATGCAAAATTAATGTTAGCTATAAGTGTCCCAAGCTCAAATTGCACTGATTTGTGACTCCTCCATTTACAAAAAACCCAAACCAAACCCCCAAAAAGTCATACACAGACCTTTATGTACCATTAACACCATGAATGAATCCTTCCCAAAAATTCTGAGTGGATAGTTCTTCATACTTTGGAGTATGTTCTCTTATAAAACAGCAACATTTTAAATTATTTGCATAATTTATGGAGTTTCATCAGAGGGTCTGTTCCCCAGTGTCCAGATCTCCCTGAATCTGAATTGGTGCTCTAGTCTCAATTTTTTTTATTGTCTAACTTTTTTGATGTTTTGAAACATTCCCAATAACTTTATTTGATTATCTGTATATAAATAGGATCCATAAAACTCAGATTTCTCAGTCTGGGGGACTTTCTAACTACATTTAAAAATCTTTCTGGGAATTACTGGGAGTTTTCTTTCTTATATTTTGTCCTTAAGAAAAATATATTTCCTGTAGTAAAAAAAATATTTTACACCAAATATATAAATAATTCCCCCATATTTAAATGTGAAAGCATCATCATTAGTTTAGAATTCAGATTTAAATGCTGGGTGTTCTTAATTGGAGCAGAGAAGGTTCACAATGTGATCCATATATATAAATATCTGATGGGGGAAGTAAAGTAGAGGCAGTCGGGCTCCTGCAAGTGGTGCCCAGTGACAGGAAAACTGGCAATGGGCAGGAGCTGCAATCCTGGAACCTGAGGAAAGTGACTTAAACAATTGAAAATAATTTTGTGCTGTGAGGGTGGTTGAACACCAAAACAGAGAGGTTTTTGGGTGTCCATCTCTAGAGATATTCAAAACCCAAGTGGACACAACTCTGAAAAACTTGCTCTGGCTGACCCCTGAACAGGGGCTTGGATCAGCATCTTCAGAGGCACCTTCCAAACTAATTTATTTGGTAATTATTGAAAAATAAGGGAGGGAGGGTGAAAAAAAGGTTTTGCCTCTTTCATTTTACCACAGAAAACAGGAGCAGGCATAGCTAGGGTGGGTGACAACTAAGCCTCCCATCAGCTAATAAATGTGCTTGAAAACACAGCATTTTGGTCTCAAAATTGCTTGCCCTGCAATAACTTCCACAAGATATTTTAATTTGCTTTTAAACTGAGGTTCTGCAGCAGCTGCATGTATTCAATTTAGATGTCATGAAAATATATTCCCCTTAATCTTAAAAAATAAAGAAGAATACACTCTGATGCTGTTTTCCAGAGTTCAGCACACCGAATCCTTTCTGCTGAGATGACCCAGTCAGGCTGAGAGATAAGGAAGAAACATCAGTATATTCCATTTCTGTTCTGTGCATCATTTGCAGGTGTGGATTTGTTAAAACATCCCTGCAAAACATGAACAGTTATGTGAGGAGGTTTTATTAGAAGCTTCAAGTTTCAAAAATTCCTGTCTGTATCCAATATTATTCCGTATTCTAATCACAGTAGGAAAAAATTCAACATGAGTAGGGAAAAGCAGACGCAGCATCACCTTTGGTAGTTTTACACTTTAAAAATTCCTTAGGCACATTGCATTTTTCATGAAGCAAATACTTTTATTAATAACAGTAATCTTCTATTACTATTTCAAGAGACCCAATTTAAAGCCCTTGTTATTTCTGACAGCAAGACTTTCGAGCAGCAGCTCTTACCTGCTGAAAACGACTAGCCATGCCACATATAAGAAAGAATTGTCATTAGAAGTGTCCTTTGGAAAAAAAAAAATTAAAAAAAGCAAGCCAGCCTGCCTTTCATTCTCAATAACTAAGTTAAACACAGCAATTAACTTGTTATCTGGCAGATCTGCAATCATCATCATCTTTTCCAAATAGGTAAAACTCGCCACTGTGCATTTTAAGCTTCAAGATTTGCATATTCCAAGAAGGTTCTGAAGAATGAAGGTGCTTTGTGGCTGTCTGATTTTAGGCATCCTACCATCATCCTAAAGTGTAATCCCCTGGAGTGATTAAGTGAGAATAATTTAGAAAAGTGCACAATGCCTGAGGATTATAGGCATAATGTAATCCAATATTTGTTCAGTGGCACGTCCATAGCAGATAGTCTGTAATGATCTTGCTGAGGGCATGACAGATAGTTCACTTGCATATGGACCAATTTTTTCCCCCAGAGACTTGTCTTTTCTTCATAAAAATAAGGACTGCCTTGTAGTGGCTATCGAACTTCCTTCCTAGCATGCATTAAAACAAAAACAAAAACAAAAACAAAAACAAAAACAAAAACAAAAAAAAACAAACATAATCTAGTTTAAAAACTATGAACTGTAAAAGAGAAATTGAAAAAGCCCCACTAATAAGAAACCATATAATGTCTGAATTTCAGAGTCTCTAGCACTTAGAAGTTTAAACGTCATTGACTTTTAGAAAGAGGGTTCAAGTGCTCAGGTCCCTTTTGAAAATTATGTGTGACCTCCTGTGTCACGTAGGTGACACATTGAGTACTTATTATTCCTCATTCTGAATCGAACTTTGTGCAGTGATGTTGTATTATCACTGTGCCACTAAAAATAGCTCAATTCTTATCCTTTCTCTCCTAGATCCCTCTTTCTTGGAACGGGATCTTTTTTCAGATAAAATACACTTCCATCAGAAACATCACTGAGAATTTAATCTCTACAGATTCCGGAAATATCAAATTAAATCTGAGTTGTTTGTGGATCTTTGGGAAATTAATATTAAATGGGGACAGCAAAATCAAAAAGAAAATTTGCGCTTGTAAGGTTACAATCCAGACTGTTCGTGAGGATTGATATTTTTCCAGCTCTGTTTAATTGCCTACATCAAATTTTCTTCATGTGAAATGTTTTAGGTGTTGTTAAAATAAGTCTTTTGCCAAGATTTCCTTTTAAAATCAAGCCCTATGTCAAAAAGCTTTATAGATGTTTAGTTGTTTTGTTTTCCTTTTCCTGTTGCCTCACTGTGCTCACTCCTCATGACATTCTCACTATTTAGTTGTGCTGAAATTATCCATTTTTCTTATAAATCTAAAGAAAAAGAGTTAAATTATATATATATATATTTTTTTTAAATCAAGGTTAATATTGAGAAAGGAGGAAGAAAAATAACTCTCTTAAAATAAGTGTCTATAGTCCTGGTTTATCAAGCACATGAAAATTACCTCCATAGTGGTCAAAGTGTCCTTCTGCTATGGTCAGGGAGTCTGATTTCATCACATGGAAGAAACCCTAATGCAAGCAAGTGAAACCTCTCAGTGTGAGACAGATGTCACATCCGTGGCCTTCACGTGCTACAGTAAATTCAGGTCTGAATCTTGTTTCTAAGTAGCACTGGCAGTTCTAGTCTAGCTTGGCTATTGCTCATTTGTGTTGGAGGGTTCTGAGGTTTGGGATCATGTACCTTCCAGAGTCAGCTTCCATACTCCAAGGTACAGCAGTATTCAAAGAAATTGAATATTGACAAGATTTTAGCAGGCTGGTAAGTGTTTTCTTTTCATAATTATTTTGGAATTTTTATTTATTTCTGAAGCTCCATTGTGACATTGTGCTTAAATCTGTTTTCAGCATTGCAGCATCCTTTCTGCATTCACCCTAATAAAACTTTAGAAATGTTAATAGAGGCGAATACATTTATAGATGTTCTCAAGTTGCCATTTGCATGCTAACAATGAGATATTGACTCTGCTGGTTTATTCCTATGTATAGAACACATATTCATCACAGGAAAATACTTACACTATATCAAAGGCATTATTTGACTTAAAATATATCCTGCTAGCATGACTGTAGTGACTTGCATTGCAGCCTGCAGTGAGGTGTCTTTTGTGCTCTTCTACTTGCCTGCTCTGAATTGGGAAAAGTCAATTTCTTATGACATCACCCATGTAAGTTATCAAGCCACTATCATGGCATATTCTATATTTTTCATCCAGTGGAAAAAAAGAGTAATACCACACACACAGAAAAAAGAATGTAAATCCTTGTTGTTTAGGGAAACACACCATCATATTTCAAGTTATTATTTCAAAAGAAATAACTTTTACCGTCATAATTTTGTATTTTACTTACGTATATTTTTGTTTATTTAGATTTTACATTTGTTCAATTCCTGTGAAAGATGAGTGACTAAAAGAAATGTTTTTTTTGAAAAATAAAAATTTATGATTATGAAATGCATTTCTAAGTTTTGCAATTCCACTTTACCTATTTTCAAATATATTAGTTGTAATATTTAAAGTTTATCTGTATGATTCATATTTTTTCTTTCTTTTTGCTTTATTTGTCTAAGCAAACAGATGATAACATATTCCCTTTTCTCCTGCACATCAATTTAGTTTTTCCTTCTCTTCCTTTGATGGCCTTAAGCTATACTCTATTGAAAAAATAATTTTTGAACTGTCATCAGCTCATTTCCCTTCTCTCCTGTTAAGAGATCTTAATCAATACATGCAATTCCTTGTGCAACAATGGCACTTGCAGTCATAAAGGGAATCTCATGCTGGATTATCTTTTTTTTTTTTTTTTCTTTAGAATCTGACCAGGGAGGAATAATTCCAGCCAAACAATGTCGGCTGCTGAATGCTTTATTAACTTCATGCACAATCCCTCTGCTCAGGAGAGTCACCAAGTTCAATCCACCCCACAGCTGAGCCTCGTGCAGCACAGAGAGAGACAGAGCACCCCCTTCCCCTTCCTTCAGCTCGATTTCCAAACCCCACATCCTCTCCCAAAAGCTGCCAGCGGCCCAAGGTGAGGGGCTTCCATCCACAGTTCCTCTCTAGCAACGAGGATGAAGGAGGGTCCTGCACCACGAAGGCAGCTGCAGGTCAAACTGGCAATTTTCCCTGGCTTTGACATGCCAAGACACCTGGGTTGTTTTTTTTTTTTTTTCCCCAGAATCAAAGCACACTTAGAAGAGGACAGAGCTCCAGAGGTTTACCCCAGCCCATTATTTCTCAGTGGTGCTGAATCCAGAGCTCAGATCCCAGTCTGACCTTCTGACAGTGGAGATTAGTGAGTTGCAGGTTAATGCCAGTAGTGCAGTTGGATTTGTAGGGCCTCTTTTAACATCCCACTGTCTTCAAAAGGAAGCTGTGACCCCGAAAACCAGATGCACTAAAATGTCAGAGCTTTAGGAAGAAAGTGTAGATATGAGGTATAAAAATACCTTGGAATATACTTCCAAGCCTTCTGATAAAGTCCACCCTGCAGCAGCTGTAAATGGACTGGATAAGATTTATAAAGACAGGAGCTGTGTACACCAGTCCTTTTGGATACAGTTCCCGAGAGCGTTCAGCAATAATCACTCCTTCCTCAAAGGTGTAACTAATACCAGTTTTTAGCATGGATTTATGAAAATATTGGTTGATCCTTCCCCTAAGGAATGTTTGCTTAAGAAAGCGTTTTTAAAGATCATGTGGCAACACTTCAATCATTGTTTTATCCAAAGTACCTTCAGTTCAGAAAGCTAATAACCCATTGTTTGGGTTATTTTTAAAGCCCCTGTTATGTTCTAAATACAAAAATGTGGATTGAAGCCAATTAATACCTTCTGGACCTTGAATTACAAAACATGAAACTCTAGCTTCCCTCAGAGGCCATCTTATAACTCTGATTTTCAAGCAATGGGAAAGAACACGTACACTTCAGAAAGATGAAATTTAAAAAAAAAAAAAAAAAAAAAAAAAAAAAAAAAAAAAAAAAAAAAAAAAAAAAAAAAAGGAAATAAAAGACACAAAAAAGCAGCAAAACAGAACACAGGAAAAAAACCAACAACAAACAAGCAACACAACCCTTTGACTGATACCAAGCAGAAACAACTTTTTAATATTCTGCTATACAACATAACATTTAGAGAAACAGCAGTGTATTTTGAATTTTATTTTTCTCTTGCCTCTTTTCCTTAAAGCTGCTTTATGTGTATGTTACAGTAGCAGACAGACAGCTCTTAAAAGTGTCATCCCATCACTCTCAGGGAAGTGAAACCCTGGAAGAAATTTCGAAAGTTTCGTTGTCACAGATGTAGGAAACACAAATCCATTAGCTATAATGTGATTTGAGTGGCACACAGTAGGATAACACTTTGTGTGCTTGTGGTTAAATCTGTGAATGACTGAAATATATTTCTTTGTGTGCTTGTGTGTATTTATGAGCACTCTATCTCACAAACATAAGAAATGGAAAGGGAAAGCTATGCATGACAAGAGCAACTCTTTTTTTTTTTTCTTTTCCCCAGAAGGCTTTCAGCAATATCTCAAATCTGTTTAGATAAAGTAATTAATTAATGACATTTTTAAACTTCAAAGTAAAATTGAGAATTAAATTGGTTTCAAGAGAAGTGCAGCAATTATCATTACAACCACAAGGAGTGCTGAAATGAGCACTTGCTATTCTGTGCACCTACACAACTTCTTTCTTTGTACAACACATTTTATTAAATCCTTGATTCAACCTTCTGATCTTTAGCATTATAAATCTTGCAACAAGCTACAGGAGAAACTCAGGCAGAATTTAATTAGCCCAGATGTTTAAGCACAAAACACAGTAACATAGCTCAGAATGTGTAGTAGCTTCAAACTGAGAGAGCAGAGCTCAGCAAAGACTGATTCTCCGTTTTCATTGCTTTTGACAGAAAGCTAGCTGGGGTCTTGTTTATTTTATTCAATGATAAAGTAATATAATTTCAATTAAAAAAAAAAAAAAAGGTGGGGGGGGCATCTGAAATCAGCAAAATACAAAGTTGCAACAAAAGAGAATTAAGGATAGATCAGTCTGAAGAGGACCCAGGGCAATTTGTATCTTGTGTACAGAGTAAACGAGCTGTAAACACACACACCCACAAAAAGTACTCCCAGGTCTAGTGAATGAACGCGGTGATTTCTCAGCGCCCAGCCCCTTCAGAAACGTTCTGTGTCCTCATCCTCCCAGCATGGGGCTCATTTCTCACAGTCCCACAAAGTCAGTCCTGCTCAGGGACAGAGGTCTGTCCCAGCAGTGGAGCCCCACGGTGTCACCATGATGTCACCTGCAGCACAGACATCCTGCCCTCCCCAGGCATCCCAGTGCCAGACTGGGCACAGCACGGGCTTGGTGAAGAGGAAGAATTTGGGATCACCTAACAGACCAACAGACATAAAACAGACTTCGATACCTTCTCCCCCTTGTCCCAGTTGCTTTTGTTGAAAGCTGTCTTAAACCCCACAATGCAGGTTTTATTTTTAAAGAAGATGAGGGATGTAGGAAGTGGTGAGTTTCATATTTACCACCCTTCCCCCACCAATAACAAAACAGATTTTATAGTATGCTGCCTTATCAAATGACCTTTTTTTTCTTCTTCTTTTTTTAAGGGGGGATAAAAAAAGGAAGGTAAAAAATAGAGATCATGACAATAGAAACAGCGGCAGATATAAAACCAGAATCTTTGACACACACATACTAGACCCCATGGAGCTGTGTAATAGCAATTTTCTCATTTCTGATTGTTCCCCTTTCCCTTGGTACTCAATCTGAAAGTCCAATTTGCCAGAATAATGTATCTGGTGTGAGACACAATTTCTACGACTGAAGTAACTGTTCCTTAGCAACCACAAATGCTCTAGGAACAGGTTTCATTTTCCCCCATACCCACTGAGATGCAGAATAATTGTTGAGATAATTATATCACATTTGTGAGGATTTGCATATCTTTTATATAATTATTTATAGTACGAGTCAATAAAACGAAAGAGTTAATTGACCACAGCCAGGGTCCACACTTATTTATAGCTAGCCACGACAAATCTGAATGAATTACAGTTGGCCAGGCTTACAGAGTTCAATCCCAATAAACAGATTGCTATTTTTCATTTGTATCACTGAAATAGTGAGAGATATCCCTGAGTTCTGCCTCTCCCCTGCTTGCCTGAGGTCACAGTGCTGTTGTCCCAGGCACGCCAGGAGGACATCAATCCACCTTAAAAGCTGGCTGTCCAAATACAGAAACCATACAAAGCACAAGGAAAGGAGAGTGCGATCCCTCTCTGCTTACAGAGGGGGAAACCAAGCAAATAGGGATGAAATGCCAGGAATCAGGAGTTCTTGGACACAGATTTAACAGGTAGCTCCAGTTCTCCCTGTTGAAGGCATCCCTTGCTATATCCTCAGTCCCTTGCTTTAGCCAGGGCTCATGCAGGTGAGGCTGTGTCTCCAAGGTTGTTTTAGCCAGGCTGGAATCCCCTCCCTTGCTCCTGTGGCTGCCTGGTAAGCTGGTTTGGAGGTCTGATCTGTTAGGGAATTACAGCCAAAGAGAGCAAATACACTGCCAGACTGGCAGGGGGATCTAATGCGCTGCATAACTAATGCTGACACAGAGGTGAGCCTGGAATGGCTCATGGGAAGGAAAGGGAAGATGAGCAGGCCTACCCCTTTACATAACATCCCAATTTCATCATTTAGGCAGGTTATGAAGTAGTAGCTTTATAAAGGAGACCTTGTATCCTGAGTTCTACAGTGGGAAATATGGAAAATCTCCTGAGCAAAGTCACAAAATTTCCAAGGCGCATCAACAGCCATTTGCAACAGCCACAGAGAAGCCACTATTAACAGATGAAGAAATAAAAAAAAAAACAAACCTTTTCCTATTATTGAAACACTGGAGAGATATTTTACATTACTAACCCACAGTAGTGGAGAGTTGTTAAAATCCAGGAAATGCAGCTACACAGAGCTGTTTTACTGTCAAAGCTCACAGAGTGGGATGTCCTTAGTCTGACAGGAATTGTTCCTGATGCCGATGTTTGCCTTCTCTTTTTTTAAGCCAGTGCAAATCTCCAGGCTTAAACCAACATAAAGAATTCTCACCCTCATTCTGCAGGATATTTGCTTTTTCAGGTGGATGTGACAGCCTGTCATTCCACTGTGGAGGAGAAAACCCTCTAACAGTGTCATTCCATCAGTGTTATTTACTTAAAATCAGCTGACTTTCACATGTTGACCATTTTTGCCACCTTCCGCCTTCTGAACACCTCTGTTATGATTGGATCCCAAAACACTGCATTACTGCATTACAGTTTCCCACTAGTCTGTGTGCCAAAATGGCCCTAGGCTCTGGTCTCCCAGGTAGCTGTAATATCCTTTTGTAAACCTTCCATGAATGATTATGGTAAATCTTGCTTGCAGCGATTTCTGTTCCCTCTAGCATTTTTTCCACCACCTGTCTGTGCTTTTTCTTCTTTTCTTTCCTTTCTGATTTTCAATTCCCTATTTTACCCTATACCCTACAGCCTAACAGGCTGTCATAATACACTCCTTTTTCCCCTGCTGTCTCTTTCTCTATGTCAGTAAAACAGTGTGATTTTCAAACCTCTCAAGATAAGTAATTTTTGTACTAAAAATGCCGATACTAAGCATCTAGGAAAATCAAAATTGCATCAGTAAAATTGTTTTAGAAACACCTTAGGTGTTGCTATTCATCTGAATTGCACTTACAAAATATAACTATTGTTCTTCCTTTCTTGGAACTTCTACAACAAAGCCCGTGTCTCGAATGCTGAAATAAAAGTTGATGCCCAAGTAAATACCAAGCTGTAAAGACATCATACTTTGAGGCTTTAAGTACTTTACAAGGCTAATAGTGTTAACTTATAATTGCTTATTTTAAATTGACAAAATCTAAATTATTTCACTCAGCATAAAGAGATACAAACCTAACACGATTCTGCCAGCTGAAAACAGTCACACAACTTCATTTTTAAAAGCAAATATCCAAGAGTTTGGGAGAAGATCAGGGAGAGATAGTGGACTTGTGTCTCTTGAGTAGCTACTAATGAAGAGTAGGATATTTCTGAGCTCAGTCAGGCTTGTCATAACAGCAGACAAATCTCCATGCCGCAGCCAGGGGTACTGTTCTCACTCCTGTGAGAACTGCTGCTAAAATTGGTCCCAAATCCTGAAACACCTCAAATTTTAATGTTCAGGTTCAGTAAAGAAATAAAAGACACTGGCTGCTTATTCAGTCACTGGCTGAATATTGTCTTCTGCATCCTCAAATCATTTTACATAAGTCATGCATGTACTGGAATTATTTTAATGACATGTGAAAGCCATAATTTCTAGAATAAAATCCTACAACTCTTTAACAGCAAGCCTGGTGTTCCTCCAAAATATCTTTCATAGCAAAAGTGAAAATTATCATCCACTCTAAAAAATTATATGGATTTTTTTGGGTGGGTAGTGACTGGATCTTAGCTGGGAGTCCCAGATTAAACTTTGTCTTCTAAAACCACACACAGGAAAACAAGAATTATTCTCAAACTCAAAGTAAGAATTTAAGTAGTAAACAAATAAGGGACTCAGCTGTTAGCCACATACCTTAGAAATCCAAAATAATATTGACAGTGGATTTTTGACTATTGAAATCAGGACTTGATCTGATTTACCCTCCATTTCAAAACCTGGTTCTAGAATACATGTATGAAACTGTAACATAAGTAGCTGGAATTGTTGCTTCTTGGGCTCCCGAGGCCTATTTTCGTCAGTCAAATTGACTGCTGACTTCTCTTAATTTCCTCTGGTGACACGTACTGCATGCTGTTATTATAAGCAAGGGAACCATCATTGAAAACCTCATCTAAGCAAAACTCCACTTTAAACCAACCATATTTTTGCTTTCTAAAATAATTTTTTTTCCCTATAGAATGAGTTCTGCCAATTTGCCAATTCTTCCAAAAATTGATTTGCTGGAGATTTTCCGTGGTCTTTTAAAACGTGACTGATATGGTAAGCAGTTAGCTATGGTCACTTCACTGGAAATTTCACCTGTGTGAAGACTTTAAGACTTCAAAATCGGGTTTTGCTTTCCTCCATTGGGCAAATATCCACTTGCCTTTCCAGAAAAGCAATTTGAATTTTGGATTATCAATATAAAACTGTATATTTCTCTTTCTTGGGCTTTCTATGGAAGTTATTTTAACTACTGTTCCATCAGGGAATAAGATTTTTAAAACCTATTGTTGAACTTCTTGCCCCTGTGAAATATGTGGATACATTTACTATGCTATCCACTGGATTAGGAGAACACTGGTGAAATATCATCAGGTAAAACTTTTTCCACCAAGTTTTTACTCCAGAGGCTTGAACATATGAATGGAAAGTAATCTTTATCTCCTGAATATTATTGAGAAAGTGGTTTCTTTGGGTTGGTTTTTCTCCCTGTCCCTAGAAAAAATAGATTTTGTATGATTTCTCCTGAGCTGCACTTTTCTTTTTTCTTTTTTTTTTTTTTTTTTTCAGGTTTGCAACCACAATCCATTCTTGTTCTTTTGTTCTTTAAGAGCGCTGCACGTGGGTCTTTGTTGTTTTGGTTTTTTTGGTTTTTTTTGTTTTTTTTCTTGGTTGACCTTTGGGGGTTTTTTCTCTCCCACAAGAAGCCATTCTCCTGGCTTCTGAAAGTCTCTTCCTGCCTCTGCATCCGTATATCAAGAAAATTGCACTGTGAAAAGACTTATTTGCTTGTTTCAGTCTTTATTGACAGACAACAGAAAATTTTTATCACATGGATCTAAGTATTATTAAAATATAAGACACTAGTAGGTTCAGTGTGGAATGAAACATGCCATTCAGCACTGCTAACTCACAGGCATTAACCAGGCAACATAAAACTACTGAGTTTAGTAGAAGTGAGACATTAAATGCTAAGTTTCTTCTTTCTAATATTTTCGGTTTTTTTAAGGCAGTACAAGACCCAGTCTTATGAACATACAAGTTTAACCTCCTTGGGGAAAACAAAACAAAACAAAACAAAACAAAAATGAAAAAACCCCAAACACCTCAAGCTTAAAAATGCAAAGTCAAATACCCACAAAATTTGTGCATAAAAGTTCTCATGGTTCAGCTGGAAATAATAAGTCATAGCAACAAAAGTTTAAACACAAGTGCTTGCTGGCTTTCCATTCTGCTGTAAGCTTCATGGTTTCTAGGGGTAGTTGAACTTACCTTCATGAGATGATATTTGGTGATACTGCTGTATTCAAATGTAATATTTCAAGAAATCAGCATGAAACGGATATCACAATAATCTTAAAACTGTAATAAAATTGTCTTTATACAGTTTATTTTTATAGTATTAATATGAAGATTCTTGAACTTTAAGGCAGGGGTTTTTTTAACCTCATGACTTTATGTAAATTCCCATTTCTTTCTGTTAGTGCTTCATGGTGGTAGTACATGCTCAAAAGGCTCCTAACAGAGACCCAAGTTTGTAAAGCTTAAACTGAGACAATCCTCTGTGTAGTTTAACTCCTTGAGCATCTCCAAGAAAAAAAAAAAAAAAGCTGCAAAATATCAAATATCCACAGGTATGAAAAAGATGAGCAGAGGAATGTTACAGAAATCTGTCTTAAGATTACTCCTTGTACCAAGAAAAGCCATACTTCTGAAAAGATATAATTCTGAACAACTACCTCACCTTCCAGAACAGTAGGAACAGAAATATGAGGTTATGAAAGGGTCAGAACTTGTTACTCCAAAGTAGTTGAAAATTTCCAGTCTCCAGAGGTCAAACATTACTTGTGAATATCAATGATATGAAAAATACCCGAATCCATGGTCGGTTGTTTTTGTTTGTTTGTTTTTTGGTTGTTGTTGGTTTTGTTTGTTTTTTTTGGGGGGGGGTTGTTTGTTATTTTGTTTTTTTGTTGGTGGGTTTTGGGGGTTTTTGTTTGTTTGTTTGTTTTGGGGTTTTTGTTCTGTTTTGCCCATGACAATCCCTGATAAAATATATTGCATTTTTCTACCTAGTAGGTAGATGGTAGAAGGACATGCCCTGAAGGAGCTGTGCCCAGTGAAAAGCCCATGCAGGAGCAGGTTTGTCCTGAAGGATTGTAGCCCGTGGGAAGTCCAGTCCACGTGGGAGAAGGAGAAAACTTTGAGGAAGAAGGAGCAACAGAGATAGGATATTATGGACTGATCACAGCCTCCATTATCCATCCCCCTGTGCCAGTCACGAGGCAGGGAGGAGACAGAGGAACTGAGGATCAAGGAGAGAAGTTAACCCTGGGAAAAGGGGGAAGTGAGAGAAGGTGCTGGTTTAATCTCCCTTTGTTTCACACTATCTAATTCTCTTTCCACTGACAATAAATTGAAGTAATTTTTTCCCAAGTCTGTTTTGCCCATGACAATTGGTAAGTGGCCTCCTTGTCTTTACCTTGACCTGAGTTTCTTCTTATTTTCTTCCCCTGCCTGGTCAGCAAGAGTGAGAATCCAATTGGAAGAGCAGCTGGCACCCAGACATGATCAATCCAACATAGCCCCACAACTGTTTAGGTTCTTGTTTTGTGGGCCAACTTTGCATTTTCTAAAGTGGGCTATTTCTGTAAGCTTGCTGTCATTCCCTAGGTTGAATCACTGCCCTGGTGGAAGTCAGAGCTTTATGCAACTGAGTTTCCTCCTCATTTTCACACTGCATGCTGTTACCATCAGCAAAGTCTAGGACTTTGTGTGCTCCTTAGAAAGCATGCAGAAGATTGATGTCTAAATGAGAAGAGCAGTTCAACAGAATTATTGAATCATAAGCTAGATTTAATAAAATGACAATTTCATTTAGTTGCAGTATTGGTTTCAAATGTTTCACTTATAAAGGCAGAAAAAAAAGCCATCAATTTATGTGATGGAGACTCAATTTAGCACTTCTACAAAGCTGCAGTTTATAAAGTTAGCTACATAAATCATTAGTGCTGGAAATCTGCTGAAATATCGCATTGAAATTGTCAGTACCTTAAAAAGGTCTGCATCATGAACAGGGCAATACAAAATTGAAAGGGATATAATTTTTTTTCTATACAGTCAAACTTAAGCCTGAAATATATATTCTATAAGCCTCAAATATAGATTCTACAGGTGCAAGCTGTTCCCAAGAGTGTGCATTAAGGAAATAATTAAGGAAATGTGTCATAAGACTGGGATGCCCAAGCCAGGGGAGCAGAGTTTATTCAATGAAGACTCAGATAACTCAGCAGAGGCAAAAAGTAAAATCTCTGAGAATACTTTCCAAGTTACCAAACTTGGCCACTCAGACTATTCCTAAACATTGGCACTTCATAGCTATATGATTTAATGTCTACATTAATTGGGCTAAGTGCATTCTCCCCCGCCAAAGATAAACCACTTCTCTTTCACACACAGCTTTGATTTTCCTCTGTCGCCACTCTGCCAACAACTATCCATTTTCTATAAACATTGAGGCACTCACCAGTATGCTACGGCAATTTTTAGTTTTCACTCAATAATTTCCAGTGACATAAATATTCTGCTGGGGTTTCTTTCATTCAACCCAGTGTTTGTAATGAGGTTTCTGTTATTCTTTCAGCTGCTAATTAATAGGGGGAAAAAAAGAAAACCCTCACTTCTTATCCATGACAGAATATTTTTTTTAAAACATAAAAGACATAATTTCACTTTAATTTCATCTAATTCAATTATACTGACTACTGGTACGGTATCCTAGTGCTGGCTGACTCCTAAGAACTGGGACAGATGTGTGATTCATGGCTTCCCTTTACAGAAGCTGTGTTGACTCAAGCAATATTACTCACCCTTCCCTTACTGGCCTCCTCTCAAAGTCTGTAAAAGCTCTGACTCCTTTCTAACCAGCCCCTCCACACACAGAGTCCCACTCTCAGCCTGGCTGCTTGCTTTCAGCCCAGATATTTCAGTGTGCTCATTCTAGAAATAGTGTTCCTCACAGATATTCCGGTGAGGCTGCTGTGATCAGAGTGCTCCAGGGATCAGCTCTCAGAGGTTTTTCTTCCCATCCTCCCCAAGACAGGCATTCCAAGCTCACTCTTTGATCCAGCAGCAGTCATTCTGCACACGTTCCCTTCCCCTTTACAACTTACCACGCAAGAATTCAAGGATCCATAGCTATATTTGAAGCAATAGCAGCAAAAATGTTTTATATCAAAAATTAAAGCAAGAGGTTTTAGAGATACTGTTGTCTACAAAAGACGTTTTCCACTTGTTTAATTAACATGCCAGTAGATGCATGAGGCTAGTGAATTCCTCACCTTCCCAAGGCATCTTTTGAACCTGAAGAATTGGACATCTCTTATTCTGTAAGCATTTTTTTCGTGCCAAATGTACCTATACAAGAGAAGACCAATTTTTGGTCAAGGACATTTCTTTCTACCACTCTAGGGAGTGGTAAGTCAGGAAAAAGGAAGCAGCTAAAGCAATCTTCATGGTTCAGACAAGAGGGGGAGATTTTGGAAATGTGGAAACTTGGATTTGGGATTTATGTAGTAATGTGTGTGAGTCAAGATGGAGGATTTTGGGTGTCATCTAAATATTTCTTTTTCACTTTCTTCTTCCTTCTTCTTCATGGGTTTAGGTGGTTTTCTGTAATTGGGTGAAAAAGTCCTCATTGTGGGCCTTGGGTGGTCATAATTGGGTCAAAACCATAAATAATATAGGGATCACCATATTATTGGGTAATCATCACTTAAATAACCTTGGAAAGAGTTAGAAGCATTCCATTTTACCTTGTTTTTCTAACTTGCTAGTTAAGCTCATTGCTCATGAGTCTGTAAATACTGTAAATAGATAAGATATAATAAACAACCAAGTCCAAACTCAATCCCTTGTTTCCTGTGTTACTCATCCTGACCTTGGCAGAGAGAGAAATAAATCCAAAACCATCACATACTGTAGGTGAGAGTGAGTGACACGATGTCTCATGTCCCAGGGCTGCCAGGACCTCCAAGCAGGGTTAGAGCTCCGAGTACAAATACCACTTGGCATTCAGAAAATACTGACTCTTTGTAAAATGTTTTAAACCATGTTGGCTGTCACTGGATTTCTCCAGTTTATGAAGACTTGCCTGCTACATGAAAAGAGGTGTTAGTGAAAATGAAGAAATTTAAATAACAAGAAGAAAAACAGGCATCCTTTTCAAAAAATTCAAAACAATAGACAAAATTTAGTGGTTTAGACCAGTTCAAAGAAAGCATTTGAATTATTACAAAAACCTGCTCTTAAAATTGAGACTAGTTTTTTCACCTAGAGTGTTCTTTGGTGTTCTCTCCTTGTTTTCTTTATAAACTAACTTTTATCACTTTAATGCCTTTAATTAGTAAATGCTTCCTAGGAGTTGTCCTTCTTTTTATTCTGAGGTACTCTGGTTGTCTTTTATTCATAAACATGCATAAGGATATGTGCAATTAGCAGAACTATTAGCATTGAATCTATTTTATGCCTCTGTGAATAATCAGTAGAAAATAACATTGATTTTGTTTCGTAAGTATGTTTGCATGTAATTATCTCTGTATTCCTCTTAGAACGCTCATCAATAAATATTGCATATTCCACAATTATACCATTATACGCTTCTGAAAACCGTAGTCTTTGAATTTATGTCAGAACAGAAGATATTAATTGATTCACACCACACCCTGGAAGCAATTTGGAAGTGATGCTCGTCAGATTTCAAACGCACTGTGGTTTCCAAATGTCATCAGTGGTAAGAAAGAATTCATGCGTGAAAAATGCTCACAGAGACATGGAGCTATAATTATATGTGCTGCATTCTGCAACAAGCTCCTGTCTATCCATACAGCACATATTGCACTAATATTTCCCAATTATTCTTGTCATTTTCTCACTATTTGCACACCAGTTTGGCGTCAGCCTTGCTGTATCTAAACAATGATGCATCAAATCTGTTCTTAGCTCCTAAGCGAAGTGTTTTCTGATTTCAATTCAAGGAAAGTGCTTTTGCAAGAAGTGATATAGAGACCTAAATTTTGTATTTTTCTTGATGGCCATTTCAAGTTCACTGTGGTTCCTAAAGGTCATTTGGAGAATGTGGTATAATAAAGAACAAAATTCCTATGCCTGATGGGTTTTGTTTCATCTTTCTGATCAACACTTTGCTCTGTTCCAGATAAGTTCACTCAAATTTGCATAGCAAAAAGGGCTTCAGGTGGGCTGGGCTGTGAGAGACTGAGAAGCACTCCCAGACATCCTTCAGCTATCCTTAGCCTTAAGAGAAATCTATAGACTTGTCAGCTGCTACTTTGGTTTAGGCAAGACAATTAATTCCAGGTAGAAATAATTTTGAAAATAGGTTAGAAAATAATTAAGGCTTTGGGTTTGTTGGTTTGTTTGTTTGTTTGAATGCAATTCAGAAAAGGGGAGGGTACTTTCTTTTACCTGTGCATTATTTCTTAAGCACAGGAAGTCATATAAGCCAGGGTTTCACATTCCTGAGTGTTCCCCCAACCTAGAGCATTCATCAGAGCTCATTAACAGATATGCAACTCCAGGATCAGTATTTTGGTGTATTAGAGGTTTTTTTCTGTCTCCCTTATTAGCAGTAGTGTTGTTATTCCTCTTCACTTCCTCCCATCTTTATCCAGTTATTCACAGATCCCAAGGTCGTAAGGTGGCATATAATACATTCCAATTAAATAATTCTAAATTTGCTTCTGTTATGTCACTGGAGTGGATTGCCTTTTATGCATTATATTCAAAATTATGTGCTATGTAGCAGATTTACAACTGGACCCAAACCTGTAACTTTTTGAGGATTTTCCTCCTCAACAGTTGCATCCACATTGGAAAAATGAGGCAACTTTAATAAATGAGATAATGACAGTCCTTTCCCTCTCCATAGCCAAAACTCCAACTATGCTGATTAAATTAAGTCCATGGTTAAAAATAGACCACTCTCATTGTATTAAAAGAGATGGCAGCCAGTCAACACATTTCTGGAGTCAACTGCACAGAATTTAGATTCAGCCTGCTGTGGAGCTGGAAAGTCCCAACATCATTATCTCAAGGTTTAAGACATCAACCATTTCCGATACTAGAATTTTCTGATGATTGCTTGTAGGGAGCAGCAACATTCTGATGCTGACCTTTTTCAGAGCTGTGAAGGACAACATATCTGCTTAATAAATCCCAAAGGTGGAAACCATCATTTTATGAAGTCCATCCAGGATAAGATAAAGGCCTGAGGTTATAAAAAAGGCACCTTAATAGCTGTAGGTGTGAATCACACAGTCCACTTACTATGGTCATAAAGATATAATTGAAAGATGTATCACTACCATGGTCCTCCTTCAAATCATAAAATATTTTGAATTTATAATTGTTTTAAATGAGGCAGTTTAAGTATGTATTAAAAAAAAAAGCCTAACAATCATCAAGCTGAAGAGATTTTTGGTTTTGTTGTGCACCATGAATCTGATGGTGACTCTGTAGGAGTAGGAATCTGAATAGTTTGTTGCATTTGAGATTTGTGAAGTAGCAACTAATTCAGAAGCAAGCTTTTAAATCATGTGGTCATATATTTCTTAAAGAAATGTGAGACCGAGGTAGTATTTCTGCTCACTTTTTGTGAATAAGATTTAGCCAAGAGCCTGTTGAAAACTTATTTTTATACTATTTAACACTGACATAATAACACTTCTGCAGTTTATGATTTATAGGAGTTATCAGGTGCTGGGTCATACCGACCTAAGAAAGACAAAAATTGTGCTGCTTTCCAATGATGAAACAACAGCAGGAATAACCTTCTGTGCTACAGGGTAGTTTAAACTCTATTTGTTGACACTGGAGGAATTAGTCAGTCATGAATGAGTAACTCTGCTGCTTCTGATGGGATTTTTATTATATCGTTGACCATAGCACAGCGTTATTAGTATCAAATAAAAGAAACATTTAGGTGATAAGAGATGGCCTGATGCGTCCCCAGGAACATTCTGCAACGTCTGCTCTTGTCCTCTGAGCTCCCAAGTCAGTGTCTGGAAGAACAGCTGCCATCAGCATCCATTTTTCCCACCCCTCATCCCTTTAATGCAGTTATTTTTTTTATTTTTTTCCCATTTAACATCTTTGCAAACATAACAACAATTCTGCTAGTGAGGATGCTAAAGAGTGAAAAGTATGATTGATAAATCTCACCTTTTGTGCTGCTATCAGCACAATCCCTTCTATTTTATGAATACATTCAGAGAATAAAAAACTGCAAGGGAAATTTCGAATAGTAAGTTAAACCTAAAGAAGGATCACCGTGGAAAAAAGACTATACCTGAAAAATTAGTTCTTAAATACAGGGAGGACAGGCAAGGTAGTGAGAAAGTCAGGAGAGAAACAGCCTCATTCTTCTTCTGCTTTGTCTTATAACTAAATCCCCAGCCAAACTGCAATGCCTGGAAACTTCAGGAAAAGCAGTGACAATTTAATGTGTTGCAGATCGGATGCAAAAGATTTGTACGAACCACACACTACCTTAAAGGAGGAGGGGAAAAAGGCAGGGAGAAAAACCCAACCAGCTTGTGTTTCAAAATCTTAGAGAAATTTCCTAGCCAACGTTAAAGATATTTTCTGTTAAACGTTGGTTATTGCCCTCATACTTTATTTTCTTATAGCACAAGGAGGAAGAGAGGATGGGGCAAGGAGGGGTAATCAAGATATCTGTTTGAACAAGTTATCTGTTGCCTCTTTCCTGTTCCTGTTTCCTGTTTCATGTTTCCTGTTTCATAATGTGTTATGTACATGACTTGTCAATCATGTTGCACAAACAGTAAATGCTGTAGAAGTATCTTGCTGCATTCTTGATCTATTTTTTTTTAAATTATTTTAGTTGCCTTTTTCTTTTGTACACTGAAAATTTCAGAAGCTGGCATGGGCCATCGAAACAAGGGGATTAGGATTTGCTAATGTAAGCATAGGTAACTGATGTAGCCATTTCAGCTTTCCTCAGCAGGTAAAAGCTGCTACTTAAGGAGGGATTTTTTTAATAGTTCTTACCTTGTATTGTATAGGCCTATATCTTCCCTGTTATTCTTCTGGTTTTGTTGGAGTTGCAATAATTTATGCCCTCCATTAAGAACAACCTTCATCCATAGGTACTCCTACAAGCTTTGGAAGAATTACTCTAGAGATAAATGACTTTACAGTGTGAGAAAAATTAGCAAGGCTAGGTCACAGTTAAGGAATAGATTGTTTACGGACTTCATTCAGCTGAACTTAGTACTGCACACATGTATTTTGAAGCTGCCAACATGAATATCCACACTAATTAAAAATTAGATGAGTAAAGATGTAAATTTTTTTAAATTTTGGATTGTTTCTACTTTCACAGGGTTAAGAAAACAATGCACGCTGGAATGACCTTCTGGCTTCTAAATAAATACACTTTAGAATCTTTCTAAATACGGGGAGATATTTTTTGACCTGTTGTTGTACCACTTTATAATTACCTCCATTAAGAAAAGAATAATTAGAGCAGGAAAAAGCACAAAAACTGGAAGCCAGAATTTAACTACTAAATAATGAATGCCAACTCTTAATTTATAGTTAACGAACTAAACTGTCCCAATCCACATATTAATATTTCATAGAAATTTTGAAGAAATTAAGGAAACATTAAGCATGCATAAAATGAACAACTAGATAGTAATATCAAAGCTGAGCATTTAATGCATAAATAAATCAATCTAGAGGACTGTGTATGAGGCACAGGGACATTGGTTTTTCATAACATACATTTTGAACATATAATGTGTTTAGGTACTGCTCAGGGATTAATTTAATTTTAAAAATGGAAAGAGCTTTTCCATGGGGAAAAGCATGCAAAAAACAAAACAACAGAACAATAAATTCTTCCAGCCTCTCCAGTTTTACACATGAGGTATAGAGAGCAGGAAATGTGTTCTGTTGAGGCACATGACTAAGTTTGAAATGTCCTTTTCCAGCTTTTCTGCCTACTGCATCCTAACGTTTCTAAAATACTTTCAAGATAGAGGTTTGTAGCTGGATATTAGTGCAGGCTTGGATTTTAAAGGGATTTCTGAAGCAGTGGATTTCAAGGTGAATGACAAGCAACAGAGATGCATTTCTGGATGGGGTTAAAAGGAACAGCAGGAAACTAGCACAAGATCTGGTTATGAGAAAAAACTGGGTGTAAAATGAGCCCACAGTGATCAATTCCTCCTGCCAAGGAGGCTGTAAGAGTGGATAATGCTGCAGTTTCTACTTCTGTTCTGGAGCTGAGGGTGTGGGGTGTGCAAGGCATGGGGAGGAGGCAGGACAAAGAGGAAGGCACTGCAGAAGGAGTCACAAGCCATTACCTATCCTGACAGCTGTCCTGGTGGCCTCTGCATGCAGCTGTAATCAAGAATCCAGATGGTGTGAATATCCAAAGCAAAAGCTACATTTTCATAACTCTTGCACTGCTCATGCACAGCTTTGAGTACTGGCCTAGAATTTGGAGCAAATGAAAGGATTATGCTGATTTTTCCACCCTTAATAACTGAACCCAAAGCCAAAGAGAAAAACAGTTTTGTTTATCCATCTGTCTCCTTAATGGCTTCTACATTTAATAGGCTGGATTTTCACTTTTGTTTCTGCTAATTATCCAAATCTTTCCAAATTGTTTGTTACCCTCTCCAAAAACATGAGCAACCTTTGCCCTGCTGAAACAAACTATTACACTTTGAAGCTGATAAATCTTATTAACCTGCCAGTTTATATGGAGGATGCAATTTGGAGATTTTTCTCTAAAATACCATTGGACTTGTGTTACACTTCTGTATTCTGCTTTCACAGCATGTCACTGAGTATTCTGAAATGCAAAATCTGAATTTAGTGACTTTAAAAAAAGCATAAATTACAACAATCAGCTGGGCTGCCAAATCATCCACACAAAGAATGGCTGACATTAGAAAAGGAAATCACTTTTGATTCTGTTGGGGCATATGGAAGCAGAAAATCCTGAGCTTGAATTTTCATGTGCCTTGTAGAGAAAAGATTGAACACAACATAATCTGACCACAGTAACCACAGTTACATTATTAAAACAGAAAGATCTGACATGTAAACAGCAATATTAGCAAGACGGACGGAAGAGTAGTCCACATAGAAAACCCTGGTGAGAGATGAAGAGACCCTGATGCAGATCTATCCTTCCTCTCTTCCTGCATATAGATGACAGATGCAAAACAAACCAAGAACCCAGTGAGCTTTTAGATGGTTCTTAAACCCTTAAACTCTGAAGTTTCACTGGATAATTTGTGAATCTCTCTCTGTTAAAGTGATCTGCTCTTAAGCCGGGTGTAGTACCAGTTTTCCTGGACAATATCATGGCTTGTAGGACATTTTACTCACCTTCCCTCATCTGCTCTGGCATGATTATAAACTTAAGCAGACAAAAATCCCCTGAAATTCTTACTAAAAAGCACCAAACCCTCAATACTTACTGAGTAGCATGTAGAGTGCTTAGGAAAGACAAAATCTAGTGACAAAAAATGACCTACAGGCTTTCAATGAGGAATGGTCAAAGGCCCTGAAAAAAGCATCTGAAAAATGAAAGGCAAGGCTTATTATAATTTCACTCCCACTTTTTTCTAGGATGATTTTCCTTCTCCAATATCTTCAGAAAATCATGTAAACACCATAAACAGAATGTAACCCAAAAGGGTGATCCATGCTCTCCACCAGAAACATCCCCTAGTGGTAGGAAAACAATACCTACTCCATGGACCAGTTAATGTCACTTATCTTTTGGCATAATGTCTGAATTACAAATTTATATTTATATTTATTTATATTTATATTTATATTTATATTTATATTTCTTTTTAAAATCTGATAAAGCTTCACATAAATGCAAATTTTGCTTTGCCATTTTAATGTCGACTAGGGTCGCCAGCCATACTAATAATGTATTGGATGCATACATCTTCTGTTTGGGAAAAAAAATTAAGTCCATCCTCAAGTTTTGCCTTTCTTCTGAGCTCCAGATTCCTTTTCCTTCACTTCATTTTAGTTATTTTCACTTTACCTTTAACCATTCACAAGACTAATGGTCTGTAGATCTGCATATTATAATCTCAGTATTACATTTCTCATATTTCATTATGCTTCATCTTCCCTGGCTGAGCCTCCAGGACTGGAATGACCTGGATGCCACACCAGCTGCTGCAATTGTCTCTACCAAGAGTTCTCAGCAACACAAAGAAACACTTGGATCCAAACAAAATTCCTGTTATACAAGCCAAACCTAAATATCCATTTAGAATTCTCTCACCTGGCTCAACTGGAGTTTTTATTCCAGTGGCAGAACTCCATGTATGCTGCAGATCCCCTCCTCCTCCAATCATTCAACTTTCTGTTTTTCAACCTTTTTCAATCCTGTCTTTAGTTGTGAGGAGCAGAAGTCATTTGGCTCTCCCAAGAGGTTCTTCTGCCTAATTTAAGGTTTGCATCAAAAGTGTTTCTGTTCACTGCCCAAAATAATTTAGCAATTGTCATTGTCACCCCACACACTCACAAATGCATTCCAGTTGATCAGCCTTATAGCAGTTTTTTGAAATATTTCACATTAAATCATTTAAACACAAAGCTGAAAAAGTAGCTCCATTATAAACCGTTCAGAGGAAAGGTCTTTCCGAAAAAAGGTAGGAGGGAAAAATAGACCCCAAAAAATATTCATGCCATCAATTCAAAATTCTGAATGTCATATTTCAAAGAATAGTTATGGCTGCAGAGGTTGTGAATTGTGAGATACTTGTGATAACGACATTATAAAGTTAAATTTTCTTGTATTTTTTTGTGTGCTTAGAATGAGAATTCGAGTAAATTTATTCAGGCTTAAAAAAAAACCCAAACCAGCTCTATTTTGTGATGCTAAAAGGATTCCACTCACATGAAAGAGGATTTAGAGAACTTTTCCTTATTATGGCTCAAACCATCATAAATAAAACTAATTCTGTAACAAATATGAATGTCATTATGTGTGAGCTTTTTCATCTTTATTTGTTCCCAAGCCTAAAGTAAGACAATGATTGATGGATATGTGGAAACAATATTCCCACTACCAGTCTTGCCCTTTAGCAATCTCTCTGTACTCTTGTGCTATTTCAAATAATCACAGACTCTGGTGAGATACTAATGAAGATGTTTATGGTTGCCTTAAACCAAATGCAATATTTTAATTTAAATCCGATACTGATCCTCAGTGCAATGGGTGCACTGACAATAATTTATAGTCAATGCATCTCTCCAGCCTCCCTTAATCCACAGAACCAGTCATGTTGGACTAGGGGAACTTCTAATGTCTCATGTGATCCATTTCTTTTTTCTTTGCCCTAAGCAGAGACCATGATGAGCTTGGAAAAACACAAAAGAGGAAGGAGACCTTTCTCTTTTCCAAGAAAAATGGTCTAGCATGAATTATGGCTTTTCAGACTCTTCACATGGCCACATAAAAATATTTTTGAAAATTTCTCTTTATTCACTTCATCTAGAAGCAATGTTATACACAAGGAACCCCAATCATAACAGCAAAGTGAGTTGCATCAATGAGGTAACTTGCCCTCATAAAGACAGCATCAGGTTTTGATCACCCTCTAAGATCCATTGTCAGAATTTACTGCAAAAGAAAATATCTGTTGATTTTTTTTTTTTTAATTAACTGAATTGATATTAAATTGCCAAATCTTGTATTTCTCATTCAGCCTCGTGTCAAGCTGACAGGTGACATAAATGAATTGACTAGTAAAATAAAATTCTTTCTTTTCAGATGAGAAAAATTTAAATTTACATTGTTACTGACTTTGAAATTACCTGTCTGGTGCTTATAAAATGCAGCCAAAAAGTGAGAAGGGTTGCATATAAGTGCTGATGACTTAAAGCCTATTTTTTCCCCATCATGTACTGCATGGTAAAGGTCTTTTATATATTGTAAGTTTTGCTGCCTGCAGCACAGGCAGCAGTTAATGACCTTTCTGTGTTACAAACCATCCCAGATTATAAAATCTTCAAAGGGAAAAGAAAATAAACTAGACAAACAAGAAAAAAAAATCAATCAATCAATATTAGCAGGTCAGCATCCATTTACATTTCTTGGAATGGCATCAAGCAATTGGAAAGGCCATCAGAGACTGCAGGTAAGAAATATATAAAGTTGAAAGGGCAAAAGACCAAAGGATGCAATGTGTAACAAAGAAACAAATATGTAGTAAAACAAACATTCTGAAGTCTGATATTCTTAGCGTTCTGCTTTTGTAATCTGTTCTTCATTTTGAGGGCTTTTTCTCACTTATAAGCTTATAAACTTATCAGGAAAGGACGAACTGAAAAAAAAATACAAACAGAACAAATAAAAATATCCTTAAGGGCAAAATACACAAAGAGATGGAAAGAGGCCAAGCAGATCTGCAATACTGAGTGCTTTATGCATTTCACCTTGGCTGAGTTCACGGTTTCCAAGTGAATTGATCCAAAGTTTTCTTCCTTAATAGTATTAGAAGAAAAATGTAGAACACACATAGTAAATAAAACTGCTGGTCTGAAATGACTGAGACAGTTGCAAACAAAGGACGCTATGCTGTATCTATTACAGTCCTGGTTTAGATTCTCTTACTAAATAAAACACCCTGTCTATTTGCAAGAGGCACAGCTTACATTTTCAAGGACGGCGTGTTTGAAATCTGAAGGGTCTTCTTTCTTTTCTGCTACTCTGCTGCCAGGCAATTAGTCGTAGGAGGAGAAATGGAGGATGAGATTCTCCTTGAGCCACAACACCAAGATTCACACTGGCAAGAAGCAATTTTGCAGTCCTGAATTATGGAACTGATCACATGGCCTTGAAGCTGCCTGAGTGAGGGGGCAGCTCCCATTAGCAGCTGACAAAATGTCATCTTTGTCTCCGAGGGGCCAGATGTGAATGTTCCTTTGCTGCAGCAACCAGACGAGTCATCAGGGCTGAGCTGGCCTGACTCTGCCCACGACTGCAGATGCTGACAGACACTGCAGATGTGCTGCTCGCTCAAAAATGCATCCCCTGCACCTGTGGGAAGGCTTGGACACCTTCTCCCAGCAAACAGTGTCACTGTCCCAGCATACCAAGATGTAGGGTCAACGTAACCTCAACAAAATAATTAATCTTGGGTCTGGCTCCAGTGTCAGGCGTGTTTGCACGGGTTTTCAAAACCAAGAGTTATATTTGGAAATGAGATTTCAACAGAGAAAAGTACTCAGTGAACAATATGAGTTTTATTAAAAATAAAGGGCCTAATTCCTCAGTTCATCACTCTAGGATTAAATTAATGAATTTCCATGGAGCTATATCCAGTGAAAAACTCCTCAGATTCGAACCATCATAAACCTAGAGTAATGGAGTTTTTGCCCATTATGTAGGGAGAGCAAGTGTGTAGTAGGACAATTGCAGTGGTGAAGGCAAGGTTAGGGTGAAGCAGGCCTTCTCTCTTGTCCTTTCCACCATCCATTTTTTGTACATTACAAAAAACATTCATTTTCCTCTCAACGCATATATATATATTATGAGCACTGTGCGAAATTAATTTGCTGAAGAAGTGTCTGATACCAATACAATTTTTGTTAGTCTTTGGTTTAAGTTACCTACTTGAATGAATTTTTTTTTCCCAAAATGAAAGAAAGCAGAAACAGATGGAGAGTATATTAATATCTACACGTTATTATCACTGATAAGATTGACATTCGTCAAAATTTTAGACTCTATGACTCAACTGTTTTAACAAGAAAATGTTAATGCAAGGCAGTTGGTGGTTTCTTTGGGAGACTTAAAAAAAACCCACTGGCTCACAAATAAGTTGTTAATATTAGGCTTTGTGACTGAAAAAATACATATATTTTTTAATGCCAACAGCTTCACTTACTGTACCAGAACACTTCGCTCTTCATCTATAATGTGAAAAGAAACATTATGTTCTTGCCATCTTCAATGGTTTTACTCTTAGCACTAAATTCAAGATTTATGAAATTGAGCCATAATACACAATCCTACCTCCAAGCCAGAAACAGCAGGGGACAGAGAGGAAAGGGGTTTGCACCAAACCCCAAGCAGTAGCTTCTCTGAGCAGCAGCATTAATGTCCAGATGTATTTGTGAGTAGCTTTGCAGACACATCACTTTTGCTTTTCATTATAGCCACACGACAAATAAAATTAAACTACTCCTGGAGCTGGTCAGACCAGGAAATGAAAAATGTTTCCATTAGATGCAAGAGAAGGAAGGCTTGAGATAAAAGGTTTCATCCATTTTTGGCAGATGAAAGTGTGTCAGTGAAAGTACAACTTTTATGTTGCTCTCCTATATGGAGACTTCTAAAGGCTGAAGCTGGTGCTGTTATTGCATGTTGCTGACAAGACATATGAGTATGAGGAGGTTAAGAGGAAAGGAAACCCTCAGAAATGCTAGAAGTGCACTCAGGGAATTTCTCAAAAGGATGTAGCTCTTACTGCAAATCTTCTGCAGGAGTCTTTCCCTTGCCTCTTTTCCATCCCTGTGCAGCCAGACAGGAGCAGTTTAGGAGCAGTGAATGCCAGCTTGTCACTGCTGGTTCTCCTGGGAACAGCCCCTAAGAGGCTGAGAAATGTTTTGGCTCCTAATTGCTCTAGAGATAGCCAAATAATATTTGATAACATTTTCTTCCAGATGTACAATGATGTGAAGGTGTAATCCCACACTAAGAAGACTAAGGATCTGGAAAGGGAAAACAACAGTGAAATTTCTCTAACTGGCAGGGAGGGATTTTCATTCATCCTGCTGTAATCAAAAGTTGATGCAAACTCAAAGAACTCATGCTGGTCCTATCACCTGGGTCACCAATTCCAAAAGCCTAAAAAAATAAATATTTTTTGCGGATTGTTTACACACTAGGGGCATGAAAATTTAAAGCACCAGGTTTCTCTGACACCATATAGAGAAGCAGAATGATAGACATGAAAGACAGACATAGAAACATATTTAAAACATTCATTAGGGAGGTTTAATAGATTTTAGTATTGTCCAGTTGAAATTATCCAATGGAGTCAAATTACTTTCAGTGTTATTTTGGTCTACACTCAATTTTACCAGCACTTGTGGAAAAAAACTAATTAAATAAAACTTTAATAAAGGGAAGAAATTCTAACCAGAAAATGGTGATAGAGAAACAAGATATTTATTGTGGTTTAACCAGGAAATTAATATTGAAAGAAACCATATATTTCTATCAAGTTGCAAGTGCTCTGAACTTTTCAGGCTTACACTACTGACCAGATGGAAATCAACACCTTGTAGAAGAAAACCACCAAGAAAAATGTCTTAAAAGGTATTTTAATAAAAGGTTTAATTGTAACATGATTTGATCTGCGCAGACAACAAAATATCACCAGCTGAAAGTAGAGTCCAGGTCCTGTTGTGGTTATGGACAAGCATGGACGTTGCTAAATAAGCAAAAATTGGAGATTTAAAAAATATTAAAAACGATGGGCAAGCATCACATTGAGCCTGCTACGTAGTAAAGAGGAGCATAAATACTTGTTTCATTTTAGTAAATATAGTCAGGGCTAAGTATGAGCATTAAAAGAAAAAAGAAAGTTTCCAGTGAAACCTGGGAGGTGGCAGCTGTCAAAAAATTTTAGTGCTACAAACAAACAAAAGCCCAAGAATTTCCCTTTGCTAAAATTATAGGCAGCTATAGGAAAACATCATGGATTAATTCTGCCAGTTGAAAAGGTAATTCATGGTGTTTTCTTATAGGAGACATAAGAGTTTAGACGTAAGACTGCTTGCTGGAATACTGTAAGGAAAAGAAAAGAGTAAGGGTCAGTGAATCATGGTTAAAGGAATTTAACAATTTAACAATTTATAGTCACTTTAAAGGAGCTGAGTACTGGCTCTATCTAGGAATACACAGAACACGTTAGTTTGTGTATTCAAAGGAGAAGAGCATCAGCACACCTGTGACAGTCACAGAGCATTTTGTGGCCTGCTTTGGAGGCTGGACCTCCTCAGGGCTTATGAGTGGCAAAAACAATCTCAGATAAATGAAGAGTTCTCTTGACTTTGAGAAGCCTTTATCAGAGGTTCTCACAAATCATGCAGTATGAGAAATGAGGAGGGAAAGAGCAAACTGAAGCAAGGGTGAGTGTGTGTGGCTGTCACCAGGAAACACGAGGCTGGAAAGAGCACCAGGGGTGATCCCTGATGGAAATATATCTGCTTCACAAAATACCTCTGAAAGTGTTTAACAGACAGGGCTCTTAGCCAAAAATAACACACAGTGAATAAAAACATACAGAATCATATAAATCATGGTAAATTGAGAAAATCAGAGGTTCAGAGCAGCATTTTCTGTAGCATTTTCACTTTGCTTCTGGAGCATAGTGTAGCACAGAGTATGTGGTGTTGGCTACAGATAATAATCAGTCAGGTGGATGAATACAGATAACACACAGAGTGTAAAATATGACAAAGTAGAAAGCTCTCATTACCCTAGAAGACACTAACAGGGGAATAAATATCAGACATTTTCCCATTCCAATAAAAGCACCTAAACTGCATTTTGACTGAAGCTGAGTGATTCAGCCTTTCTGTCTATAGCTTGGAGTAGCATTATCACTCTCATATGAATGAGGTACATAAACTTTTCCCATTAGAAGATTATTAATGGGAAATATTTTATTTATGATAGTTTACAGGAGCAGGATTTACTTGTAACATAAAAACCTCTTACCAACAGGTGCAGACAAACCTATTTCATGTTGTTTCTCCGCTCAGGCACCACCTCACAAGACAATAAACAGGTCTCAGATCTGTTCTCCCTCCCTGATCAATGCTTTTCAAATATCATGTGAATAAACATATAAAGGAGTCATTTCCTTTGGATTTCCTGTGGGATTTAAAAGTCTGTTTGATCAACATTACCAAAATCTAACAGAAGTATGGCTGAAGTTAATGACAATTAAACTAATTTTGCATTAGACTAAAACTATGAAGTACAATCAAAAGCAGTGCCTTTCAGATGTGAATGATTTTCCTGCTTCACTTGTATAGAACGAGATGTAAAACTTTCTTTTCCTGTTTACTGTTAGTATTAAATTATTGTTAAATTTTTATTACTATCTATTACTAAACAATTACCAAAATGAGCACATGAAAAATATATTTTTTTTTAAGTTGCAAGGAACTCTATATTCCCACAGAATAATACAGGTTACTGATGTCACAGCCTTCAGGGAAACCCTTCCTAAAGCCCTATTCAACTTCAGAAGAAGTGTGTGTTTCTGGCCATCCATTAGGAGTGAGCATGAAGTAAAACTGTATCTGTCTCTAAGTAAATAAATGTTTATTTTTATGACAATTTTATACCTCTATTACATAAAGTTAAGAAAAAAAAAAAGAAAGTCAGAAGTCAGAAAGGGGAATTATGTGCTGCAATAAGATTTTTTGAAGATTTCTATAGGGTGAAAAAGGAATAATCCAAGAATGAGTTTTCCTATTTGTCCACGTGTCATCAAAACCAGAACCTTTGAATGCCATAAGCAAACATTTTAAGTGGGTATGTTAAATAATTTTGAAGTAATTTTTGGTACTGCTACGTGCGACATGTTTCCATTCAGCCTAAGAATCAAATCCTGAGCTGGAAGGGGCCCAGCAGGATCAACAAAACATTTTGATGTGTTTATGTTTGTGACAAATAATAAAGATTTTTACAGAGATGTGGGTGCATTTTCAAACATTTGTTCATAGTTTTCCTCAGCAATCCCTGGTAAAGCACTTCAAGGCTCTCTCTTCACTCTGTACTATGAATCTCTAAAACATTCTGCCTGGAGCAAACAAAAATTTGTTTGAAAAACAAATCAAAGTAAAACAAAATACGAAAAAGGAATAAGTGTATTAAGAATTCCCCCAAATCTCCTTCCTTTATAAACAACCAATCAAAACAAAAATAAAGAGAAAATGAAACAGCAGCATTCTGCTAGACCTTATCTTTAATATTTGTTTCATTTTCCCAGGGAAGAAAAACAATAATGAGAGAAAGCAGAAATATTCAAGCAGGACATTCAAACATGAGGGAAACAAAAGCTTATAAGAAAAATGGCCTGGAAAATACAGTAAAATGGAATAAGATTAAAAAATAAAATAAAATAAAATAAAATAAAATAAAATAAAATAAAATAAAATAAAATAAAATAAAATATTGGGTTTAAATATAAAAAATGATTAAGAAATGTTATCAGAAGTACTCATAAAAGTATATGGTGCCAAGATAAACACAAAGAGGTTACTTACTTTTCTGTTAACATCCACATAAAGAAAATAAATTGGGTTAAACCAAGGGGAAGAATTTAAAACTAATAAAAACTGCTCTATTGTACAATAGTAGCTTTCATTCATTACACCTGCTTCTATCTTTTTCCCCAAAAAATAATAAATAAATTCAAACCTCAGCACAGGAATGGTCTGAAGCATTACTATCTCTTTTATGAATTAACACGTCTCCTTTACCAGAGAAAATAAAGATTTACATTTCTAAAGAGAGTTCCCACAGGGGAGAATAATCATTGTCCACTTTGAGTCTTCTGTTATTAACCTTGAAAATCAGTGATGTTGCTTTCTACCCGTGAAAATAGAGACTGAACTGCTGTGAATTCACTGAATAAATGTCTCCATCCTTGCAAAAAAGAATCTTCCCTCCCAAACCCAACGGAAACATTACACGGAGTTTGTTTAGAGTTGAACAGGAGTTTAAATATGGATTTTCTTAATGGCCACAAATGTTCACTCCGGAGCTACATGAGTTTCAGAAGCAGGATGAGTCAATAGAGTTATTTAATTGTTTTAAAAGCCAAAGCCAGGACTGTCTGGAAGTGCAACGCTGAAATAAGAGTTATTTGAACAGCAATATTAGTGAAGCTAAAGGTCAAACTGATGAGCTAACCATTTTTTTTTTCTAAGTTAAGCCATCTAGACACTTAAAATAATATTTTTAGTTACAATAAAACCATAACCTAATGGCAAGACATGGAAGAGGCAGGAGGCTTGTTATTTAAATCTACAGAAAAGTTCAAAACCATAAAATGCCTGCATGGGTTCGTTTGCCTTGGGTTCTGGGAGAGCTGATCCATGTGTACATTTTGATGGAGTTGTCCTGTGCACTGCAGTCTAGCACTTGCTTTTGATGCCTTCTAAATACTGAAGTGGTTTTTGGAATACTTGGAAATTTTGAAATCCTCTGCAGCAGTGAGGGGGAAAAAGAAAATGTTTTACCACTGTGAGGAGAAAATGCCTTTTCTATAATAATTGAGAAGAGAATTTGAGGTGCTGAGAAGAGGGGGAGAAAAAAATCCTTTTGTTTCATTTTTTTTTTCCTATCTATTTTTAAACAACTTATAAAGGTGTTTGAAAATCGGGGGGAAAAAAGGCTTGGTTTTTTTTAAGATTTTATAAACTGAAATACAATTATGCAATGAGATAACAGCATGGATCTAACTCAATGGCTATCTTTTGATGACTAAGCCATGTTGAATTTTTATCTACAAAACCACTTTATAGTATAATTATGAGCTGAGGTAAAGCTTGTGGCTGTAAATGGGTTTCTTCACCATGCATCCACATATGCATAGGACAAGTAAATACAGAAAATTCTTTGCTGGGCAGACCACAGAATTTAAAAACAAACAAACAAACAAAAAACCACTAGTAGTGCTGTACTTCAAATTCCTGAACTGCTACTGGTATCAGACAACAATCAGAGCAATCATGTCTTCAGTGGCACAGTAAACTACAATCCCAAAATCTGATTGGCACACTCTCCCCAAATTCTTCCCCCTAATTTCATTGTCCTTCCTTCATTTTGTCTTCATCCCACCTATTCTTGGATCCAAAATGCAATCTCCACCCCATTTTCCAGCTGTGGTATTATTTTTTATTGTTCTCCACTTCCTTTGGGGCTCTTTCTTTTCTAATTATCACACTAAGTAGATCTGGCTTTCTTGCTCACAGCTTGATCACTTTTTTCATGTGTGATACCATCTGCCTAATAGGCTTTCTTATCTGGCTTGGGGGGGAGGAGGGGCTGCCATTGTAGATTCTGCTGTGTATCCCCAGAGATTTCAATCCATGTTTTCTTATCATTAAAAAAGGAAAAAACACCACCACAACCTTCTCATTTTATAGCTGATTTCAGCAACAAGTTTTTTAGCCACGTGTAACAGAAGATGCTTTTTTCTGCAGCATGTTCATGCAAAGCTCATGGGCAGTTAGAATATTTTCTATTCAAATGTTTATGTCCTAGTAGAGGCAGTCATCATATGCATGCCCTAAAAGAGGCATATTTCCTTTATTCTGTCCGCTGGCAGAGTAAAATTCTCACCCAGCAGAGATCAGAATTGATCTGATTGATTTCACAGATATTAATAATGTAATCCTGATTACCAGAGCAGACCTGATCATTTTAGGATGATTGTTTCTGTTAGACAAATTAGTAATAGAAATGCTTCAAGAAATTAAATACTCAGCTCCCAGTGGGGAGTGTGGGTGCCTGGGGCTGAATTGAGATGAGCTTGAACTATTCTGTATCCCTTCTGGAAGAAGGATCCTGCTCTTTGTGTGCAAAAAAATGCCCATGGCATAAGTGCCAGAATATCACCATCTAATTTATTTACTCTGTGATTCATTGATTAATCATTTCTTTGCATTCCATGACACAGAAACACCTCCTCCACTGTAGGGCTGGGTTTGAGGATGGAGAGAGCTGTGTGTAAACTGGAGAGACAATAATAGCAGAACAAATTTGTTCTGCAAATTTTAGTTTCACAAGGGATCGTCTCAGTGTTTGACTTTGTGCAGGAATTTAGAATTGATACTTGGATGTAAAACACAATATATAATTCAGTCTGTGACAGAAAACAGGAAGATAATGAAGCAGCATCCTCATTTGCTGAGGCTCACATTAAAAACTGACACTGGGAAAATGTTGTTTCATAGTTTATTGAATCCTGGCCATCTCAGATTTCATGGCAAAGTCCCTCTTGATTTCTAGAGGACTGAAAATTTATTTGTTATAAAACCATCATCTGACATGTTGAAACCATTGCATAAATGGCATCATGCTTACATAAAATTTGTGTTAAGAACATGACTGTGACCACCTAGCTTCAAACTGAGCCCTCACTTTTTGCCCTTGAGTGTTCTATTTATTGTTAAATAAATATTAAACTATAAACTGTACTGGACAAAACACCAGATTTACGTGTAACTTGATGAAATATCAGTGACTTGATGAGGTAAACTCATGAAGAGTTTACCTCATCAAGAAGTTAGGCCTGAATTTTTGGAACATATCAAGACACATCTTCAAGGTAATAGCACTTAGAATAATGCCAATTTATCACAATAATGGAGTAGCAGCAAAGGGTTTATGGAAGCCTTCCAGCAGGTCTGATAGGTGGCATAAGGCACCTATATTTGCTCAAATATCAGCTGTGTGGCTGATATATATATTGATCTGCCTCATAGGCAAGTGCTTTGCTTAAGATCATATCACAGGTTAAGATTAATTCCTTACCTTTGACTACGTGTCGAGTCATCATTTCCTGCTTCAAGTGGTTTTTCAGAAGAAATCCCTTCACCACACTCAGCCCTGAATCTAAGCCAAAGTTACTTTGTTGTCATTGCTGCTTTAACCCAAATCAGCCACCCTGAGTAGGCACACACCTAACTGACAGACAGGGTGATCTCCCGAGCGTGGGGCTGGTGCAGGCACCACAGCAGAAGTTGATGGAGCTGCTCCTTCCCCTGGAATGGGAATGCAGCTGTGTTCCAGCTGCCTGAGTGCCCTGCCCTTTCAGCTGACATGTGCCCCAGTGCACTGCACAATGATTCTGCCACCTGCACAATGCCAGTCCAGCTAATACACAAATACAATAATTGCACTGGTGAACCTTTTTCACAGATCAACACCATTCCTCCACACTAACCTGGATGCAATGTCACAGAAGCTAGTAAATCTCAGTTATTCATTAATTCTGTCATCAGAGGTCCCCTACACAGCTCCATTTTCATTGCTGCTTTATTTGATATCTCTGTGGATATTGAATAGACTCTCATGAGTATTCTGCCACACTCGACTGAATTGTTTGACTTTTCACCCATGTCCCTTGAGAAACTCCAACTCAACAACTCAATCCCTACTACCTGTGGGGTATCCTGAGTACCTGTGAAAGACATTCCTTCCTTTAGCTTTGACTTAAGGGAGTCTGATCATTTTGGAAGGGCAGTGGGAGTAGGACATCTGGTAGGATATTTGGCAGATGTTCAAAGTCTGCACACACAGATTTATACAAATTTATGGTCAGGTCCACACCATTCTTGGATTTATCCACCATCAGGCGAAAAATATTCCACTCTGTGAAAAAACAAAAGCAGCACTTTTCTGTCTCATCAGGAAAAGTAGGCAGGGATAAAATAAAGTTATAATGAAAGCGTAAGAGAGAAGAAAAAGAAGACAAGTAGCTTAAAATAATGATTAAAAAAATATAGACAATGGAGAAAAGAAATGCAAGAGCCAGATTATCAGCATCTATAAAGACAGAGTGGCTAAAATAACACTGACATTTTTAACAAGAAAGTAACTGCAGAGCACTTACATTGAATTCTGAGATCTTGAAGGGATATCAGCAGAAAAGCTAAAATTAGTATCCACAGAGCCTACATTTCAGAATATTTTTCTTAGATCCTTTTCTAACCCAGTGAAAGGTGGTCAAATTTATGATTCAGACATAAAGAGGTGAAGTATTTGAGACAGCATGAGACCCCACATCATCCATTTAAAAATTGATAATTGTCCTAATGATGATGAATGGGAAAGAAAAAAATAATCAAAGACATCATAACTTTGTGATATCTCTTTAGAACGTATTCAAGAGTAAAAATATGCTTGATGTTTAACACTTTGATTTAGTAGAAAAAAATAAGTGCTTTGTTTTTCTATTTCATTTTTGTGATTTGAATCTTTATTCATGTAAGTTAATGAACTATCCAATCTAAGAGTCCCAGAATCAGGTCTCAAACAGCCCAAGCAACCAAAAAACACCATTGGCTGCAGAGTGAAACAGAGCACACAGCTATGAGGGGCACACTCAAGCATTTTTCAGGCAGAATTATAAAAATCATCATATCTGTGCCAGGAACAGGTTGCAGGTTTTAAATTCTGTCTTAGAGTCTGGATCACAGACTGTAATTTTTGTTTTGGCATTATTTGTGAGCAGGGTGATGGTTGGACTTCATAACCTTAGAGGCCTTTTCCAAACCTAATGATTCTCTGATAACATCACGTTCCCCTTTTCAGGGCAGATCTTGCATTACAAGGTAGACAGGCTTTAGAAAAGATTTTGCCAGTAAGCACAGAAGTGCTGTCATCCAAGAGCTTTCCTGAGGAAAAAAAAAATTATTTAAAGTAGAGAGAATGAATATATAAACGTGTTTATTCTGTTCTTTGACCATATTTAACCAGATTGTTTATATATATATATATATTAAAAAGGTCTATAAAAATGCTGTTCAAATTCCACTCAGTTTATGGACTAAATGGAAGAGTTGCTGCTGTTTAGCCTCTTCAAACATTCCATATATTACAGGTATTTTGACCTGCTAAAGGGACCCACCTGCCAGAATCTCCATCACACACAAATGGCAGAGATGCAGTGTTACCATAGAAATGGGCCAGCACCACAGAAAAAGACATATAATCATGTGTGTGTCCTGAATGAGGGCACACTAACTATGCATGGGAAACCTGCATGCTGGGATCTCTTCCTGAAATGATGATGGGCTTGCCTGGAAAATTACTGCTCATGGTATCTGCAGTGTTTACAGTGGCTGACTCCAAGGCAGAGTGCAAACAGGAGACAAAAGAAAACCTTAACAAAGACTCCCCGCAGAGGATGCAATGGATAAGGTGGGGAAAAGCAGTCCATGTGAAAAAAAAAGCAAATAAGAAAGGTAGAAGAAGAGAAAAGGAGATTAATTTTTTTAAAAAATGAGAAACTGAAGAAATTGTGAGTGAAGTAGAAGCAAGAACTGAAGGAAGAGTGGAGGATGAGAAAATTAATGGCAGAAAATGGAGAGAATACAGACTCAAATGGGAAAGAGAGAAACAAGGAAAACAGTGCAGGGAAGTGAACAGGAAGAGGAAAAGCAAAGATAAGGAAAACAAGGAGAAAATCCCTAGGAGAAAATGATGGCAAATGAACTAGTGAGAAGGAAAAGAGAGGAGGAAATGCCCAAATTTAAGAAGACTTGAAGAACCAGCTGACGCTGAAGAAGCTACATATCCCATAATTTGATGTATAAACCCCAGATACGTTTCATTTTTAAAATATTAATAACAAAGCAATATTGCATCTCACAGCTTCATTTTTTCCCAAGTCCACTAATATTACTAACACAGTAAGGGGAGCTTGCAAAATTGAACCACATTTTTTATTTCTGGAAAATGATCATCCATTTTTTATGTAGTATTTGCCCATGTCTCTCAGTTTTATTGAGTTTGCTCATGGATGTTTCATCACCAAGGAGAAAAAAAAAAAAAAAAAAA
>VXBN01006181.1:99785-118459 GCA_013397395.1 Sinosuthora webbiana
AAAAAGCACAAGAAAAATCTAGGCCTGAGATTAAAACACTGAGCCAATAGTAGATACCTGGGCAGCTTTTCAGACATTTAAAGGACCCCAATAAGAAGTGATAGCAGGAACAGCATTTTTAAAATTTTATTTGTTTATTTAAATGCTCAAATAAAGCACAGAGCCTGTTAAAGGTGTTTGCTTCCTTTTCTCCTAAATTCAATTTTAAACCTAATGTGGCTGTTAGTGAGGATAAAAGAACACTGATAATTTTTACATGCATAAACAAATATACTACCTGAGGGTTGTTGTTGTTTTGTTGTTGTTGTTTTTGTTGGTTTTTTTTAATAAAGCTTAATATTTTTTAACTTTTACCTTAAATAATGGCATCTATTCTTACACTTTGGAAAATGATGTAACAATGAGAATATGGTTTAGATTTTCTTTTAGAAGTTTCCTATAGTTTATTTGGGGGGGAAGAAAGAGTTACAAAGATTTTTACTTTTTAGCTTGCAGGACTCAGTCCTTTTGTTGGACTAGAGATTTTATCTGTTCTTTTCAGAACTTTTGTACCTTTCTAAGGTGTTTCATTATCAAATAAAAAGTCATAAGAAGACCTTTTTTAAAGAATTCAAACAACCTGAAATTGCAAATAGCATAAATATATAAACACAATAGTAAGATCAAGATCAGTAGTCAATTTACTTGATTTTACTCAATCTAGCTCATTTACTTAGAAAACTAAAAAATATTAAATAGCTGTAGCTGCTCATATTTTTAAAAAAGGCAGAGTCTCTTTCATTATTTCTGCAAAAAGATATTTCTGCTTCCAGCAATGATTTATTCTTGCTTTGACACAACACAGTGTGAAAATTAAGTCACACTTAATATCCAACAACGAAAAATTCTGGATTAAAGTGTAGGTACCTGAAGGACTGACAAATGATAAATTAGGAAGGGAACCAATCTGTTAACTTTCCCCACGTTCCACTCAGGGACAAGCCTCTGCAGGCACTTGCAGGGCTGTCAAAGTTTCATTAAGACACAGAATCCTTTCCAGGGTTCTCCAGGTGCCACTTTGATGGATGTGCACCACGAGATCTGTTCCTGGGCACTGCAGAGGGCTGCAGTTCCTCCTGTACAGCTGTCAGGTGTTTGCTAGCTCGAGCAGTTAAACAACAAAAACCACGTAAATGCAGCCCAAGAATGCAAAGCAAACAAAAGCATAAAGCTGTGAAAGGAGAACAACACTTGGAGAAGTCCATAAGTCTGGAGAACTAAGATTGCTGCAGGGAAAAATTAAATTTTCTGTTCTGCCCCCACTACACATTTAAGACGTCCAAAATCAGAGTTTCAGCAATGACTTTTTGCAATTTTGGCACAGTTTTCAGTGAACTGAATTTTTTGCAGTCCAGACTTAATAATCAAAAGCATGAATTTACTAATGTCCCTTTTTTATCTTGCTATAGTCTCATAAAAAAATAAAATTAAGCCTAAGCAACAAGTAATTTTCCACGGGTATGAAAATAAATTGCCAGAAGAAAAATCCGCCTAAAAATACATAAATCTTTTTGTAATGTTAATTATCTTACTAGTAACATAACCTCTGTCAAATTCCCAAAGAGAATATAGTGATAATGAAGGTCTGACCTTCCACTTGTATAAGCAAATGTGCAATAGCAATATTCCTTTTCTCCCATACCCACCACTTTAATATTAATAATTGAAAATACATTTGCCCATTTAAAGAATGTGGCTACATAATTATAGGTTGAATGAAGAGCCTTATAGAAAGACAGTGCATCAGTAATATATTTATCATTGTGATTCCCTGCGAATAAAATTCATTGCCAAGCATAAATTAATTTGTAACCACTGTAATCACCAGCATCTCAATGAGACCACAGATACAGTGGGCAGAATTAACAAGTTTGGAAGACAAAGCAGTTATGTTATTCAATTAGCTTGTCTGCAGAAAGAAATATCCAAAAAGGCCTTAGTGACCTGAATTTTTACTACTAATATGGTACGAGAATGGGATTTACTCAAAGTTTACATTTGAACAACAGGTTGTTTTGAAGAATGATAATTCTAATTAAAATAGCCTTTAAACTTTTAAATACCCAGAAAATACCCGAAAATCTGCTTACAGAACCTGCTTGTTTTCCATGCAAAGAAAATACATTTGTAAGTGTCATATTAACTATGTTTAGTGTATTAATCTGTTTAGATGAAAGTGGGTAAAGTCTACACACTTAAACATGAACATGCATTTCAGCTTTTGGGAAGGCAAACACAGACACTTTTTCTGCAAGATGAAACACCGATTTCCAAAGTATTTACCTGAAATACTCTGATACAAGTTCAAACTGTCGAGAAAATGGGAAACAGGCTGAAATTGACCTTCTCCTGTCATCAAACATTTTCTTCTATAGTCCTGTAGCAGAACTAATATTGCAACCAGCTAAATTCCCAGCACCTAAATGTTTCTCTTTCATCCCTCTGAGAATTTGAAAGCTGCTTTTAATTTTCCTCATAAATTCATATATGCTGAGGTTATCCCTATTTGTCTTTTGACAAGCTGAGAGGATTTTTCCCCTGTTCCACGCTTGTCTCTTCCACATTTAAACATTGTTTTTATTTTGCTAGGCCCTTTCTTTGTCCTTATAAGCAAGGCTCCCACTTCCTCAATCACTCTGTTACACTTAATCTTCCAGAACACAAGCAATAAGAATTGCACATGGTGTTGCAAGTGATATCTCTTTTGTCTCCTGCCTAAAAGAGCAAAAAAGGCTCTATTTATGCTGGAAACAGCTCACTCAGTACAACTTCCATAACATTAATACTGTCAGAGGAAACAACCTCCCCTTGCTGCCAGGGGCTTCAATACAGCCTGGGATTTCTGATGAAGGTCTCTAAAATGCTGGGCAAAACAATACCTGTGACCTCAGAAGGTTTTGGGGACAAACCCCTCAATCCTGTGTTGTTTTCTGCCTCTCTGCTTTTTTTTTCTGTCTTCTTAAACTGTAGAAAAAAAACATTTATCTTTTTCTTTTAAGTACAGGGGGTTTTTCTACCACTCTGTACTCTGCTGCTGATGAAGCTTCCCTGAATTTGGAAAATGTGTGCTACTTCTATGAGCCTTGCTCATGCCATATGTCTCACATCATGATAATTACTGTAATTACATATGATTTCCAATGTATTGTGCTCCCAAGAGATTCAAATTAAAATTAGTTCTCCAAAAGTTTACCTCGTTTTCTTATTTCTTATTTATTTCTATACTCTGATGCCACTCCACATCTTCCTACTGTAGTATGAAACCAATGAATCTGAAGGGACATTGGAATGCATTTTATTTTCTCCTAATTTGGAGTATTTTTTTGCAACATCTCTTCATCCTGAAAGCTTCCTGTTTTAATATCAGAAAAGTTGATGTTACCAGCAAGAACTCTGTTCTTAAAGAATTACATTGAAGTGCTGCTGTTCCTTCAAATGTCTCCACTGGATGCAGATACCTAAGAACTGAACACACTGCATCATGAAATTCACATGAGATAATATAAAATATTATGAGCTAAGGATCCATATTTTCCTCAATTTATATACCTCCGTGTATAGATCTGTAAATATATGGATAAATATGTGGAATACTTGAAATATGTGGAATACTTGAGACTTCATGAATTTCATTCAGAAGATTTTTAGAGTTGCTATTTCTTCACAGTGATATCAGCTGAGGGAAACTTTTCTGTTTGGCACACTGAATTTATTTTATAATGTTTATTTGAATCTTGAGAGTCAAAAAGGGTTATGCAATTAACTGCCTGTGGATTCATATTTGTCTCACACTGGTTAATTAAAAGTAAAACCTAAAGCTTACAGAACTCTTCAGGACCCACTATAATCATTCACTAGAAAATATTTATTGGGAGAAATCATATTTCGTCCCAAGGAATCAGTATGCAACACTTGGACTTGAGCTTCTGTAAGACAAAAAAGTTGTTTCATGGTATGGTGATGGCAGTGGGAAAATTTTTTCATTAATCAGAGCAAAGCAGCTGTTTTACAGCCTTTCCTTTCCCCCCAAGTATGCTGTGCACTGGCTGGAAATTGTGTTGGAATTGATAGTTCTCTTCCTGCCCCATTCCTCCAGCCTCACTTGTCCCCTGCTTGCTGGAGTACTTTGAAATGAGAAAAAGGGCAGGGCAACTCTAGAGCTGAGAAAACTTTTCATTTCCTGAGCAAACAGTCCAAACATCATGAAATCTGACAAAGACTACTTTACACATATGAACTCTGTGTGAGCATAAACACAGCCACCACATTTTCTTAGCTGTGGTCTCATTTTAAAGGGAAATGTGGGATGTGGTTATAGCTGTGGAGAAGGATGGGGTCAGTTTTGGCTCAGGTGTCCATGAGAGAGGGTAAACTGCGCAATTCTTTTTAAAACATTTGTATTTTAATTTCTCAGTTCATGGAGGATGCAGGGCTAGGCCATGCATGTAAACCCAGACCTTTGATCATGAACAGTGACCCTGACCAATGATTTATTTCCACTCCCTGGGATCCTGTTTCCAGCTGTGAGCAGCAGGTGTTACTGAAGGTGCCCAAGGCCTGCAGATAAACTGACCCATCATGGATCTGCCTGGACTAAACCTCTTAAGCTGCTTAATCCCCAACTTCAGACACCTTTAATGTCAGGTGCTGCAGCACTCAGCCAGCACATGTGTGAAGCTTTCAGTGCCCAGCACTGGGGTGTTGGGGGATATCTTACCTTTTCAGGTTTTCACACACAAAAATGATCTATGCTTCATGAAAAGGGCTCTTCCTCATGAAAGGAGAAAAGCTGCAGGGCACAAAATGTTCTGCTTCTTTGAGAACTTACAGAGAGTGGTTTTCTGCAGGTGATCATTTTTGTGGCTCAGTTGTGGCCACTGCATGAGCAGTAGAAACATTTTCCCAGCCAAAGCTCAGGCTTTTTACTGTATGAATCAATCTCTCTTTTGCCTTCTTTATATTTTACTGTAAATACATATTTAAGTGTGCTTTAGCTATATCTCTAGCATTACCCAGAATTATGATTTTTAGAGAGCCTCATTAGATGGTAGGAAAAAGGGCCACACACTCCATCATACTTTAGAGGAGATTTAAATTTCCTTTGTAATTTACCCTGAGAGAAGAATGGCTAACAGCAGTGGTATGAAAATTATGGCTGTCTATTTTTCCTAATGATTAGCCACCACAAAAAATTGCTTATAGGCTGAATCATACCTGGCTTTTTCCTCCTCTATTCCCATTCCAGTGTAAGTGTAATGGTTCTGATATGTAAAACATCTGTGTCACTCATCCGTGCCTCTCCTACTGTTTATTTCCAAGCTTTTATATATTTACTGTAAAATAATAAGATTAAATGTCTCAAAACCTGCTTTGAAAGACCGTTCTCACAGCAGTCTGAATAAATGATCTGAACCACACTCAGCATTTCATAATGCACTAGGAGATGGAAAACAATAAAACTGATAAGAAAGCCAGGCATCCTAGGAACATTTTGTTCAATTACAGCCTATCATGGTGGAATTCTGCACACTGGTGTTACTCAGTTTTAAAGGAGTGACATTTTTATCCAGGCTGTATGGTTCAGTCAATTTATGCCAGCCAGGTTTTTCTGCCTTCTGAAACAGGGACAAAAGTTTGAATTTAAGCTGTGACTCAAGGCTGTCAAATGTAACACACTGCAGACTGAGTCTGCTGTAGGGCATTAGAAGATCCAAATTGTGATAAAATGGGATCAATTTCGCTGATTATCAGGAAGAATAGTAACGTTCTGCAACAAAAATGAGAAGAAAAAAAGAGAAAGAAGAAATCACACTGAGAATTACTTCCTCTCTGAAATGATTATTGAAATCTTGGAAAAAGACAAGCAGCTCTATCCAAAGGATAGCCATGGTGGGTTTGAGTTTCACAGGCACTTCTTCATGTTCTACAATTCTATACATGGAAATCAAAGAGAAAGAAAAGAAAAAGAATGCTATAAAAACACTGTACAGCTGCAAACATCCTAGGAAAACCACTTGGAAAACCACGGTTTTCAGTTGCTCTGAAAAGTTGTCATTACTTCTTTCTTCAAGATAAGAACAATTGTTTCTTGGAGGGCCTTTTAAAAACACAATAGCTAATAACAATGGATTTGAAAGAGAATGGAAACTTGATGTCCCCTACATTTCCCTATAGGTGACTCCTGCACCAAGACTGATTCTCAGCATCTGTAAACTACAGGCAATTTCCCTAAAATATGTTCCAAGTAATAAGGAGTGAATGCAATATATACATTAGATTAATTTTAAAACATTATTCTGCAAACAAAGAAAGTCAGGAAATTAGTGGCAGAAAACTGAATGTTTTCTTTTGTCATTAGATTTTGCCTCAGTTTTTATCTGAGATCAGAAACTCCTTTAAATATGTATTTACTCAATTACAGATTTAGCTCTGGACAATGGTGTATTAAATATTTACTGGAAAAATATGTGTTTTGGAAATGGAAACAGAAAGCTAAACGGACTTATTCTGTGTTTACATTGTTGCAGCTGATGATGAATGTGCACATTGAGCACACAAAAAGATTAAGGGCAAAGGGGAATTTCTTTTACATAAATAAATAAACTTGTAATTACTGAAAAAAAAAAAAAAAGTCATTATAGCCAAATATGCAAATACAGAGAAATTTCTGGTTCTGAGGCTTAGAGCTTCTCTTTCATGGCTGTAAATTCATCACTCTAATAAAGTTAGCTCATAAACTATTAAGTGTTTGAGGGTAAACACTCAGGAGTGTTCATGGTGAAAATAAACTTCTAGGTCCTTTTACATACTTCTGCATGCAGATTACATAGGAATTTATATATACATAGAGATGTATGTTCCTATGGCACTTAATGGCCTGTTAAAAACAAGTCTGGTTTCAGTGTTATCTCTGGAACACTTTCTTAATATTCCTGATCCTACTGTTTGAGGTGTGCAACCTGATTTCTACTGTGGCCAGGGAAAGTGCCAGCCACTCTGCACTGGTCCAAGCCTCACTTTGTGAGTGGCTGCTGTAACCCATAAAAACAGGTTCCTGCTGTTTTTTCCTGTATTATTACTTGTAAAAATATGCCACCTATCAGACTAAGGTGATAGATGTTAGCACTGAAGTCTGATAATTCTATAAATCTGTTCATAAATAAGTGAATAATTATAAATAAAATAAAAATTAAATAAAATAGCATAAACCAAAATAAAAATAACAATAATGGTAGCCATACGCATTTTTTAAAAACGGTCTGAAAAAGGTTTCTTAAAAGTATGTTTTGGAGCTAGAGGACAAAATCTATTGATTGTATAATAGAAAAGCATAATCTGAGAAATTGCAAGCAAATATTTGTTTACAGAAAAAAAAAACATAATGAATTCTGCAATTAGCTAATGAATTTCATTTTAAAAAAATGTTCTAAACACATGAAATAACAAAGCATAAGTGTTCAACAGATAAAAGAAGCAATCATTAATAGAATGCTGGTATAGGAACCCCAGGAAGCTACAGTAGGTGTCTGAAGCAGTTGATGATTTTCCAAAGAACAAAGAGAATGTGAAGGGCTGTTAATAAGTCTTTCAAGAGAGCTGGACTTGAGCCACATAGTGCTTGGTCTGCAAATACTATGTTTAAAAATCAATCCTTTGCTTCACAGGAAGCCAATGTACTTTTGTCAAAATTAGAGCAACATGAACATCTGTCCTGGAGCCAGTTAACCATCTCACTGCTTGCACATTTCTGGTATTCCCTTTCCTCCTGTGAGAACTGGAGAGTGAAATTATAAACATCTCAGAAACCTGAGGGTTAATGCATTTGCAGCAGTATGAGGGTATCAACACACTTTAGGATTAGTGACAAAACTCAGGCAGTCAGCAGTGCAAGACAGAACTTGAGGATACAGGAGCTCAAAGCAGAAACTGAAGTCCAAAGTTACAAGCATTGAACACTGTTGAGGATAAATAAGACAAGAGCAACACAGGATGTCATTTCACACCTTCAAGGTTACCTTTCAAAATAATTCAAATATGCTTTGAGGAAGCACTAACTAAAAGGTGTTGATGATATTATTTAACTTGCAATCTCTGCTTTCAGTTAGATTGTTTTTTTCCAGACACAGTTTTTGAGAGAAAATGTTTTATTGTTTTGTGGTGGATTTTTTTTCTAGTCACAGAAATATTAATATTGTAGGGTTGGAAAAAAGGAAACATAGCAGGAGGATTTTTTACTTTCAATATATTTCTATACAGAGCCATCATTACCCAAAGAATTAAACACCCTCTGCTACAACCATTGTTCAGTGGATGACTCTTCTCCCTTTCTGGAGGAACTCCTGTGTGGATGCAGGTGGCTTGATCAAGTCCACCTCTGCCTTCTGATTTTTTTTCCCTGCAGACCACCTGCCCAGATACTTGCATTTGACTCTAATTCTCTCCAACAGCACTTCTATTTACTTCCCTGGGGCAGGATTTTACCTTAGCTATTTACAGAACCATTTTGATGCCATGTAAAAAATCTCATTACCATGTCACAAAGGAGAGAGAGAGAGATGCAAGTGAAATATTCCTACAGCAAAGCTGTCACACTTGGGACTGGAATAGACTGGAAAGCTGCTCCCTGCCTGAACCTCACCCCGTTAACAGGTCTCAAAATCCTGCAGCAAGCTGCAGATTAAATACCTCAGCCTCAGTGGAGCAGACCCATCATGAATATTTTGTAATGCTGGGCATCCAAGCAGAAGGAATGAGATGTTTCAGCTCGAAAATGCATCAAATTCTTATGCAGCACTGTCTGGCACAAGCTACAGCTTGCAACAGGCACTGCCACATCTAGCAAAGGCATGCTTGGTTAGCATTGCCCGAGCCTTTTTAAACCACAGCCACTGACACACCTGGAATTTCACCTGATCACAGGAAACTGCCGGTGCACTGTTATGTGGCAGGTTTCATCTTGGATTGAAAAGGGGATTGAAAGCTCTTAGGAGAAAATAAACACACTGTAAGAATCAAATCCCTGTATGAGAAAAACACAAAACAAGCAAAACCATAAAACAAACAAAACAAAACCACAAACGAACAAAGCTCAAAACAAAACAGGTAAATAAAAGCCCAAAGAAGTAAGAATTATAGGTACTGGCTTACACAACTGCCCTTTGAAGCTAAGAATAGCCAGATAAAAGAAACTCATGGAGGTGCAAGCTCAAGAGTAATCTAATGATCATTTTCAGTTTCATGTCCTGTTTGCTGCCATTAAGTAGCCAGGTTCTTCTTCCTTTTCAAGAACATTAGGAGCATAGTGAAACTCAGTGTGGATTTTGGTAGTTTGCACCACACTTTTTTCTCACTGGAGGGACAGAATTGCAATTAAAGCACTGAAAACCATCCAACCCCATTTCCTCCCATACACACGTGGTAAATAAACATTTACAGAACACTGATTACAGGTCTTTCTTACATGGAAAGCAGCTTCTGCCCTCCTTCCTATACACCAACTCTTTTTGAGTAACAAAGAAAGCTCATGAAACAAGGGAGGTGAAAATATAAATCCCCTGACTGCTTTAACATAATTGTGTTTTCTTTTGGTAGGACACAGTATTTTCCTTTCTTCCCTGGGTGGTGGCTCATTAATCATTTTAGAGTACTCTTCCCAAGCTAAAATTCATCCTTATAACACACCTTGTGGGAGAGTCTCCAAACTCTAAATCTTGGTGCATTAGGGGTCAGTAATGAATGATATTCATTTTTCCTCTACACACAACTAAAGGGCACTTTAATAAGTAAAGAAGGCAATAAACAAGACCGAAAGGAATGTGATTATGACAACTTGTCATAGAATATTAAATAATGTAGCATTGATATAATTAAGGATCAGAGATAGGGATGCATCAAAATAACTTATGCTAATTATTTCATTTGAGAGTTAAGAAATATTGCATATGTAGCTAGACCTATATTTGTGTCCTTATTTACATATTTATAGCATTTTTGACTATAGCAGGATAATGGCTATTTCCATTTTGCTTCTTACAGAGCCTCCTTGCAGTGCTAATCAAATCTTGACATCTGACTCTAACACTAAGAGTTTTAAGATAATTAAGCACTTTAACCTAATGAACTTGCATTTTAATCCACTGTATTTGTTTAGAGAAAGCCCAGGAGACCAGTAATGAGATATGGAGTTTTACACACATTTATAGTGAACACTCAGATTAAGCCCAGCTCAGGAGCAGGACAGATCTGAAGCCTCATCCTCAGTTGTGGCACAGCAGAGTGATGGCAGAGTACATCACACGAGATTAGATTTGTCTGGCTCTAATGAAATGCTGTAGTTGTTTCAATGCACTGGCTGCATGTAGCCCCCCACACTAAAATCTCCGCTGTGACTGACTCAAACTGATGCTTGCAGCAGGCCAAGTGCTGAATGGAAATGGAATTTTATGGCTGTGGCTGTGCCAGAGAAAGGGTAAAACATTTCCAGTTGAAACGGGAAAAGGAAGCTTACCAGTGCCACGGCTGTGCCTGTGGCCGTCAGTCCCAAAGGCAGTTTTAGCAGCACTGCGCAAAGTTTTAGCAGACTCTGCACAGAACCATCATGCCAAGAGCCACAGGCAGGCCTCTGGCATGCTCAAATCCATGTTAGTGGGCAGGTATCAGGTAAGGAGCTCCCCAGAGAAGTGCATTATCTGCCTATTCACAGCAAGCCTCACCAGGGGAAGGGGCTACAAGCTGTCTATGTTTCCTCAGCTTCATACAGATTTACCTCTCCAAAAGGCAAAGCAGTTACAGGAAAGAGTTGCCTTGCCATCCATGCCTAGCTTTTGCTCTTTTTTTTTCTATTTTTCTCCATCCCATAAAAATAAAAAAATAAGAATTTATATATTGTTCTTCACCACTGAAGCAAACCAGGACTGCTGAACAGGAAGGCTAGGAACTACCTGCTTTCCAAACAATTCAGAGAGATGAGTTACACCTTAATCTTACACCTCATGGAAGCATCTCCTAGCCAAGAGGATTTTTTCATTCCTTCATGACATTCTAGAAATTTCCTGTTTGAGGCTTTTCTTTATTTGTTTTTAAACTATAAAACACTTTTCATCATCGTGGCTCTGCAGCCCCTAAACTCAGCAATGCCTCAGAGACTGAGTTTGATGCCCTTGCAACTTTGAGGTGGGATGACTCCTGAGGGACAGACAGACTTCTACACTGCTGAACACCCAACAGCCTGACATTTGGAGCACTCCTGGATTGAGTTTTGCACTCCTTCCTGTACTCCTCCTTTCACCTTTGTGGCTGCAGAGGTACCCTTGATAATATGGAAACAAAGACACCAAGTTACAATGCATAGCACAGCTCTTAAACATTTTAAAATGAGAAAGTGTTCCCCTCTCCTTAAGCATCATAGCAGTTCTCATGTCACTTCCCGTTTTACTGGTTTCTTTTTATAATGGTTACATTTTCAAAATTTGCACCACACCCAAGAAGAGTGAAAGACTTTGGAATTACTGCATTTGCAAGCTAAAACCATCAGGCAATTTCCTGATTTTCTTTGATAGATTAAAAAAAAATAAAAAAATAAAACCACTAAGATATGTTATAGAGCCTGTAAAGAAGAAAATTATTCAAATGTCAACACAGAATGCCAGGTTTTCCCTTCAGTAGCACAGTAGATGGTCAAAGGTAGATGCAGTGGGAAGTAGAAGAGACCAGACAACTATGCAATAATCACCCAAAATCATCAGGGACGGGGCTCTGGTTGCCTCAAATCCAGTAGGCCAGTGACACAATCTGATCTTCATTTCCCACAATATATTTTCCTATGAGAATTTTGGAGGAAAGTTTATCTACACTAGAAATGGCTTCAGTGAAAGAATAATCAAAAGAATTGACTTCATTCTGCTTGATAGAGCAGAGCAGAAACTGTAATGAATCCTTATCCTTGTACTAGTATCAAATTAAAGTTCAGAGATGAGACTCATAATGTCTTTTACTCTTCATTTCTCAATGATCTTTATATTTCTAAGAAAGAAATGTATTTGTGCTCAATACTTTATATGAGAACAGTTTGATTTGTTCATCTGTGTGCCTTCCCCAGCTAAGCCTGGGCACAAGTGTGCTTATTCAAAAAATAACCAAAACAGGGTCAAACAAGAAAATTAATCATTTTTACTTATGACTTAAAAAGCCAGTGTTAACTGGGTTTTTTGAGTTGTTAACGTGATCACTGAGGTTTTGGTAGAATTGTATCCTACTGAGATCACTTCATTGAGTCAAAGCCTTCTGATAAGAGCACTTGTGTGGATTATCCACTTATACTCCAGCTCAAACAGGTTATCTGATAGAAATATAACCAAAGCCCTCCAGCCTGAGCTTCTTGCAGATTTAGCTAAGCTGATTATATCCCCTCACTTTTAAGTTTTGTTTTTTTCTCGTGTAATCCTGGAATTCTGGTCTCTCCTTGGGTTGCCACCCACCATCACCATTGTCAGTATTTTGCAAGTCTACCCCAAGTCTGCAGTCTGATGTGCATGTGAAAAACTGATGTCAGGAATCACACACCAACAGCTGTAAAGCATGCGTTCATTTTAGAAAGAAATGAAATTGAAGTTGCTCCATCGTATAATCATCGTGTGTTTGCAATAAAAAACATCGGGGAAAAATATGTTGTTTCTTCCTGATGTTTTTTAATACAAACACAAGATGATTTCAAGCTAAACATGAAAAATTGCATCCAATTTAACTTATGAAAACAAATATATTTTCTAGATGAAGTGGTTGTGTTGCCGGCATCTGGTATTTACGTATATACATGTGTCTACACACATACATTTTTTATTTAGGAGTTTTAAAATTGTAAAAATTTGAAATACATTTCCTTATGTCATGTCTAGCCAAAATATACAAATAAGCATTGTTTTTCATAAAATTCTGTAACCCTTTTTCCTGCAACAGAACACTTTACTAACGAAACTGCGTTACTGTACATTGAATTTGACATTAAACATTGAATTAAGTCAGGGGTACACATTATCAGAATAATTTACGACAAACTGTAGGGAAAGTAACATTTAAAATGCAGATGAAAATATTTAATGAACTTCTTGCAGATTAATGATGCAGCAAACAGTTGTTTGTTTCTATTTGATGGTGATCCCATGAAGCCATTAGAGGTCCAGTTCCACCTATTAGTCACAATTCAGTGGCAACAGAGCTCCAGAAAAGCCAAATGCAACACATCCCTGTGACATTCTGCACTAAAGAACTGATGAAATATTAATCACTCAGGCTCCACATGCAAAATGCAACAACAACAAAAAAAAAGAAAGTCAGAATAAGAAAAAATAGCACAGCAGGGGTGCTGTAGATTAACATCAACAAGCCACTTTGAAAGGGTAAAGCAAAATGCAGCAACCCCAGCCCCACATGTTTGTAATTTTAAAACTCTTGTCATAGCTAAGTAATAGCATGGCCACAGCAGGATACACCAAAATTAAAGGTAAAAGCTCTCCTAAGGGGTGAAGAGAAGATGTAATAGTGCCAAAACAGTCACTGGAAAAGGCATTTAGCTTTTTTTTTTTTTTTAAGAGAGAGAGCGCAAAGCAACAGAACTGGATTCCTTACAAAGATTCATTTGGCACAATTATCTTTTCCTTTGTGACTTCTGAAAGCCTTTGACTGTCATCTGCTGTGGCAGAAATTTTCTATGGTCTAGACATTTGGTCACTCACAGGAATATCACCTCTTACCAGAGCAGCTCTGTGAGTGTCACTGGTCTTCCCAGCTCAGGTCTCTTTTGCAGGAAATATTTCAGAAATCTACAATGATTCACTTAAAAAAACAAAACAAAACAACAACAAAAAAACACAACCAAGCAAACAAAAAACCCAAAACAAAACCACCAACAAACCAAAAAACAAACAAACAAACAAACAAACAAAAATAAATAAATAAAACAAATTAAAACAACAAACAAACAAAAATAAACAAAACAAAATAAAACAACAAACAAAAACCAAAACAAAACAACCAAACAAAGAAACAAAAAGTAAACAAAAACACCAATTAAAACAAACATACAAACAAAAAAAACCCCACAGTAGTTGTAAAAATGTTTGTGTACAAAAGAAATTTTGCAAGTCTTTCCTAGTGCTTCAATTAACTTTCTCTTGTGGCAAACAAAATGATGGATAAGATAACTTGTACCTTGGATCTCTTCCCCCAATGTGCCTCTAACACAAAATACTTCAAGATCAGGGTAGCACCAATCTCACTTTGATTTCACTGATTATGTAACACAGCAATTAAACTATCTTGAATTTTCTGAAGCCTTGAATGCCAGGAAAAACTTTTTTTTTTTTTTTTTTTTTTCTCCCAAATACCAGCCTTGCTGCCTCTTCAGTAGTGAGGATACAGTAAGTAAAGATTGCCCCATTGAGGCCATTATCTTATTTCTTGGGACCANTCCAGTAACGAATATTAACCATTATTAAAAGAACCTGCTCTCCTAACAAAAGGCTATGGTCGATTTTTCTGTACGTGGTTATCAACCAAATTAAATGAGCCAGTGTGGTTTTTTTTCCAGCTCCAAAGTTACATATGAAAATATTTGTACATTCCTCCCTCACTTAAACATTGATCCCAGTGGTACAAAACACCATTGAGGATTTGAAAACCACACATTGTTGTGCTGTGGTCATCAGTTCTCATCTTTGCATCTTCACATAAAGAACCAATAAGTAGAAAGAATTTCAGTCTAGGATTGTTGCTGGTGAACATGGCAGTTTGGAAAGTCTTATTGTAAAATTCCAGGTACAGTAGTCAAGCCAGAAAGAGTGACACACTTTTTCACACAAAACACAGATTCTTAATTGAACTTGTGGATTTTAAAAGTTGTTACCAGGCTGCACATCAAACCTACCCACCACTAATGAAATTTAAAACATATACATGTTATAATTAATGTGAGGGAGGGAAAAAGCAAACATGGGTGGAACCTTTGTTGTCATTAAATTCTGCACAGGTTTAATCATAATCCAGAAAGAAAAAAAAAAAAAATAGAAAGAAATAAGAGTTATATCATAAAGGTAGTATTTTTTCCACTGTGTGACTTCATATTGGCTTCTTGAGTGTAATACAGGAAGGGTGAGAGAAAAGGGGCACTAGAGCTGGACAAGTAATATTTGAGCATCTTGGAGTTTCCATTAAATTGCACACAACAGTGAAATTCCCCTTCTCCTCTGATGCCAGGCTCAATCTGGTTTGTAATAGCTGATTATGGAGCCTTGCTGCAACCCCACTAGATTGATTTCTGTGCCAAATACATGAATGAAATGGGAGCCTTCAAAGGAGGGGAAGGATATCAGTTAGGGATCACCAAAAAATCATTGCAATTCCCTTTTTCTCTAAATTGAAACTCTTCTAGAAATGGCACACCAAAGGCTCCTGCCATCTGACCTCCATCCTGTCAATACCAAAAGGGAGAATTTGAAGGCTTCTTGTAGCCCAGTAGCTGCAATGTTTTGCACTTCCTAATGAAAGAACCCAGCTGTTGGAGCCCCTGTCACTGAGAATTTTAGACTTTCTGTGCTGACAGTCATTGACCTACCAAGAAAACACTACATTTGACCTGAGGCTGTGGAGAAGGCTCCCAAAATTGAATGATAGCACTGGGATTGTGGGTGTGTAGTTTGAATAGAAGTGTGTGATATCACAGGGTGGAAAACTTAGAGTTTAAGGATTTAGAATATAGTAATATCTGTATAAAGAAAGATGAAGGTTTTAGGGTGGAGGCTGAGTCCTTCTTTTTCACTTTCTTCTTCATGGGTCTGGGTGATATTTTGTAATTGGATAGAAATGTCCACATTGCGGGCCCCAGCTGGTTGGTTATTGGATTAAAAGTAAAAAAAAAATTAAATGTCACTTCTTAGTTGGACAGTTTATCTTTCAAAGGCCTTGTAGAGAGAGAGAGATAGGCTCCATTTTTAGTTTGTTAGCTAGAAGTTCTGTAGAACTCACAGTTTGTGAGACTGTAATACAGATAAGAATTAATAAACATCTGAGTCCAAACAAGAAATACTGTCTTGAGCATTTAATCCCGACCCTGAAAAAAAGAAGCTAAAACACAACACCCAGCCTTTTCTTTTATTCCCTGACAGCACAGGGCCACAGGACTTGCAAGGGCTCATCCAGAAGTGCCTGGGCTGTGGTGGCAGCCACCCCACTGCCAGGATGCCGTGGCACCTGCTGAAACCCCCCATGGCTGGTCCAGCTGAACCTTGGGGGACAGAAGGGGAGTTCCAGGGTGCTCACAGCCGCAGAAGAAAAGGTTGGGGATTAGCAAAATTTTGCATAAAAATTTAAACTTTGTTATTGAAGGTAACTTTGTTACCTTCCTTTATTACAGTACTGCTCTGTAGTCCCTTTCCCTTTTGCAAATCTCAGTTCTTTCCTGCTTAGAAAACTGAAAGAACAATTTTCAGTCAGCTCATACAAGACAATCATACTGGCAGTGCTTGTGAAAATAGCAGTGGTTTGAGGTAACCTTTAAAAATAATTCTAAAAAGAAGCATTATTACATGCTTTCATGACATAATTTTTTCAAGTTCTTTCATTTTGATTTCACATTTTTAAAAGGAAAATGTGGGCCCATACTGCAAATCCCATGTCACAAGGAAAAACATAAAGATTTAAGAGAAATTTACTGAGAGATTTACTGCTATGACACCTATTTTATACACAAAGGAAAAAAATACCAAATGTGCTAATGCTGAAAACCAAAGCTTGCAGGAAAGACCTTTTTTAATTTATTTGCAATGCTTAATATGCTCACCAGTAAAAAAAATACAAAAAATAAATACCATCCCAAATCAAAGAAACCCAGTTTTAGAATTGAACCAGATTTTGACTCATTACTTTCATGGTAAAAATTAGCAGGCAAAATCATAATCCATTATAAATTTATCACAGCCCAAGTCTAGGTGGCAAGTGATGCTTTATTGTACAGGTTATGCAGACTTCTCCACAGTGAGTCTGAGTCCTGTGGAACGGAGGAAGTTCAGTGAAAATAAAGATTGGCTGGTTTACTTTGGCAAAGATTCTGTATTTTTTCCCTGAAAATGTGTCATAAAATCTTAAGAGCAACTTACAAAGTGAAAACCTCCCATGTTTATAATCAGATATTACCCATACCCTTTTCTTTTTCTTAAAAAACACTAAACCATTGTGCTCCTCATATTAAAGTCACATACATACCTAAGAACATCTGCAAAGAAATTATCCTTTTTAAAAAAAGCTCTTTGAAAGAAAATAGCGCATAAACTCTTACAGGTGCTTCTTTATGCACTGATTTACATCTACATTTAAGTGCAAGCTTCTTACAGAACATGTACATACAATATTGTATTTCTACCATCTAAAATTGGACATTTCAGTAGATGAAGTACATTTTTTTATGTAAACTGAACAAAGGTTATGAATTTAAATAGTTTTTTACCAATTTATTAACCATCACATGTTCATATGACTGGTTGCTAGGTACCAATTTACCTCTGGTAAATACCAAATAATGAACACACCACCTAAAGATCCCTCAATTTAAAGAGGGATATATTGGAGCCCTCTCCATAAGGGATATGGGAAATTTCAAAATCAGTTTAGATCAAGGTAATACAGCTGGGCAATGGTGCAATTAAACATTAAGACAGATAAGAGAGATATTATTATGAGATAACAAATGACTCACAGGTATTGGCAAATTCTGAAGCCTGGAATAAACAAAAGAGTATATCTTCAGTGCTACATGTCATAGATGCAGGTTTATGTTTAAAAAAACAGTAAATAGTACAGAATATTTTACTTAAAGCCAATACTTAGTATTTTTCTTTAGGAAAGTCCTGAAAATGTAACAATACTAACACCAGAAAAATGAGTAATCAAACGAGGAGTATGCAAAGCATTTTCTTCATTGTAATGTACAAAAGCTATCAAATATTTGGTTTTGTCTAATATCTACCTGTTAAAATTTAAATTTTCAGCTTGGAGTAGGTCACTGGGCCTCAAAGCAACCAAGACAAGATTTTTTTTACTCAGGATTTGTCACAGTGGGGAATCATAAGTAATATTTTTGAAATCAACAGGAGTTTGTTTTCACCTGATTTCTCCATAAACCAAGAATGAAATATTTTCTCAGTTTAAGTTGCCCTCTACAATCAGACATTTCAGTAGATGAAGTGCATTTTATTATGTAAACTGAGCAAAGGGATATTCCATAGCACGTGGCATCATGCTCAGCATACAAAGATGAATGTCTGAACTACTGTCTGCCCATGGGAACTGGTGAATGAATTCTTTGTTTTGCTTTGCTTTTGCATAGCCTTTGCTTTTCCTGTTAAACTGTCTCTAACAGCCTAGGGGTTTCTGCACTTTTATCCTCTTAATTTTTTCCCCCCAGACCAATGCTGAGCGTGTGGTTGGGTGGTGCTTTGTTGTTGGCTGGGGTTAAACCACAAGCAGAGGGTGTGATGGTAAAGCCATTTATTGGCCACATCAAGGTTGCATCAGTAGAAAACAGCTTAATTTGTCTCTTGGAACTCCTGTCTATACAACAAAGAGAGTGCTAGCTTGTTCTTTTTTTT
>VXBN01006181.1:118482-138068 GCA_013397395.1 Sinosuthora webbiana
TTTTTGGGTAATTTGCATTTTCTTTGAAATCAAAGCAGCTTCTCTTTCTCATGTCACAATACAAAAAGGCTGATCATCTTGAGACAATATATGTGTGAGACAGAATATATGGTTCACAAAGTGTTGTTTTAATAATTCATTCTTAGGTCGTCAAAGGGAAGCCAGGCTTTAGAAGTTCCTTTTTGTTGTCACTGAGGAACAGGTAACACTATACAGAAGAACAGCAACCACTGGGTGGCCTCTCCTGAGCAGTGAACCCAGGTCTGTTTCTTGTTTTCTTGTTTATATCGGGAATTTACCTGCAGTCCAGCAAGTCAAGAATCGTGATGGGCTGCCCAGGGAGGTGGTGGATTCCTTATCCCTGGAAGTACTGGAGAAATGACTCAGTGTAGCAGTTGGTGTTTAGTTGATGTGTTGGTGCTCAGTCAAAGGCTGGGCTTGGTGATCTTGCAGGTTTTTTCCAACCATAATGATTCCTGGATTTTAACCAGAACCTGATGAACAGCAGCACATCTACCAACAGACACCAGGGGCTGGTGTGTCCCCAGTGACAAATCACACCTTGGGGTGTGCCGCCACAGCCATGAACCTCTGGAAGGTTCTGTGCCAGAAAATGCCCAGTGAGAGCCAACACTTCTCTCTTCTTCCAGTCGACACAGCAGGACAGCTTGGGACTCCTTAGGAGCTCTTGGCCCAACAGCAGCTCTATAAAAGAGCTGGGAAAAGGACAGACACCCTCCACAGGGATGCTGGGCCAGCTGGTGCTGCTGGCACTGGAGGCTGGAGCCACCCCAGAGAGCTTCTGGTCAGAAGAATTAATGGCAGATTATGGCCCACAGTCTCCCTCACAACTGCTGCTGACGTGCCACAAATGCCATAAAAGCTGCTGCTCTTATGCAAGGGGGGAATGTACTAAAACAAAACTGAAACAAAAGAGACTTTTGATGTTGGTTCCCCGGGTAGACAGACCATTGTTGGCTGTATTTGGGACATAGTTAGCAGAAGGCAAAAGGAGAAAGGAAAAAGCAGAAACAGCTGCAGCTTTTACTGCAGGAGCTCAGTCCTGCTGCAAATAAATAAGAAATTTTAAAAGACTAATAAGGAGAAAGGCTGGTGACATAAAATAGAACAGTCAGCTGGCACAGCTTCCTCTTTTGAGCCATGGGTCTATCTTGATAATAAAAAGAAACTGTAAAATAAAATAAGTGTTTTAGTCTAGAACATGTGAGATCACATTCTAAAACATTTATGGAGAAATGTTTAATTTTTAAGCATATAGGTCCTAGGTTACTGAAAAAAAAGGCAACATTCAAAATGAGCAGATAAAGTATAGAAAGCGGCTGTTTCAGTGAATAGCTCTCTAGAAAATACAGCATAGTGGTGACTAAGAAGTAGTTTTCCACACCAGTACTTTAACAGCTCATCAGAGAGCTTTATTATCAGTTATTAAAAAAAAATTATTTTCTTTTATGTAATGATACATTCACATAAACTTAACAGTCAAATTTTTATTCCCTATAAAAGTTGTGCATTTTGTTATGAATATCTTATATTCCTGGGATAACTTAAAAGGCAATCAGAAATAAAAATGCTACAGATGCAAGGAAATTCATCTAAATGTCAATGTATGTGAGAAGGTAAAACAACAATAAACCAGTAAAAAACTCAACCTAAAACTGTGACATCAAGTTACACTGGTGCACGCAAAAAGTAGGGAAAAACAGCACACAAAAATTAATTTGGGACATGGGCTAAAGCACACTGTATTCTACAGAAAAACTTCCTTTGACTTAAGTGGTCATTTATCCATATCCTAATAGTGAATATAGTGGGGATCTTAACCTTGTGTATCATTCCAAACTATTTTAATAAGCTGGAACTAAGTAAAATCACAAGACATTATCAAAAAGCAAACACTAATTTAAGACAGACAAAAGTTTTTGAAACTCAGTAATGTTTTAACCATTAAAAACATAAATGCTTAAAGGTATTTAGTGGTAAAGAGACCAATTAAGCTGGTTGATCTCTTATAGGAAAAAGATTGTTTCCAATATCTGCAAGTACAGTTTATTATGTGGGGTTTTTTGCCAGCTGTGTGAGGAAAAATTCAAACTTGGACCAACTGAAGTCATTTAAGTAATTTACTTCTACTTTTTTTACATATTTGTCCCTGATTTTCTAGGAAACCTGTGTACACAGTTGGAAGGGACTTTTTGCCTGTTTAAGGGATTGCAAGCTACAAAATCACAGCTTTTAGGTTTTGCAGTGCATACAGATTGTACCCTAAATTGTCTTTTATTTTGAAAATCTGAATTAGCAGAGAAAAAGCTGATCATATATGTTTGACTTATTTGCAACCCACCAAGACTAGACAAATTTTCATGCTGAACAGGGGGAGCAAAAACAGGCATGAACATTCAGCAGGAAGCAAAATCTCCAACTAATTCCAATGATCCAAGATCTGTTGTCCTTCAAGGAATCCTACCTTGGCCTGTCCAGCTTCAGTAACTAAAGTAAAAAAAAAGTCCCACTCAGTTATAACAAAATACTGAACTGAAAAGGCTAAAGGCTGTCACCAATTTTTATTGTTTGGAAATTTATTTGCTTACACACCTAAAAGGTTCCTATCCTAATTTCACCGTTAAAATTCAGATCTGAAGGTTTCTCATCAGTCGCACCAAACATAAGCTCTTGAAGATCCTCCAAGCTGGGAATAAGCATTTTGAAAGTCAATGTGTTGCATTCAGGTTTCCAAGGATATTGTGATGCAAGACTTCAGATCCGAGGTAGATAAAACACTTCAAAGAGTGAGATTAGATTTATGCCCAGCACCTAGGGACTTCCTCTTTAGGTAAAAATCAATTGTTCTTAATCAAATATCCTTATGTACTGCATAATTTAAATAAAGACATAACTAAGTACTTCTATTTTTTAGTAATGAAAAGCACTCTAAAATTAATGATTCCTTTTTCCATTGAAATATGGAAATGAACAGAGAATTAAACACCATCGAGGATGCAATTATGTCAGCAGTGTGGAAGTATTTTCCCCTACTAACACCAATTCACAAGACAACAATTTGCTTCTGTACATTCAACATCGACATCCACAGGGATTGCAGCACATACTTCAAGGCCAGACTCCTCTCTTGGTACAATTTTCTATCTTTTGTAATGAGACTGTGTTGGCTGGAACCCTTAAATTCTACGTGGCAGAATATGGCTCACCCATTATAAACTATTATAACACCTAAGAAACCATCATTTTCTTGGTCTAGAATACCTATTATGTCCTTAAAATTGTGGTAGGTTGGAAATTTGTGTATTATTCAAATAGTTTTAGTGAGTTGGTGTTTTTTTTTTTATTATGCAAATAGATTTTTTAAAAATACATAGATCTGTATCTTTTATAAATAGGCAGAACAAAATCATCATGGCAATTCTGAATTAGCAATAATGAGATATATAAACATAGGCTTTCCAAGTTAATGTGTCATGGCTTTGAGAATAATGTTGTGGGGTTTTTGTGGCAGCTCAGTCCCATGCAGATGCTCACTCACTTCCCCACAGAGGGATAGGGAGGGACTTGGGTGTGTAGAAGTCAGAATACTCATGGGTTGATACAAAGAAAGGTTAACAGGTAAAGCCAAATCTGCACAGGCAAGTGAGGCAGAGCAAAGGGTTCATTCAGTGCTTCCCAGCAGCAAGCAGGGGTTCAGTCACCCCCAGGAAAGTGGGGCTCCATCACACACAACAGTGACTTTTGACAGGCAGATGTCATTACTGCCAGCATCCCCTCTTCCTTCTTCTTCACCACCTTTTACTGCTGAGCATGGTGTGGGATATTCTTGGGTCTGTTGGGGTCAGCTGTCCTGACTCTGTCCCTCCAAACTCTTTGTGCACCTCCAGTCCATTCACTGGTGGGTGGCTGAAAAGGCTCAAAAGGCCTTGACTGTGCAAGCTCTGCTCAGCAAAATATAAAACATCCCAGAGTTATCAACACTGCTTCCAGCAAAAATTTAAAAACACAGCCCCATAGCAGCCACTGTGAGGAAAAGTAACTCATTCCCAGTCAAAACCAGCATCACCTAAAATAAAAAAATAAAAAATAATAAACAAAAAGTCATTCTGGTAAATAACACATACCTTCTAAATTGTAATGAAATTTATTTTCCCCTGTAACAACAACAGCAACAAGAAGAAGTTACAGAAGAACAGACAAGGAAATTGAATCCAAAAGTTATGCTAAACATAATTAACGTTGTGACATAAACCGACAAAAGCCAGGAAATTGAAATCTAAGGCTTGCACTCTATCTATAATGGTCTCTGTTTTTCCATGACATGACTTAAAACCAGAGTTATATCCTTAACTTTAAATTTCCTGTCTGTTGTCAGTTTGTGTTGCAACCTTAGTGTTCCTTAAAAATGGTGTGAGTTTAATTGTATATTACCTTTTTATTGAAATGAGAATCAAAAGTAAAATCAGAACATTTTGAAAATAGTTTTGGAAAAAAACTTGCATGAGTTTTAAGTTGTCCATGTTTTGCATTTGATGATCACCACATGTTTTCTTCAAATGAAAGTTAGCAGTAAATCTTAATTTCCTCCTAAACTGTGAAAACAAACATTTTCTGTTTTCAAACACAGGTATTTCATTTATAAACTACTCGTGATCAAAGTAAATCTCTAGGAGAAAACAGCAAAATCTATTTTCCTGGAGAAATTTTATCACAATTATTATTTTTGGCATCTGTAGATCTACCTCATATTATAATTTTATTTTTTGATGCAGGACTTTTGATGCAAATAGCTGATAGTATATTTTACACTAGAGTTTGGCATATGACTGTAAATGCTCTGCTTGGGCCTCAGTTACTTTGTATAAATAAGATCATAACTTTCAAGCATAAAAATTATTACTGGTGCAACAATTCAAAGCTGCAGAACTAGAAGAAACCTGTTTCTAAACAACATCAGCAGTTTCAAGCCCAACAAAAATTCGAGAATGTGTTTATAATATACCCTATTTATTTCAGAGAACTAGAAATGACCAGATTAATTCCTAACATATATCTTAACATCCTATTTTGTTCCAAAGGCTTATAGTTTTCCCATCTCTTTGTAGATATTAGGTTAACACACAGAAACGGTAATTTAAAAGATAAAGAGCACAACTTTGTTGAGCTACACTACAGACTGCATTTACAACTCTTTGGTACAGGTATATATATATTCTAATAAAACCTCGTAAAGATTTTAAGTATACTGAGCCAACCTAATCTTTATTTACAGTCAAAATATTTACTTTCCATTTTAAAAGTAGTATAGAGTAGCAAAGTAATGATATTGTCTGTGTAAGAGAAAGAAATCAGGTGAAGGGATGTTATTAGTTTCAATTCAGACAGTGAATAGATAGGAAATAGCATATTAGAAAACGCTTTCTGCAAGCCAGTGGCATTGCATATGAGGAAACAGGATTACTTCATATATGATTAAAGGGACACATTTATTCAGTGAATTCATTGGAATTACACCAAGAATCTTCCTTTGGGAATAATTTTACCTGGGGGTGCAGATCATTCTCTGGTACAAATCCCTCAGGCTACTTTGATTTGATTTATGACCCCTAGGAATGAGGCCCATTGTTCCAAAAGAGCAAAAATTTTGTTCCTCAGGAAGAACTGCCAAGAAAAGCAAAGGAACCTTAATTGTAGCATTTGATAAATTCATATTTTCCCTAAATTTATTTATACAGTCAATCCTTTTTAAATAAACATTTTCTGAATGCCTAAAGAATGTTATACATATTTTAAACAGCGTCCTACTACACAGTACAATAAATTAATATCTTTCCTGAGGAAAAAAAAAAAAAGTCTCTTTGACCTTAAGGCAAATTTATTCATATCAAATCCCAGCACATCCAAAGGACTCCTGCACACGAGGTGTGTCTAATAAGGAGGCAGGTTTAACAAGGTGGTCCAGGGTTCAGCTACCCCGAGCGCACCTAGAGCCAAAGACGAGCCTCTCTGTAAATCACCTCATTACCCAAATGAACACACACACCATTTGGCCTGGGCCTGGGCTCCTGGCTGCTGAATTCCAGCACAATTCACACTCTCAGAAGAGGATCAGGGGCAGAGTAAATGAAGGAATAAATTAGGGAAACAGTGAAGCGCACTGTCTCTCTGGCTCGTTTGTGCTCACAGCGTAAACTCCGCGCCGTGACATCCCCGTGGCCGTGGGGGAAGGATGATCCTGGCAAGGGTAAACACTGAACCTGCCTCCTGGGCTGCCCGGAGCATCACTGGGAAAATGGAAACATTAGCAGCTCTCCTCTTGCACAGAAACCTTCAAAACAAGTTAGCTGGCTTACCTGTGGCAGCTCATCTCTTAAAGGTATCAGCTCATCTCTTTTGTCTTAAAGGCAGGTCAAGGTGCCAGGCTCAGATGCAGATGATACAAAGCCCACCTTAGGTGACTGAACATGTACTTTCCCCCCCGCCCCCTCCTCCAAAGGTAATTTAAAATCAAACATGCAAAATTTTTGCCTGTTTATCTCTTCTGGTTTTATCTTCCAAAATCCCATTTTTTGATGCATATCATAGGAAGAATCCAACTCTAAACACTACCTTTGTGGAAACTGATATGGGCACAGATTAAGCATATGGCTCATTTCAAAAAGAAGCTGCAGTGTATGAGAACAGGCTTTCCCCAGTCTGAAACAGAGCTACCTTTGATTTTGCATTAAGGCCATCACTGATTTATATGTAAAACCTATGCTTTTTCTCCCCACAGGCTGCTGGTTGGTTGGATAACCTGCTCTTTCACCATTTTTTTTGCAAATCTTGCATGTGTAGTAAAGATTTTTTGGCAATAGTTTAGAGGCTTCCTCCCCCACAACTTCTTATGAACTCCATCTGGCCAGAATGAAGGAATCTAAGTTGAACACTACATCAAATCCCCAAGTGATATACTCCTAAATCCATTGTTTCTTGTAATGTTTCAAAGAATTATGTTTGAGTAAGGAAATTGAGGGCTTAGTAATATATTGATAATTAACACAGCAGATGTTGTATAAGTGTAGGCTGCAATAGCATTTCTGTCGGAAAAGAAAATAAGTGTATTAAGCACGAATTGAAACATTTTAGTGGTACTATTTTAGGGATTTTGAAAATAGTTTAGTCTTATAAATAGCTGATTTCATGTCTGAAATGAAAATATCTAACAGTCTTCACAGTCTGCTCTTTGGGTTTTTTGGTTTGTTCTTTTTTTTTTTTTTTTTTTTTTTTTTTTTTTTTTTTTTTTTCCTGTCTTATTTCATTCAAGTTCAAAATGAATCCATATTTTGTGTGATTTATTGGGTAACATTGTAAGAAAGGCAAGACAGTAACCTCGGGCAAACCATATGTAGTGAACAGGTTCCAGAGACATTTTATTGCTTTCTACCAGTGGAAGGTTAGCACTGGCAGGCTTCCTTCTGAATAGGTTACAACTGCTATCAGATACATCTGTTCAGCATTTTACTGCGAAGGGAATGTAATGCCAAAACAATGCTGAACTTGGATTGCCCATTTCCTGAGATTACTGCTCTCAAAAAGTTCACATAAAGTCTTTGTCTCTGTAATTTTAACATCTGACAAACAAAACCTGAAACAATATTTTAATTTCATGCATTATTCGTAAACTTCTGCAGAAAATATAACTATAATTAGTGTAACCACTATCATCTGCCAGCAGAGAAAAGAGATTCCAGAAATCATTTATGCTGGTTAATTTGCAGGATTTTTGTTGTTGTTGTTGTTATTTTATTTTAATGAGGAAAGCCTACTTTACTATGTTCTAACCTTGCCAGTTAGGTCCTTGTCAGTTTTTTATCCTTTTCTAATGGAGAAATCACTTAGAATTTCCATCATAAAGTTTAGCTATTTTCAATGACGTTTTTACAGGGATTCCATTTTGCAACTGACAGTCTTAATAGAGACTTTCTTCTCTGTTTCCAAGATGCAAACCTGTGCAGCCTTATCATATACACCCCAGACAGTTCTCAGGTGATGAGACAACAGCAAAAAATTCACAGTACAGAAAATCATCACATTAAAAACCAATTTCACTACATTTGTCTTCTTGAATGTTAATGTTGTCCAGTATCTATAGATGACCACAACAAGAAGAGGCTGCTCTGAGATGTGATGGAGGTGAAGCCTGTAACTTATCATCATGATAAACGTCAGCTCTGTAACATGTCCTCCCACTGCCTTTTTCTTGTTTCCTTTCTGCAGATTCAACAGAAAAGTGTTGGGTCCTGCATTCATGGCTAAAATAATTCATGTCATAATTTCTAGTGCCCGTAGTAATTTTTTCCAAAATTAGCTTTGCAAAGCATGGTTAATCTTTGGAGTCTGACTGTGTGGGTACTCATTGCTGTGGTACAGGTTCTCCAATCCAGATGTTCAGGTAAATTTGTATTCAGTAACACATGCTCAGCATTGTCACTGGCCACAGCTGGGGACATGGCACTGTGGAACTTTGTATCTACCAGAGCTTTGCCACTGATAATGCCCTGCACATGGGAAATCATGAAATCCCTTCCTTCTCTTGTGCCAACTGCACTGCTCAGCTTGGGGTCACGTACAAACTTGCTGAGGGTGCACTGGATATCACTTTGTCATTGGTCAAGGAGCCCTGAGGGATAGCACTCCTCACCAGCCTCAGAGTAGACACAGACACACTGACCATGTTCCCTGCCTGCATCCATCCAGCCAATGTGCAAAATGCTCAGAAAATGAGAGAGCAAGTAGCCTTACTACAAGTAATTTTCAATCTACTTGAGTCACCAGTTCACTTTCTGTTTGGCCACAGGATTAAGGCAGAAATATGGAAGTAAGATTGTTGCTCTGATCGTTCTTCAGCTGAGTCCTTTTTTAAGGCACCATACACTTGTTTCACCAGTGTTCTCAATGTTAAATTTAGCACTGGAGAACAAGCAACTCCACTCACTTTTATAGAGATGAGAGAAGATTTTTACATTCCTGTCTCCATCTGAGATTGAGCATGGCACTCACATTTATCTTTTGTTATTCCTCTGTACCAGGTTTTCCTGGAAGGGTGGGAAATATATGACATGGCAAGAAATATCAAATGTATATATTATTAGATATATTTCTTATTTATACCACTTTTAATAGTCAAGACTGTGAGGTTTGATGAAGACAGTTCTTATTGGGCTCTCAGAAATACAAGAAGGACCATAATTACTGTTCTTGTAAATACAGCATCTTTTATTCCTATGAAAATTTCCAGCTCTCTGCTTTAAAGGAAATTTTTGTGATCCAAAGATTCAACAGTTCCATAACAACTCCAATTAGGCACCAACTCCTCTCAAAAATGTTCTGCTGGCCCAGATGTGTGTGTGATGATGTGTATCTGCTGGAACAGCTGAGAGTTTCCATCATGCTTGGAAATGAAGCCTGAAGTTTACAACCCCTCAAACTCTCAAAAGCAAGGGACAAGCTATTTTACTTATATCCCAAAACAGCAAAAGGAATTGAACAATCTTCTTTTCCAATTTCACCTAGATAATGTAAACAAGAAGCCAAGTCATTTTTATCTGAATTCTACACTAAATCCTTGCCACTTTCCTCTTCTTGCCATATAAAATTTCTCACGACTGTACCCACAACTAATGCAAAGAGAAGACTCACTTTTAAATACATTTTTCTTTGTTCTTTTCAGAGATAATAGCATTTTTCTGCTAAATAATTTTTAATTTCCATAGGCCTCTAGAGAAGCAAAACAGAAAAATGCTACATGATGTATTTAGTGTGCCATTCCAATAGTAGCAATCAGTCAATTAAGCAAAGGACAGGGTCCAGAAAGTTATTAAGGTTATGGTGACAGAAGCATCCAATTGTTTTCTTTATGGAAAAAATGTATTCTCTGTGGACAGCAGTGTGTATTATCCTAGTCTTATGAAGTAGCTGAGATGATAATTTAATTTATGTCCACCTCTATTATGTGTTTAAAAGGTGTTTGTCTTGACAAACAGAATTCTTAAAGATGATTTAGTTGTCACAGCATTCAGCAGAACCACTGCAGCTGATCCATGTGAAATAAAGGGTTAGAACACATTTCTGAGAGCAGATTTCTAATGAATTACCATGTGTTGACTGATACCTGAGCAAACTCAGAGTTACTTGAAATTTCTGTACCACTGTGACTATATTTAACCTCTGATTCCACTATCCGGTGGAGTCAAAGCTGGAACTATCTTTTTTTCTGCCAGGTATATAAATATCACTCTCCAAATCAGAGAAGTCAATAACTGTTTAATCACAGCCCCTGAAAACTCGAATTCAGTCTACTTCTACTGCAGGTGAAAAAACACCCAGGAAGATTGGTTTTTGTTTACCTGTGAGAAACTTCCCACAAATTCTCCATCACTGTAATTACTGGCAAAATCACACAAAGCAATTCACACCTTCGGTTTCTTTCTAAATCAGTGAAACTTGAAGCTGATATTGGGGAAAGAACATTAAGCAGACATTTAAATCATAAAGAAATCACTTGTGTTTAAGCTTATACTTTCAATGTTTTTCTTAATGCTTGATTTCTGCACAGTTTGGCTTCAGATTTTTGTTAGGTCAGGACCTGCAAATATTTCACAGTCAGTTTCGCACTGCTCAACACAGCTCCTAATGGGTGGCACTCACCTCTATTCTAGTCCAGAACAACTCTCACTCGTAAAGCTGAGATGAAAACCAGAGCATGCTCCACTCTGAGCTACACAATTGTTCATCACTGAAGGGACAGTGACACTGTCCTGCAGCCACACATTAGATGGGAGCAATAAAACAGAGAGGTTACCCTGAATCCAAACCACTCAATGCTGTAAGTAGTGACCAAAGCCTAAAAGAAACTAACCCCAAAAACCTCAAAATGCAACAAAAAAAAAATAGTAGAAATTACCTAGTAACCAATGTGTTACAGTTCATTGATTCATACTGAAAAAGGCATAGATGTTCCACGCTGGCTGCAAATTTTGGGAAATTTTGTTTGTTTTGTGGGAAATTTAGAAGAGGTTTTATCTTTTGCATCACAAGCTGAAAGGCTTTCCACAGCAGCAAAAGACTTTTTGGCAACAGCACACTCTGAATTTTAGGTTTAAACGCCGGATCTGATGAAAGTTCAGTAGTGTGCATTGAGGAAGGAAGTAATAAATTCTGTATATGGCCAGGCACGGACCCAGTATCCTATAGGGCAGCCTGATTTATTGTATATATTTTTGATTTTTGTCTTTTCATAAACAGTGATTATCTTAATGCTAAGCAGAACACTTTGTGAGTGAAACCCATCAGCTGACGGGAGGCTGCTCTAATCTCAGCCCCTGGACAAGCTGTTAATAGATGTTCAAATCTCTCTGCAGCTACATTCACTTTCCCCTGCTAAGTATAAACCTGTTTGGTATTCGCTGCAGCTGGTGTTACTAGAATGATGTTAATGATAGTTTATCTGCTTCCCACTCTTGCATGGCTCAGTTCGTACATTTAAATCAACGATGCCAGAAAGAAAATTATACAATATATCCCTGGTCAAAAGTTAATATTCAGTTCTGGCATCACCCACCTGAACATGGAAAAATATTCCACCCTTTGGCAGATGCAACTGTTGTCATAAACTCTCACATAGATGCCTTCATTATTTTCTCAGTCATTGACTTTTATTCCACAACAAAAACGTTTTCTGTTTGTGCAAATAAGAGGTTGGTTTTGTTGCTTTGCCTCCCCCTCCTCTTTAATAGTAAAACTAGCTTGTTGCCTTACAGACTGTATTACTTACAGTAATTTGGTTTTCATTATTGATTTCAACAACCCTGAACATTCCCATGATCTCCAGGACCACTAAGTATTTGTTGAAAATTGCCCTCTGTTTCCTCCAGCTCAGTTTTCCTACTTCCAGTCTTCTCTCTCTTAAGAAACTAGAAGCTTCTCACCCACCTCAATGCCCTGTCACTGACAGAATTTCCCACTTCCCACAAAAGAATCCCTCACTAGCATCTCAACCAGCTCTACACCATCAAATGAGGAATTAATTTTAAAAAAAAGTTGTTTGTCATTAAACTGGATTTTCATGTTAATTTTGGTGAGATACGGAATTCTTTCAATAATGTAGTAATGTTATCATTACTGGATAAAGACACAGAAGGAATGAATAGAGACCTAATTTTCTAAGTTTCTGATTCTTTGCAGTGCCACTCCAGGACATCACAGAGCTGAACCATCCAATTGCACAGAAGAGCTTGATGAGGGTTGAGCTTCACAACCAGAAACTCCCTCCATTTCAAATTGTGCTGAACTCGGTGCAGAACCCAAAATCTTCCACAAAACACCACTGCTTTGACACTCAGTTTGAATCATGAGGCCAATATCCAAATAAATAAAACAGTGGGAAAAGAGATAGGTTAATGCTCTCAATTCAAATTCTTAGACCAGGGAAATCATTCTCAATCCTCTTCTGGATGGAATGCAGACCCACCCGTTAGTCCCAACCTCCTGTTCAGGCATCCGTAGAGAGACATGAGTGAATCACTAGCACTGCATCACTGATAGGACCTGGAGCTTAAATATCATCATTTAATTCATGAGAATAATGCTACAAATCTGTTATCAAAGTCCTAAAGATATTTCTCTACAATATAAACCCAGGAAGTGTTACATTCCCCATCATGTAGTTTATATTAATCTTATGCCTGTAAGGCTCCTAAAATTAAAAAAAATAATAATAATAAAAAAATAAATAAAATAAAAAAATAAAAAACCTAAAAAAGTTTGTGTCATTAACAATTGTCATTTTTATGTGACCCCCCTGCATTCTATATCAATTTCAATGTTGATTACATCCCCACACACAAGAGAGCTACAGAGCTACAACAAAATTTATTTACAAAAGACAAGTATGTGGAAACATGTATTTATAGTATAGCAGTTTAGCAAATTTTTGCTCATTCAACTTGCTGAAATGAATAATATTAGGCAATGCAGTGAAAATAAAATTATTACATGACTGATTACTGAGAAAAAAAGACAAAGAAATAAATAATTGTATCCATACTGGTAAATTTTCATGACAATTTTGCAAGGCTGTATTATGCAGTAATATTAAAACAATTTGTAGTAAATCAATTTCCTACTCTTCCCATTAAATTAAAGTTGACTGAAGCCAAATATTTTCTTGACTTACGTGTAATGACACACTGGATGACAAAGATTTAAAAAAATTTATATATACACCACCATGAATCTTCACTATTTATCCACAGCATTTGTTCCACTATTGCGGAAAAAATTTGATTTGCCTTCAACTGTAAAATTTGTGTTTAAAAAAGACAATTAGGTGGATAATAAGCCATAAAGAGAAAAGGAAATTAAAATCTGGTTTTTTGGTTGTGTATCTCTACCCAAGTAATCTTGAGCAGGACAGTTTTCCTAATACTAATTCCTCACTGTTCTTCCCTTCTTTCTTTCAAATATCTATCTCTCTTCTCAAATATAGTATAGTAGCACATGTTTAATTCAAAATTATTTGGTTTCATCCAAAAATGGAGAGAGATTAATTTGTCTCCACTTTAAGTTCCACCTTCTCTAAGTTCTGGTATTCATTTTCAGGAAAAAAAACCCTTTTAAATTATATTTAAAATGTCCAGTCTCGTATAGTCCTAATTAAACAATTGAAATTGAATATAAGAAAGCTCATGGTAAGCATCAATATAAAAAACAAAGTACAAAAATTACAAATTTATACAAGGATGTAGAGCATCAAATAGTTTATCATGAAAATGCATCCTTTGAATGACATTTGGAGTCTGGGATTCCAGCCAAAAGGAAAAGCCTTTTAGGTTATGTTGTTTCAAGATCAAAAGATCAAAAGTTTTTTATAATTTATCAAGTAAGAGCCAACAGATTTACAGTATGGTTTTTCTTGTCCTTTCAACCTTCAAGAAAATATTAAGCCAAAACACAAGAAGAACCATCTGGAAAAAAAATGTATAATGTAATAAATATATTAGAGATATCAAAATACTTTGTAATATTTATTTTACTGAATTATTTTGTAGATTATTAGAAAAAAAGTAGCTCAAACACACAGTGGTGCCTTGATAATTTGTTTCTATTCAGAGAGGCAACTTTAGGAGTGCTAATGCAGTTAAGTGTATGGGGATAATTAATTTTATGTCATACAACAGTTTTTTCATCTTGAAAATGGCAACATGAAGAAGAAAATAAAAAGTGCAGATGCATAAAACTCAGGTCTACTTTTTTGGCATGATTGGGTTATTACCTATCCTTTTTACGTTCATATATTAGTTCCCGTGGTTTTGCTCAATGTAAATAAAACATAAATGGAATTTTACACCCCTTATTCTGTCATATGCTTCCAAGATAACCCAAAAGTCCATGCTAGCATAAGTGAATGAGGATTTCATTATTTTTAGGGGGCCTGTTTTTATACATTTGTTCCTTAGTAAACTGAAGAGTGCTCTGTTCAAGGTTTATATTCCTCCACCCAAAATTTATACATATGCACCTGTGCTAAGTTTAACCTTCTCTCTTGAAGGTTAGGCTCTCTTGACAGTGAAGAAATCATCAGCCAGCAAGATCCAACTTCTTTTTAGACACAATAACAAAGTCAAGAGAAGTCTTGGTCTTGAAGCAAAAAACAATAATTGGTGTAGTACTATTTTTAATAATTACAAGAGCTTTCAAAACAATAACTAGGCTAGAAAGAAAAAACTGCGAGTGACTTTTTCATATCAGCACGTGTGCTACAGTAGTTTTAAATGTCTTCTTTTGCTGGTTATCATCATTTTACTCCCTAACAGCTACAGACAAATTTGTCAGTCAAGAAATATGCTGGTTTCCTTTGTACCTGATGACAAGGCTCAAGGCTGAGAATCAGCAATAGGAAGTGATGCAAGGGCTGGAGCCTGAACAAAGGGGAACCTGCTGTGGCCACTTTGCCATTTCTTGTGAGCACAGGTGATCATGTACACTGCACAGAGCAAGGATACACCATTTCCGTACGGGATTGGGGTGTTTCCAATGGACAGCTCAGGAACAAGTGGTGTGATCTGACCCCAGCTCTCCTGGGGGTCTTGCAAATTTTGCACCCGTGGTGGGGAAGCAGCACGAAACACAGATTTCCTCATGTGTAAAGGTTTTAAGCTCTCAGGTTTGAAGTGTAAATGGTGGTCCACAGGAGTGATCAAGGAGATGCTGAGTCTTTCACAGACTACTCAGTTTCTACTTTCTCTCTTTCCTGCCCAAACTCCTTTTGGATCTCAGAGGCAGGATGATGGCAACCTCTGTAATTAGAATGAGCATCAAGCACTAATGAGCCATAATAATACGTATTTTGCATATTTTACTTGGATTTATTTTTTTGTGCATGCCTGTATATTTTAAAATAAGATGCTGATCTGAAAAACAAGTTCACAGTGGAGATAATTAGGATGGGTTTTTAAACATTAATCCTTTACAGGTAGGTTTGAAAAGGATTTCTCTCTACAGTACTGTCTTTACCTTAACAGCAGGCTCTAACTCCTCATGTGTCATTGTCACTTATGTTAATGAAATCCCTACCAGTACTTCTCTGACTTAAATATATGTGTGCAGAAGAAAGCACCAGCATACCTGGAATTTTAATTTAGAAATACAGATTAGCCCATTTATGCCAGATGATGACATCAAACCAGCCTACTAAAAGCACAGGATTTACTTACCCTAAGCCTGGGATGTCACAAAACACATCTCAGGTATTAGGCCGCATTCATTTAAGTCCTAGTTCAGTCATTTTAAAACGGCATGGCCATTTAATCATGTCTCAGGCTGGCAAAACCAAGGTTTGCAAAATTTAACTCTGTGTTAAAAGACGTGATAGAGCTATCAGAACTTTGGCCACTGTTCTTACAATTCTGTTGGAGCAAGAGCAGTCTTCCCCAAAAACAAACAAACGAACAAACAAACAAACAAAACCAATATGGTTTTGGCTGTACATTCACAGATTGGGCATCTGAGAGTGAAATGAAATGAGCTGCAGTGCTGGAGAGCAACTGAGGAGTACTGAAACACTTGGACTTTGCTCAAAGCCTCTCTGCATTCTTTTATATGTGCTTGGGAGACCCCATGTCATGCTGGAATATAGAGAATAACTATCTGGTCTTGAAATGTATCTCCTGCCACGTAATAGAAATATTTATTTATTTATTTATTTATTTATTTATATATATATATGTATACACACACCAGCTGATCTATTTAGCCAAGGAGGAGAAACTTGAAGGAAAAAAATCTTCACTAAAAAGAGTCACATCCTGCCTTCTCGTGTTTCATGTAAACTTTGCTATCCGACACTTTATGTTTTACTCGAAATAAAACCCCAACCAAACAGCTCTTTTAGACCTTGTTAGGATTTTTAAAATGTCATTCTAATGGGTAAAAGACAAACAGGGCTATTGACTAGCAAATGTAGTGCTCTGTGTCTTCGTTGCATCATTTTCAGTCTTTTAGTTACAGTCCCTCTGGAATCAGTATTAAGTGTAAACTCAAAATTAGTGGTAGATACACTCACCAGAGTTAAAAAAAGCCACACCCTGAGTCAGAAAACCATTCTGTGCTCACTCTTGTCATGTAATAGTAGGTGATTCAAACCTAGTAGTAAAATAGGCTGCTGGCAGATAGACAGCAAAGCAACTATCTATTCTACCTGTAAATGTAGAAAAAAACCTACTTGTACTATTTTTTTTTAAAGGCATTTTAAAGAATAATTAAGTTCCATAATGCTAAAAATAAAACTCTCTTCTTCCACAGGTAATTCTTTGCTCTTTTTTACACTTATTTTCTAATATTGGAAATTGTATTTTGAGAATGTAGAAGAATTAACAAAAAAATAAAAATCGGACCAGTAAAAATTCTTTGGAATTTCCTTTCCATCTAAAAGACATTATCACACACACAAACAAAGAAAAACAGACCACCACTTGATGTTTGGTGTGGGAAGCCTATGAAAGTAGTGAGAAGCCTAGTAGGTCTTCTTTTTATTAAGATAATGTTCTACTTTTTACTCCTATGATATACTCCTTTTTTTTTCTCTCCAAGATTCAGTTTATCCAAAATACTAACAATGTCCATGTGTGTCTGAACTTTTCAGAAGGTGCCAGAGATGGATGGTGTCTTCTCTGCCATATCTCTGATAGGTTTATGTCTAGATCTAAAACCCCATCAAATAGGTTGTAATAATAAGGTATCTAAAATACTAACAGAAATATATATATACATATATATACATATATATATATATATATATATGAAGCAGCTGTGCAGTTTGAGGTTAGCTGGAGACCTAATTTAATTAGAAATTTCTCCTATTAGAGCAAATTTTATAGAGAAGAATCAACAAGGAAAGACCTTTCACCGAGTTAGAACCTGATTCCATTTGCCAGGTATTTACCTTTGTGAACAAAGTGAAAAAAACCTCCATAAAGGGGCTCTGAAACGTCAGATCTAGCCAAAGAATACTGGCTGGAGAGCAGGGAGACACGTGCCATGGATTACAGAGGAAACTCTGGTAGACTTTAGGTCTTGAAATATAGGCCAACCCTAGAAAATGAAGGTCTGCACAAAAAAACACATGAAAGCTACTTTTATTTGTACAGATTCTGGACTTAATCCTGCTGAGCTGGCTGCTTAAGTTATGACATCCTCCCTACCAAAACAGCCGCTAATTCTCTTCACTTTTCCCCTTCCTGATGAACAAGGTAGATTTATTTCCAAAAAACAAAACCCAGCATTGTGGAGGACGATAATTCAACTCTGACAATTCAACTAGGCTTTGCTCAATTAGGTAAATGAAGGTAAATCCTTAACATCCTACCCTAATTTTTTAATCTATTGGATTGGACCTGTAGTTGTTTGTGCCAGCTAGCATTAAACTTCACTGGCTTCAACACCTAGGCAACAGTTTTCCTATCTATGTTTTTGTTTTTTTGGTTTTTTTTTTAATTTGGTTGGTTTTATTTTGTACAGCTGCTAAAGCCTTGCCTAAAATCTTTATCTAAGGTGGCAAAGAGTGAAAGGACAAGTTTTAAAATATACTTAAATAAGATCAGAGGGGATACTTACTTTGAAACATGAATATATCGACTCATAACCATTTACTGAGCTTCTTATGGTATTTTTAATCTCTACAGTCTAATAAAATTAAACCTTTCATTTCTGTTGGCACAAGATCCAGCAGTAAAAATAACACTGTACATTGAAGTGTCCTTCCTCCTTTTTTACTATAAAGGGGGAAGGGAGGGAGCCCTAGCTCTTTAAAGGGAATTACAGAGTTTAAAAACCTAACTCAAACAAACCAGATCTCCAGAGCAGTAACTTCCTCTGGCTGTTTGTCAAAAGCCTGAACAGCTATACAAGGTCAAAATGGTGTGGTAGGAAGGGATTTTACTTTTTTTGTGTATATAGGATTGGATGTTTAAGTTCATGGTCCAGACTTTTTCATTACATCTGCAGTACCTCTGGCAAAGAAAACAACATGGTCTTTTTGCACAGTTTATATGACCATGTAGATACATTTCAATCACCTAGTGTTTACAAGCAGGCAGTAAAATACTAGGGAAAACAATGTTAATAACTGTCCAGATATCAGATTCTGTATTAAATCCTTAGTTACTACAACTGGCTGTGGAAATACAGCAGTTTAACTGTTGAGTATTAAACAGCTCGTGGCGTGCTATAAATTTCACATGCATTTATATTATATAGTACTGTGCAAATCATAATCTGAAAGTCAGCTTCATTTGTGCAATGTGTGCTTTAGCAGAAGAAAAACAGTTCAAGCATGAGTGTCTTCTGATTTTATAAGGATTTTAAGGGATTATTTAACTTGAATGAAAAGCAGCTTCTAATGAAATTTGAGCTATTGCATGAAGCAAGGATCACAAGCAATAGCTGAGCTGGTTAAGCACTAAGCAAAACTCTTTCTCAGGTTTATGATCAATTTAAATGTTTTTTTTTAACGTTCCATTTGGGAGGGCACAATACTAAATTGCCTTATGAAGTACATGGAGCAATAATATCTCATCAATCGGTTAACCTGGTTCTGTGTTAAGGGATTTGAATTCTCTCAGGTCTCAACTACTGACGATTTCAATTCACAAATACTCCAGCCAGCAATGTGGACTTGTTTCCTTTGGCCTTAAGGAAGGAGCACCTTCCTTCAAGACAAAAGATCCAAAAAAATTCTAGTTTCTATGTGAAGCACAGGGAGGACTAAACTAAGCACTGTGCTGATATGGCTGGATGTTGCCTTTAACAAAGGTAAGCTCAAAAAAAAAGCTACTACAGGAATTGTTCTGCCTGTTGCAGAGATGGACAGTATAAAAGAGTACTTTTCTCTGCAAGAATAGAGCATTCTGTATTTTCCTCTGAAAAAATCTCAAATCCTTCAAGTTCTGGAGCAGGGAAAAAAAGGGATAATAACAAAAATAAAGAAAATTATAAGAATAAAAAGAAAAGAATAAGAATAAGAATAA
>VXBN01006181.1:138088-279594 GCA_013397395.1 Sinosuthora webbiana
AAAAAAAAAAAAAAAAGAAAAGCAAGGAGGTAAACAGGGAGGAAAAATAAGAAAACCCCAAAATAACATGGGACAAAAAAGAAAAACACAAAAACACAAAACACACCAGGATTTTTTCTCCAAGAGGTATCAAGAGATGTAGAGCCACAGATTTGGAAAATTTAAACATTGCACCAAGATAAGTCAGAAACCAAACTGCCAGCTCCACACAAATATATTTTTCTCTGACAAGACAGCAACTAAACAAACTGCTGACTGAAGTAACCAGGCAATAACTAATTTGTTCACTTAATTTAAACATATTTAGCAAAACGTTGATTTAACATTTGCCAAGGCATAACGGAAATAGACTAGCAAGGCTGGAATTTTAGCAGCCACGGAGATCTGAGGGGACAAAAAGATAACTCTACAACTAAGGGTGGCACCAACCAGAGGCAAGCTGTTTTTGGGGACTCCAGCAATTGAAAGGTGATTTTTAGAAGGATGTTCTCCCTACTGCTCCAGTCCTTGCCCCCAGCCCAGCTGGGGCAGTCACACCTTGCAAGGCTTACACCACTTTAAAGGAGCACTGACAAAGGATGTGCTTTCTGATGGACAGAGATCCTGAATGTTGCCTCAGGTATAAGATATGGCCAAAAGATGATCCTAAATAAAATATAGGCTGGGAAGCTTTAGAAGTAGGCTGGTTTATTTAATTTTGAAGTAGTATACAGGGATTTTTACAGGAAAGAATAGTGCAGCACTCAGTAGAGAATTCAGTCTGTTAGATCTGAAACAGACCACAGATTTTTTTTTTAATTTATTATTATTATTATTATTTTTATCCTGTACAAGGCATCTGACATTTTGAGATTAACAGATAATTCTAACAAACTGTGCTGTAGAAGTTAGCATTTTCCTACGCTGCCACAGATTACCAGTATTACAAGAGTCATGGCAAACTCAACCACAGAGTATTTGAGGTAAGACAGGATGTTTTCTCCTGCTAACATTGCTGGGAGGCAGAAAGCTCTTGGGACAGAACGCAGACCTGGAGTTAAAAACCCAAACTGCAATAGCAAGGTTCGACAGTGCTTGCAAAAAGCAGTAGATAAACACATTGGTTCAAGGGGCATCTTGCAATAAGGCAAAAGTATTATGAGTGCTGAATATAAGGGAATATAAAGCATTAACCTAACAAAGGGCTTGTTCCTGTGAGTGGAGAAGAATGCAACACCTTCAGATGACTTCCCATCCAGCAACACTTGAGAGGCAACACAAGGGCTGACCCCTGCTTGAACTCACCAGACCAGGTTGTCAAAGAGGAGAGGCACTGAGAAAAGGAGAAGGCAAAGGATTTTAAACTGTTTTGAAAAGCAAATCCTTCTCTGGACAGCACAAACTGTTAAGAAATTCCTTGAGAAATGGAACTCAGATAAAGATCACTCATCACTCTTACAGTTTATAAAAAACCCCAACAAATTCCTAAATTCCACAGCAGGGTGTGGACAGATCCAATTTAAATCACAAATGTAGATATTTTGGTTGTGTAAACGACCCATTGACAGAGTATTTTGTTCCCACCATTAAACAATTGTTTGAGACACCTGTCTGGTCATCACTTTCTCCACCAGCCATGAACTCCAAAAGCAGCAGAAGGATTTTAAACTGATCCAGCAAATGACTACAGGAATTAGTGGAATTGCTCTGTCTGTCAGGATCAGTGACAACCCAGACCTTATCCGCACCGGGGTATGATCAAAATAGAAACAATGATAAGAGTACCCCCGTAGCCAGAAATGCAATGCAATAAATGCTGTTTAGATAGTACTTCTGTTAATGAAGAACCACTTTTAATAATACAGGTCCTAGTCATACATTAGCCCAGCCTATTTGAGGCTTGCTTATTTACCTTATTCAATTTCATCAAGAAAAAATTACATGTCAGAACAACCTACACTACTCACAGAAAAATTCTTCTTCAGCACCCCTTACCTTCTTTTGTCATCTTAGTAAGACATTTTCTCAAGCAAGTCTGCTTTAGCCTGAAGGTTAGGGTTGCTGATGTTCTTCATTCTGAAATTATCATCATTTTATGAGCTTTGGGCAGTACAGAAAGAATTACATATTTCTATTGTGCACTTGGAACGTAACATAAGTCTTTGAAAAGCATTTTCATTTTTGAAAAGCAAAAAATTGTAAAATGATTCCTGTGTTCTCAAGCAGGTTAATCACTCCAGCAATGGTAGATAACACAGCAAGTGATTAACGAGTCCAGTTTTGTTAAGATTCAACATTCTAGTCTGGCTTGTTTTGTGTTCTTGACAGGCAACCTAAAAGCTTTGTAGTAAATTCCATGGTCACAGGCCTTCCCTGGTGGTTTCTGGGATTCTTTGGGAAGAAAAACTCTACAAAGCAGCAACAAAAAGAACCCAGAACTCATAACAGTCAAACTAAAATTTTGGATTCAGCAATAAATTTGACCAAATCCCAAGCAGTATTGTCCCTACCAATAGGAGATCCTACTCCCATCTCCCTTAGGGTCTCTATTTAGCTGTCCTTTATTTTTGATTTGCATTATATAGGTAAAAGGATTTGAAAGCAGCTACTCCCTTGCAACGTATTTGTTCCCGACTAAATCATACTTTCACTTGCCTTTTACTCATTTATGAGACCAAGGAAGATGTGTCTAAACTGAATATTATATACAACCTATTCGCATGTCATAAAATTAAAATATGGCTCCATTCCTGCAGCAATTCCACTACAGGGTAGAGGAACCTCTCCAAGAGAAATAATTTGCATTTGCTTTAGAGTATTTCTGATAGCAACAGGCTGAGACAGGCCAGGGAAACAAGGGCAAAATTAGAGGTTAAAAGTTAAACACCCTCCAAAGGCTTGGTGTTTTAAATGACCAGACCAGACAGAAAAAAGGCTCCTCACCAGTCTACACAAAAACAAGGAAAGACTGTTGGAAATGCTTTTGTCTCTGCTCTTGTCCAAGGGCAATCTGATCCCCAGAATTCTCTGTGCCCAGCAAAGAACCTCAAAACCTCATTTTTTTGGGAAGTGCCTGGTTGAATGCCCATGAAATTCAGTGATGTTGTCACTGACACCTTTATGCACGGTTTATGCATTCATTTAACAACAATCATGCTGGGGGTTTTATACCTATGTTGTTGTAGCCATAAATACTTATACACCTAAATACATTTGGAAACACACAGATGTTTATAAGGGCCATATAGACAAACCTTATTAAGAGGCAGCTCTGTGATACAGTTTATCCTTTTGCATGCAAATTCCTGACTGCCACTGGGCATTTGGTGGGGATGGATTTGGTGGGGAAGTTGCACCTCCTTCCTGCAGGAGGCAAGGCAGCAGCAGACAGAATGACCTGCTGGCTGACTAATCCTCCTGGGCCTACAAAACCCATTTCACAGGAGAAAAAGACAGCTTCAAATGAGGAAGAAAACTCATTTAGCTCTTTTTCAGTGACAGTTGGCCTAGCAGGAAAATGAGGTAGCACCCATAACAGAGCTATAAAAATCTCCATAGTTTATTCATAGAGGGTAGGTTGCAGTCATTTTTCAGTCCCATCATTTTTTTTTCCCATCTAATGAGAATTTCATGTAAAACATAGCAGCAATCAAAAGACAAGGACACAGATATTCTCCTTTTCTGTTTGAATTTCCCTCTTCCTGGGACAGGACACGAAGTCCTGCACTTGACCTAGAGTCATTTCATGGAAAGCAAACAAAAGGAAATTAAATCCTTTGAGAATGAAGGGAGCACTGAACCTGTCTTCTGCTATATAAAAGACAGATGACCATAGTGTAATTTTTCTATGACTTTGTTTTGTGAAGAAACCAGTCATAGGGACAGACATTTATTATGCCTTGAGCAGGTCTGTTGGGTAGGTCCTGTTGACAGCCTTCAGAACTGATAAGTTTGCTTTCTGAATAATCCCCAGTGATCCCCCACCTGCTCAGGCTGAGAAAAAAGGGAACTCCTTAGTGTTATGAGGAAAGGAAGCGAAAAGTTGTGGTACAGGTTGGCAACAGGGCACACAAAGTCCTATTGCACTTTTGCCATTCGTTGTATCAGTCTTTAATTCACAAATAAAAGTGTGAGTAACTTTAAATTAATGGCAGTTCATTGTAGATATTGACTCTTAGCACTATGCTGACAGCTATGCAGCTTTTATAAAATAAAGACTATGGACATTGTGAGCTTAGGCTTGGACCTCACCCATATTAATAAAGTCCCACCTGTATATTTTTCCAGGAAATTAAAAGAAATAAAGAAAGACTCAGCCATAAATCAAAGCTCCTTGGCAGTGGATGAATGGGATAAGTTTACAGTTCAAATTCTTCAAATGTAAAAAAGTCCTCATCTCCTTTCTCTAAAAGTCTTATCAGTCGTTAACTGCTCTGTAAATAAATCTCTGGTGTTTAATACCTGGATCACATTTTTTTGAAATCACTTGGGACTGAAGACACTGCTGATAGTAGATGTCCTTGGCTCACCCCATATAAAAACAATACCAAGGCTTCTGGGCAGTCTTTTGTAGCAACTTACAGTGGTCATCACAAAATAAAAGTGAACAACTGACTAAACACAGAAGCCACTTGCTGACAGATGATAGGAATAATTTTTCAAGCAAATCTTTGAATAGTGAGTCTTGGAGTATGAACTGTCGAGCCTGATTTCGTTGACTGACAGTTTTTAGTATTTAAGTAGGTAAAGAGCTGTGAAAATTCTTCACTTCATAAGCATTTTGAAAGTGGTTTCTGACATATAAACTTTTGGCAGCAATTTTCAAGGGGGTCATCTAAAATGACTGATATAGTAGTTAGTGTGATGCAGGCATAGCACATTTAACAGTCACTGAGCTCCGAATATGACACAGTGTGATACTAATTGCAGCACTGCCAGCAAGGCATAAAGGAGTTGCTCAGAGTGCTTGACATACACTTTATGACTTTGGAAAAAAAGAAAGAGGCTTCAACCGGTAAAATCAGGACATGGTACAATACCTCCACTTCATTTTACACATGAGAAAATGCCTTTTAATACCCGTGACCAAGACCATTAAAAAAGAAAAATAAGATCAATCCCAACTTGGTTTAGCTTTCTTTAGATCCCACGTCACATTTATTCTATTCTCAAATGTCACAAAATTATTACAGCATATTGTAGTTTAGGTTTTCTGACACATTATGAAATATGGAAGCTGGAAGAGTAAGATTTGGATTCTGGGACCAGCTCCCATGCCAAAAACTCAGTGGTGTGAAGAATTGCTTCTGTTGTATGTTGTTTTATTATAGCAATGTACATGATTTATACTGGGAGAGACCTTGGCTCTATGGTTTTAATTCAGTTCCACTGACAGATTTTCTCTTGAACTGCTCAATGCACATGAACTTAGGGAGCTGGTTTTGTGAGGAGTTTCGCAGCTACAGAAAGGCTAATTGGATTGCACCATGAAATTCTTTCTGGAAATATTCTTGCTAAAGGGAATCTAATGAACACCTTCCAATCAGCATTTCTGTATTTTTAAAACCTTGTATTTTATGAAAAATAATTTAAAAAAAATAAATCAAGTACTTCCCCAGAGCATTTGTTGTTCAGGTTTGTTTTTTTCCTGTCTCACTGCTAACAAATTTTGTATTTAGGCCTTTGAGTTTTATTCTGATTTTATATTTTCTTCAGCTTTTAGAGAAAGCAATACTTCACATTGTAGATTTATAAATCCTTTTGAGGCCTGATGTTGGTTTAGACTCAAGCTGGCAGATCTGGAGGAAGCCATGGTGGTAGACAAAGTACAGACTTTGTATCTCCCTGAGTTTTTCTTAATTATACATGCTTATGTTTACATTTAGTTATTTCAGGCTTAATAAAACTGTGAGCATTGATCTTTTCTGCTCATCCTTTGATTTTTTTTTAAGCTACCCTTTCTTTCTGTACTAAAATTACTCTTCAGCTGGCCCAATCATTTAATGTATATAAAACATATGATTATCTTTCAAGCAGAATCGCTAACACTCAAACCTGTGAAGCAGCAGCTCCAGCCCTTGTTCTTTCCTTCACGTGGACTTTAAATGTGTATTTGCTGTGCTGGAAATCTCAGGGGTGGTGGCGGGTGCTGGCTGCTGTGTGTGACCTGTGTGTTGGTGGCATGTGTCCAGCCCTGTAGTGCAGCTCCAGAGCCTGGCCCCAGGGTCAGGGAGTGAGGCACTTCTCACATTGATAAAGTGGCTGCACATCACAGCAGCATTTGAGTGCTGATATGAGCTCAGTTTGCTGTTAGGGGATTAAAGCCCTGACCAGAGATAAGCAAACACAGCAACAGAGCAAGGTGGAACAGGAAATGCATCAAATGGCAAAAAGCAGTGGGATAGGCAACAGAACTGGTTTGAAATACCTGCTGCTGGTGTTGATTTATAAAGAATCTTTAAGGTCTTTGGAGGGATTCATTATTTTATGCATGAAAGACACATTTAGCACTGTTCTAATCATCCATGTCCTAATCATCCTAATCATCCAATGCCACCTAGGCATTTTTTCCTAGAATTACCAGATCTCTGATGTGTTGAGGTGTCAGCAGGCCACATTCTTACCTCTGTCCTTTCATTCAGTCCTCCCCAAAACAAGTCTCTTTGATGTTTAAGTCAGCCTGGGGACACTTCTTCATTCCCAGATTTGGAGACATGGGCCTGCTGCATCCCAGTGCCCTGCCAGGCAGGGAGACAGTTTGGCACTTGTCCACTTTATGTACACACCAAAATAAAATAAAGACAGAAGCCAGTAAAACATGCACAGACTGAATGGAAGACTAGACCCTGGGCCAAAGAGTGAAGAATCAGGACCCTAAAAAGATGCCTCTGTGAATTCTTGCATGCAAGTCCAAACTCAGCCTTGGTGGTCAAAGCGAGCCTTCAGCCCCTTTTTTCCACCAGAAATTCAGAAGCTGTGCCCTGCCTTTGCTCTGGAGAGGTGATACTTAAGTCCTCTCTGGATGACTTTGGGATGTCACCAGCCACATGAGCAAGCAGGTTTTGTGTCTAACCCAGGAGCCCCCCACCAGGTGGAGAGGGTGCTGTGCTCTGGGGCCAGAGCTGTCCTGCAGTGCCCAGAGAGATGATTGCTGTCCAGGCACAAAAGAACCTTGAGACAATCTCATCTGTTAGACAAAGCAATAATATTAAAATGTGCCTTACAAAGCACAGAAATTTCTGTTCCATTTTTTAATGCATTTAGATCCATGACCAAGGTCTTGGCATATATAAACCTGATTAGGCTGGAATACTGCATAATAAACCATTTTTTAATGACGTTTCTGATGAAAAACTGAGCCTGTCTGTGCAACAAGGAGCACCCAACCATGTGTTGGGGCACTGTGCAAACAAAACACAAAGAAACATCCTCTCCCTCAAATGAAATCCCAAAGGAAGACGTGGACAGAGGAGTAAAACCTGAGCTTTAGGGAATTAAAAGTCAAACATAGTGTTTCATACCTTTTTTCCACATACTTTATTAGTTATTTTCCAGTCTGTGGAAGATGCTAAAAAACCACCATTCTGTTCATTTTAATATAGAGAAGGATTTCTTTTACACTCCAGGGTGATCCATTAGGTTAAGCTGTATTTTAATGATCTGATTTACTCAGAGTATTTGAAACACCACGAAGACTTGCCATCCATCCTATTAAGCCCAGTATCCAACATTAGTAGCAGAAGCACATGGATAAGCAAATCAAATGAAAGCTGTGAAGAAAGTTGCACAGGAGCTGCATAAATGAGATCTGTGTATCTGCACGGCTCGTGGGAAGGATAAATTATTTCAAGATTGATTTAATGCAAAGACACAAGCTGAACAAGCTGACTGATTTTTCTCATTTATCAGTTCTCTAGAACTGGTACAATGTTGACTCATTAATTTTCCTGAAGTGATAGACACATGGAGAAAAGTGAAAAAAATCAGCTAGGATGAATAAAAAACCTGGCCATTAATTCAGTGCAGAGGAAGGGTAGATGGATGATGTTACTCTCACTAGCAGTAACCAAAGTTAACAGCCTAGTCATAATATTTGAACTTTAATAATAAGAATGCTTTAGTCATTTGGGTTTATTTTCCTTTTTTCAAAAATGACATAAATTTTATGGAAACCAGAGGAGACAAAATTAACCATAGGAGTTCTGGAGCTGGAAACAATAAAAAAAAAATATACAATGGGATACATTGAACAAATTGAACAAATATGCCTAACAGCCAGTTTCTCTTACAGATCTGAGTGAGATTTGCAGTGTAGAGAGCTTGTAGGATTCTTCAGAAGGCAGAATGGGGAGCTGTCATTATAGATACATAATAAAAAGACCACAGTGGTGTGGAAAACAATCAAAGCTTGGGACTTACTCAGAAATTAAGCCTGAGCCTACACGGATCACTGTGTATCTGTGCCTTGATCTTCACACAGCTCACCAAAAAGCCTCACATGTCATTTACTGTAGAAAAATTCAGTGATAAAACCATTAACATTCTCAGTTATTTTCCAATTCATCTTTTGGTTCATAACAAAGATGAGGAAGAAATAAATATCTGCCTCTTTCAGATTCTGGGAGGAGCAACAGAACTTGATGGCAACAGCAGAATCTAAGACAGGTACAAATAAAATGAAACATGTTTCCAGTGCAGATTGATTTAGTCACGATCAATCATTATTTCAGATACACAAATGCTACACAGAAATGTCTTTAGCTTTTTTTAGTACTCAGTATCAAAAATAATTTGATCATTAGCATCCATTTCAAATATCCAGAAACTTATCCTTAAAACTCAATACATGCATTCCATATGTATTTTTGAATGCTTTTTACAATACTATTGCTGCTTATTTCTTCATGAGATTTTCTGTGTTCTCTTCTGACCTTTTTCTTTTTCTTTTTTTTCTTTTTTTTTTNGTCTTTCCTGACATTAATTTATCTCAATCTGGGAAAGCATCAGTAAGAAACCACCAAGTAATTTTGTCTGTGAAAACATTTTTTTAGGTCTATATTTATGTTTGTTTCCACATATCATATTACTGAGAGTTACCCAACTGCATTTACCCAGCTGAGGGTAAGTTATTGATACAAATTTACAGTGTTGATTTAAACAGATGGTAAATTAGTATTTTAGGAATAGTAGGAATTTTAGGAAAAATATCTGAAGACATAGGTTTGAAAGCTTTACCTACTCTTTTCTTGCTGCTATCTGTTGTAATTTTATGCCTAAGGAACAAAGCAAATTCTATTCTTTTAAAATCATAATATCTACCAATTTTAAGAAATTGAATGGTTTAAAATATTTTCCTTAAAAATAAACCATTTGTTTTCAGTAGCTGGAGAAACTGCAATTAATGCAAATTGTCCTTGGAATCGGAGCTCAATAAATCCAAGCTACCAAAGAGAACCAAAAGATCTCTTCCAGAACTGGTGGCCAGAACTCCAGACTGGTCTAGGATTCCTCCTGTGTGACCAAAGTTTTGAAAATTCTTGGGTGCCTGCCCCACTATCAAGCTTTCCATGGGCAGAAGATGAGAATCTGAAGCCAGCCCCAAAGTTTGTTTTACCCTATTAATTTTGGGCTGATGGGAGATGCAGTCTTTATAACAAGAGCTCTGGCTTGAAAACAACTAGGTTCCAAAATGGATGAAACAATAAAGAAAAAATCAACACCCTTTTTTCCCCCATGCCCTTAGGAATAACATCTTTGCTTTTCTTTTTCAACACAAGTGCTTAACAAACCACTGTTTGTCTTAATTGACCAGCTAAACCTGATCCAGCCAAATTGTTCAAGACACGGAAACGAAAAAACTGTATAAAAAGGTCTCTGGCAACAGAGCTTTCTTTTAACTATTTACAATAACCAAATCATTTATTTTAAGTACTGCATATTCACAGTTGGTCCTTAACTACGTAATGTGTCAATAAAGCAAAATCATTTCATTGGTAGCTTTATTATTTTTAATAAAACTAAAGGTAGTGACAAAAAGTACAGCTTTAGCCCCCCTTCTGTTGATAAACAATGAGAAAAAGATGACAGCACCATGAATTTCTCTTTGTTTTGTTTTGAGGGGAGAGAGAGGCAGTCAGCCTGTTCCCTATCTGATTCTTTTTCTTGTTTACCTGGCAACAGATCAGTGTAAGGGCTGATGGGACCAACTCTCTCTGCCGCTGCCGAAGCTGCCAAAGAAGGAGGCGATGTCACATCGCATCAATAGGTCAGTAACAATTTCTTTATGGAAAACCAGGTTTCCAATCCCACAAAATTACCCCAGGAGAATTCACCGAACAGATGTCACGTCAAGAGTTGCCACAAATGCCGTGCAACAGTCCTTAATCCAAAGTATTTAATCAATTTCAAAATCAGTATTGATTTATTAGATTTCTCTCTTCATAATATAGAAATATTTCATAAAAGCATTTACTAGGTAACCAGTTTAATACTATATTAGGAGCTGTATTTCTGGTGACCTGAGGTGGTGTTTTGTTTGGTTGAGGGTTTTTTTTTCTGAGTGTTTTATTTCTTTTTGCACTGTGAATGCAGGCAAGTAGATACAGGCACAGACACACAATAATTATGTAGCATTTCAGAGCACTATTGATCTCTGCTCAAAACTCCTATTGATATGCAGGATCAGGTACATCTTTGCCAGATGGGATTTTTCCAGACTAACCCCTCAAAATTTCACAGTGCTCTGTGATGGCAGCGCTTACCACCTTAATTGAAAAGGTATCAGTGAAATGTCATTGTAAGCTCAGGTTTGCTGATCAAATCCTCAACAAGACAGTCCAGGAAAGAAAGTTGCAGGATTCCTATGTGCCATTATACACAGTACCCTCTTCCCATCCTAACACAGTTAGAAGGATTACAGAGCAGTGCCTACCCACATGACATTGGCCTGACTCACCAAAACAAAGGAATATTTTATTTTCACACCTATTTACTTTGTCTGCCTGTCAAACAGCAACCACCTGTGGCTATAAAAAAAAACAGTCCACTGGTCAAAGCACTGAAATCCAGTGAGCAGAAGAGTAGTAACATCAAAATTATAACCATGAAGGTCCCCATAATATAACTGAGCCACCTGTGAATTTTCTGGATTGAAATGACACTGGGGATAGTTCAGCAGGTGCCTTTAGGCTGAGAGACCAACATAGCTGACAAAAAATAATTGGTCCCTTTAAGTTCACATGACTACAATCTTCTATTCAAACAGCAGGTAGGTACTGAAATTAGCCTTTTTCTAGGTTGTTGTGATACTGGTCTGTTATGGTGACTGCACTCCTATCTTGTCCTCAAAAATATTTTCTACTAAATCCCAAAAATGCCAGGAAATAGAAGTTTTTCACCTTCCCACAGGTTTCTGCTGTGTTCAGAGCATGATTCGTGCTGAAACAAAAGACATTGGTTCCCATACCAATGTACTAAATTACAATTCCTGGTGTTTTGATAGTTTTCATTAGTAACACCAGGTGAGGTATTCTGTAAATCAGCCCTGTTTACATTTCCTTCTGTAGCCTTCCTTTTTGTCTTTTGAAAGTGATATCCTTTCCAGATTCCCTCTTAAATTCCTTTGCTTCCTGTCACACACAACTGGTAATGAAAAATACCAATAACTTATTTCAGCAGATTATAATAAATTTAAGTTTGACCAGCATACCAGTGATAACAAAGGAAAATGCACATGCCAGTGATATTCTTCAGTCCAGCAGAGAGAGGAAGAAGCTCTCCAGGCTATAGTTCCCTACCATCCCATCCCTTCTGTTTTCAGTGCAGTGGTTTACATTGTCTGCACAGTACCAGGCACAAAAACTGCAGGCTCTGAACCCCTCCCTGTGTCCTGATCATGTGCCAAGGGAGCAGCCAGGCCACAGGAAAAACAAAGAAATGATGAGAGTCCCAAGGCTAGGATCACCTTCTGCCTAGGCAGGATGAATGACTTGACTTGTGAGGCTCAGTCTCCAGCACCTCGAGTAAACAAATTCCTCCTTCCCATCACTCCCTAAGGCCCAGCAAGAAAACAGCTTTTCATCTACCAAGGGCCTGTTGGGCACCACTGCATTAATGCCACGTGTTTATTGGACAGTGATTTCTGTGTCCATCTAATAAATAAAAAATGAAATAAAAATACCATATAAAAATACCTGTCTAATCATAATTCCTCACCAGAAGACCTGAGGCTTACTCTTCTTGGCTATATTCATACCACTTTGGCAGACCTAAAGATATTTGGGATCTGTGCAATGGGGGAGCACAAATAAAGGAGTTACTCACATTGGAGGAGACCTGGGTATATTAAAAAGGTGCAGTCCAATGAAGAGTCAGAACCATGAATTTGGAAATAGCACGTCATAAACACCCACAGAATTTGCTACAAATCTCCCAGACTCAGGCTGTCCTATACAGAAACAGCCTTGTACATTCAGTTTTGAGGATCTCTGCTTGGCATCTCTGTTTCAACACAAAGTCCCTCTCTCCAGAGTGAATCAAATATTCAGTAACATTGCTTTGGTAATTGTGGAACAGTGTTTCAAGTCCCATTATTTAGCCTTTTTCTCTGCCTTAACCAACTGTTCTCAAGCTCGCAGGACTGAGCAAAACCTCATTGACACCAGCACAATTCACAGCCGCTAATGGTGGTTGGTTCGACAAATAAACAGGAATTGGCTGAATAGATACCATTATGCCACTTTATACCTTATTTACTTGCATGTGTAAGCCCAACAATAACAGTTGTCTGGTAAAGTACAAGCCAACTAATGCTTTTTTTCCAGACAAAATAAACCAAACAAAGCAAACATCTGCACACATTCATGACCAACAATAAATGTCACCCTGAAAATGGTAATATGTGGAGAATAAACATACAGAGGGAATTTTTTTTCCTGAGCCAAATAACCTGGAAAATAAATATTGGCATCTTTTTCTTGAATTCTCTAAACTGCAAATTTGGATTCTCCTCTTATCACCCTACCTGCTTCCTAATTTTCAGCTGCACAGAGTCAAAAATGTTTTCCTTTTTTTTTTTTTTCCTTTGGAACCGAGATCTTGTGTTGCAGAAATCCCTGGGATAACAATTTTTCAGAGACTGAATTGTCTTCCATATTTAAAAAAGTGTTCATTCTTAAGCAAGGATTAAGGTCTCAGGAAGGATAGGATTCAAAGGATTCAGTGTTTGCGTGTCACTCTGGGGTGGTTTTGAGCTGCTGATCAGATTTTAGTTGCCATTAAGACAGCAGATTTTTCCAGCTGGAACACACAACTGGAAAGGCAGAAAAGTCAATGGCAAAATGGAACCTCTTAAATGGGATTGCTGGGTTAAAAGGAAATTTGGCTTGGTTACACCCATGTGAAATTATAGATATGCATTTATAGTGAAAATACATTCATTATTAACAACACATCTTTACAAATCTTAAAAATGTCCAATGAGGTTTGTTTTTTTCCCGTTAATTATCATATAAATTCTCAAAGTCAAAAACATATTCATGGATACAAGTGAGATTCTATTTCATCCTTGTCTAAAAGCCATTTCCTTTCATCTTCCTGAGCACCTTTTTAACCAGCACAGATCACATCTTCCTTCAGCAGTGACACGGAAACAGGGGCTAAAAGCTCTGGAACAAGAAAGAGCCTGGGTGAGCAAATGGCACAGAAACTTCCATGGCTGCAGAGTGCTGGAAAAGCTCCAACTCCTCCATGAAAACTGTGACCTGTGCCATGAAGAGCCCAGGTCACTGCCAGCCCCGGGGTGTAAACCTCACACAGTGAGGCCAACAACACCCCAAAGGCCCTGGAACACTTGGAGGGCAGCTGGGCAGCAAAGCCAGAAAGGATTCCCACTAGCTTGGGAGCTTGCTGAAGGATTTTAGGAACAGGGTTGTGCATCTTTTCCTCACACCTGTTTTAGTGGAACATGACTGCTAATGGAAAGGCAATTGAAGGCTAAAATAATCAAGGGATCTCCCTAATATTCCTGAGAGAATATCAGTTCCTGATCCCTCTCCTTTGAGCAAACAGAGGCAGAGGGAAGGGGTTGCCTGTCCAGGGTTTCTTCCCTGTTGATCACAGCCCTCTGGACAAGTACAGCTGTGGCAGAAGAATAGATCAGCACATAAAAACTGCAGACTGAAAAAGGACCAAGCTGACATTCCTGATGAACTGCCCTGGGTGCTCCTCAGCTGAAAGGTGCAATTACAGCCCTGCAGTCTAAATTCCAGTGTGTAACAAAATCATCTTTTTTGATTACTACTAATTAAATTTCTTTATTCTTATTTTCCCCCTGTACTTTTTTCACTCTACTTTAAAAGCACACTCAGCATATTTACCTTTTCTGGGTTTCTGGGTGGTTGCGAAGCACAGGCCTGTGTCCCACTGCAGCTTCTGCAGCCTTACAAATCCTCCTATGCTCTGATTCTTAAACACTATTATGTTTCTGTTGCCACATTTCTTCTATACAGCACATGCAGATGCAGTATTGCTCATCCTCATCTTCTGCAGAACCTCTGAAAACCATTAATGAAGTACTAGGGGGGTAAAAACAAAAAAACCAACTAAAAACCAAAACTGATTAAAAATGTAGAAAATTTGCTTTTTAATCAAACACTATTTATTCAGTGGGCAGCTACAGCATGTAAAACACTATTAGCTGTGTAAAAAAAAACAAAAGTTTGTCTTAATATTTAATATGTGTCCGCACCCCATTCTAATTTCCAAATTACCAAGATGAAGACTTCTGCTGCTGGTAATTAATTCTTTGCCTGTTATTAACTCAAACACTGATGTCCCATTCATTAGGTTACATAGGTGGCAGTTTTTTCTGCATAAATAAATAAATTATGTGTTTTAACATTACTGTGTATTTGGCCTTGATATCCACAGCTGAATGAAAGGCAGGAGAGGGCCCTGATCTGTCCTGTCTGGAGAATACAAACAGATTGAGAAGTGCATCACCTGCACATGTTACTGCAGCAGCCCTCCCTTTGTTGTCAAACTCGACTTAGATTCATTTCAAAATATCCAAGCCCAAACCTAATTTCTGGCAGGACCTACAGGATCAAATATGTCTCCTTGGCATTCGTTTGCTGCCAGAAAGCCTCAAAAGGACAATGAATGACAGCCAAACTGATTATCAGTTTCAGTGAGTGAAGGTCAGTAAGTGTAACATCTGCCTGGCTGGTACATATTCATGTGCAGCGTTCTGCTCATCCAGAGGTCACAAAAACTCACAGAATGAACAAGATCCCACTGGAGCCCTCTGCTTCCACAGCCATACAGGCATATCATTTTTTACTCATCCAGTGGGGTTTTTTTTTTGAAAAGAAATGACTGACTGAAGGAGCTACATAGGTCAAAATTACTTTGGTTTTGGTTTCTCTGTTTAGGTTTTTTTTTTTTTTTCCTTTATTTGAAACGCAAAGATAAAGAAGAGGAGAATGTCAAGCATGGTGTAGGAATATTTCTTCTACCTATTATAACCCATTCTGATGCACTGAGAAAAGAGTTACTATAATTTTTAAAGCACCTTTCCTGTGGGAAAAAAAAAGAAAGGCTACCTTAAGTTTTCAGACTATCATGAGACATTAATGTAGCTCTGTCACAGATTAATGATGAATATCCTTGTCCCGTGTTTATAAAAGACTAAGCTTAAAAATGACAGTTGCAAGTCATAAAATTTAATAAGTAATTTCTAGCAAAAAAAAAAACAAAAAATCAGATGCCCTTGTGCACTGGTTCCTCTGCCATGATCTAAGAGAATGCCCTAGTCCCACCATGAAGGACTTTTAAAAAATCACATTCCAAAAGCATGTTGGAATTGTACTACTTGAATGAATCCACACCTAAATTTTGCAGCTTGAAAAGACTATTTTGAATTCATGGAGACCAAACACAAATGACCTGCAAAATACATTTTATAAAAATCAAACTTCTGGCTCTGGAAAATTGGAAACATGACATTGTAGGCATAGAATAATTTATTAAAAAAAAGAAACACTAACGGAATTCAGTTTTTGTTCTGCTGACACCCATTGTGGTTAAGTTTTCATTATTTTGGTCTCAAAAAAAGTTTTCTTAATTTGGGACAATATTCCTGAAGTTATATCCCTATTATATTGTTATCCAGCATTAATATTACTATATACTAATATCATATTAATATTAATAACATTCCTATAAATTAATATCCTGAAGGGATATTCCTTAATAATAACCTTTTACTAAATACACAGATTCAGTGCATCAGTGCATTTAACATACCTCAAGCAAATTTGTTTTCATGATTCAAAAGCCCAGACGAAGATTTCCAGGCATAAATCAGTCAGTGGAGCCCAGGTGTCTGACTAAGAACTGCTCTGTCCAAAGGACATTTTCCACCACAACCCTGGGAAGTGGCTGTGCAGTTCCACAACCTCCTCAGCACCAACAAGCAGCCCTTCAACACCATGAGAGACAATTTCTGTTACAAACAGGGAAAACTCCAGAGTTCTTATTAAAGGTAGGTTTTTCTGATAGCCTCTTTCTTGAGTTACCACCACACATTCTCATTCCAGTTTATCCAGTATACATGAAAATTAGGAGCATTTTTTTGCATGAAATGCTTTAGGCTCTTGATGAAGACTCTGAAAGAGGTAAGACAGCACTATATGTTAATTAAACCCGAGTCTTTAACAGCTAGAAATTTCTCATACTCAAATTTGACACAGTGAAACAACAGGAGAAGAATGCCTAGGTGCAATTAGTGCATTACAAAAACAGACTGGGAAAGGCATCAGCAAAAGAAGACAGGAGTAATTGTGTGAGATAATTCCAGTACACAGGCTGCAGAAATCAGTTTCATAGACATGGGAGTCACTTAACTCAAGCTGTGCCTGGGGCAACAATAAAAAAAAAAAAAGTTAAAATCCCTTTCTCAGTCCAATTTTCTATTCTTGCAAGAAGTTGCTATTTTCTATTCTTGTGTTATATTAGCTAAACACAACAGAACCGAGAGACATCAAGGTGGGACACAGAGATAAGGTCGCAGCTCCGTTTGCTGTAGACAAAGCACAAAAACATAGCAAGAAACATTCCTTCCATGAAGTCAGTGGGCAAAAGAAAATATCATATTTTAATTTGCTTAATGTAATTTCACATATACACCATACAGCTTCTGAGTGCTCTGACTGAGAATTAAATGAGGAAGTTTATTCATTAAACAGCTGCAGCTTTCCACCCACAAGGTCCATAATGCAATATGCAAAATTTCATGAAAATTTTAATTCCAAGAGAAGATAGTTTGGTTTTCATTTACAGTAAATTACATGAATGGCCTGTTTCTTTAACCTTTATCCTTCAAATAAATTAATGAGTAGCTTTAATTAATTAGTAACGACTAAATATTTGTTATTAATGATCATTTCCTTGTCATTGTCCTGGATTATATCAACAGTTTATTAGAGCAGGAAATAATGAAAGTCCTGATTCATAGCTGTGTTTATTACAGTAAATTCTAATTAGTCTATAGATAGTGTGTTCCACTGTGGTAACTGCTTACATAAACATAGCAAAGGAGAAGGATGTACGACATAAATAAATGGAGGAATGCAAGTGCAGCAGTCATCATGGCTCCACAATATTTCAGGAATGCTCTACTGAGCAAGGAGTACCCAGCTGGAAGAGCAACAAAAGAGGAAATGGTGACTACATCAGGGAAAGGTAGAAGGAGAGAAGAGTGTTCTCAAGTAGAGTGAGGAACAGTTGGGTGGGGGACAGGAAGGAGGAACAGCTGCAAGGAGCAGGAGAATTTTACACAACAGAAGAGCCCTACACACCTGGTGATTGCTGATGTCTGCATCCCTACATTATCTACTCTTCCATCTGAGGAATTCTGCTTGTTCCTGTGCCAGATATTGTGGGGCTTGGGGGCTGGAAGGGAGTTTTCATTAAGAGTCCACATGAAATTCAAGCATGGCTCATCTTGTTATTCATTTCTCAGACAGGAAAAGTTGGTTTGATTCCCCTTTACCCACACCATTGTGTGCAAAAGCACATTCCAGCCTAGGTTGAGAGCTGACCTGCAAGAGCCCAAAAAAGGCTTCAGCTTAATCACAGGCACAGAGAGCACAGCTAGCATAGCTAGGCAGAGAGGTGGTTGAACATTTTTTACTGAAAATTTATTATACAGAGAATGGTTTCTCTGCCAATTTTACAGTGAAAAATATGGATTTCTGTAAGCCTCTAAAAAGATAATAATTTTATATCGGAGATAATCCATTGGAAAAAGGGCCTTTTATCTCTTTTCATATAAATCTCCATTTCTCGATATTGCTGAAAAAGTGTAACTTCTGAGTAACATGAGTAAAGGCACGGAAGATGTGTTATTGAGCAATGGTCCATTGAAAAATGAAAAAGTAGACGAGTTCACCACTCTGTTAAATAAAAAAAGCCCTCTCCTTCTGCCTGAGAGAAATTGACGAGTCACAGTCATTTACCAGCTTTCAAAAAACAGTTCTCTTCCATTATTTGAAATTATATCATTAAACATTTCTCTCCAGAACCTTAATTTCAGGGGCCAGACTCTGTATAGTCCAGCTTTAAATCTTTGTGAAAGAGCTACTTTTACTTTAACACAGAAAAAATAAATATATTTGTCTGGTCACACATTTCTAGGGCTGGAAACTTTATTTCAAAATCCTTTTTAAAAAAATTATATGCTGCTTTTTATGCTCCACCCATTGCTTTCTATCACCGAAATACTTTGGGAATGTAGCTGTAGGTAGCCTGGGAGGACTTTTGGGGGTTTTTTGTCTCTCCCATGAGTTTTGCGTCCAGTGTTCCTTTCCATGTTTGCCAAGCAAAACTCCAAATCTTATTTGAGCACAGTTTTTATTATAAAACTCAAGACTTTTGCTCAGATGCTTAACCTTAATTATTTCCCAGGAGTTGGGGAGATTACTAGCAGCAGGTTCTTACCTGCTAGCTCATGACCAGCATAGGAAGGAGGCCATGGATCAGATAAAGTTATGCTGTGTTTGTTTAGGAAATGGGTTTGGATTTCAGTCAGTAACATTTGCAGACATATGAAATTTTGGTCTTAAGTTAACGTGTGGCAAAAAACGCTCTTCAACTTTCAGCTTAAAAATATATAAGGAAAAATGACCCTAAGCTGAACATTTTGTTAACTCTAAAAGCCTTTAGTTGAGTCATTTATATGCAGTGCATTAGGTCAAACAATTTATTTTTTTATGGTTAATTACAATTTTGAGGGAAAATGTAAGGCCTTCATATTGTGTGTCTGCTAATAATTACCAGTAATGTGATTAAATTCATGTTTAATGCTTATCTAAATTAGCTCATTAGCTTTATGGATGTTTGAAAACCTCCAAAGACTGAAAAATATTCAGTTTTCATTACGGTGCTGATACTGATCTCACAGACTGTGGCTACCATATTCATTACTCTCTGTATACATAGTTCTGTATGGAATATCACTTGTTTCAAACCAATTATTATGCAAATCCCAAGACCTTGCTTGACACTCCCTGGTGACAATGAAATCTTGTTTGGCTTAAATAATCATTTGGGAGCCATTTATACTATGAATGAATATTACAGATTTTGTGTAGCAAGGAACTATATTTTCTTTCATCAGAGAGTAACAGGAAATGGCAAACATCAATCTGAAGAATAATTTTAGTTTCCCTGCAAATAAATTCTGGTGCCTCAATGCCTTTTTTCTGGAGTATATGTTGATAGATGAAAATAACAGACAGCTCTAAGTTAGTCTTGCTTATGCTTTCTATTTTTCTTATTCTGAGGAACTTCTTATGATGAACTGGTTTCAGTGGCATTAACTTACCTCGACTTTGTTGCATTCCACTCCCCTAAAAAAAGTATAAGGAAATAGTAAAAGAAATATTTTCTGAATCAATGGATATTAAAAAAAAAAAATTCATAAAGCAACTTGCATCTTGTAAAACCACAGAAGGCACATACTTACAAAACAATATTAAAAACTGTTTTTATGAGGATGTGCAATTAAATACATATAAAACTAAAATTATTAGTGATATAAAAATTTTATTGGTTTTATTTTGTTTCTTTTAATGTAACCATTTGGATTTTATTCTGCCTGACTTTTTGAAGATGATCTGAATTTTTTTCTTAATTGACATGGGGCCAAAGTCTAATCTGCACATGAAACCCAATCTTTAGACTACAAACTCCTTAGATTTTCTTTAGAGCAGTGGTTTGAAGCATAGATTTAGGATCATACTTTATTTTTCAACATAATCTTTTTTTAATAAAATAAATTTAGTATCATGCACATTGAAACTCAATTTTTTTTAGAATATACTGTATACTTTCTTACAATAATAATAAAAAAGCAACTTCATGGCATTCATTAAAGCTACAAATTAAGATATAATTAAGTAGATTCCTGCTGGCAAAGAACTGTGACAAATTGATAGAGTGAAGCTTTTTCCTCTAACTTCTCCATAGTCAGGATAACATTAGCTGTATTAATAGGGCTAAATTAAAATATCTAACCATGTAAAACTGTCATCATTCAGAACTGCTGACACACGAGTTTGTTACTAGATAAGACTCTAAACTTTTATTTGCTCATTCTCTCCTCCAGCCAATTCTACTTGTACAATGAAAAAATGGAGCAACCAGTTCTGAAACCCTTACTGAAGGAAAAAGAAGTGCTAAATCTTTTCCATTTTATTATCACCAGTTTCCACATTTCAATATTTTTTCTTCAGAATAGGTGTTGTAGGCTGCATTTATTTAACAGCCTGAATCCCAGCCCAAAAAATCCTGTAGTGAAATAGAACAGACTCTGGTGTCTAGTAACCGTCGTACTTGCAGCCATTATAATTGAAACGTGATCCACATAACCACGGGAAAACAAAAATAAGTTAATCAAAATTATTCCTCTAGCTGATGAAGGCAATTTGTCTTCAACATTTGTCAATTTCAAATCAAGAACCATATTCCCCCTATGACAGTCCTCTTTCCCAAGTGAACATTAACCCCAAGGCTTGCTGTTGCTTCTGTGCAGGTCACTAGCACTTGTACTTCAGGATGCCTCACCTTTGGCAACCAAAAGTAGCCTCTTAATCTTCTTCAGTTTGGAAGCAGTAATTATTTCAAGAATTAGTGAAATTCACATCAGTATTTTCTTGTCCCTCCCTGCAATATGGAATTTTATAAAATCTAAAAACTGTGATCTTGCGATGCTTCCCTGGCAAGGGTAACTTCTATCTCTAGTAAAATATTCTCAAGCAGTACAGCATTCATGGGACCCAAACTTCTCCCCAAGGACAAGAGTCCATCTGTTTTATTTCCAGGTTCAATTTTCACTGCAAGTGGCTTGGTTTTTGCCATTTGTACAATGTGATCATTTATAAATTAGAAATAGAGTGTATATGTTATCCTTCAAATAAATTATTCCAAGCCATTCCATTTGTATGGCTATGCAGCCAGGAAAACACACAAATAAAAATAATGTATTCTGCTTGGGATGTAAAGTATATTGCTCTCACACAAGCCTGCATTTGTATTTGGATGGAATCACAGAATATTTGGGGTTGGAAGGGATCTTTAAAGGTCACCTCATCCAACACCCTGAAATGAGCAGGGACAGTTCCTTAAAACCTTGTCCAGCCTGACCTTGATTTTTCCCAGGAACAGGGCATCTACCACCTCCTTGGCCAACCTGTGCGAGTTTTTTTCACCCTCACTGTAAAAAATTTCTCCCTCACATCTAGTCTAAATCAACCCTCTATTAGTCTGAAAACATTACAACTTGTCCTATTACAACAGGCCCTGCTCAAACACTCATTCTCATCTTTCTTATAAATCCCCTTTAAACATTTAAAGGCCACAATGTTTTGGAGGTTGAAGAATAATTTCAGCTACAAGACACCTAATTTTTCATTAATCTAATACAGCATTTTTTAGGAAAAAAAGTTTGGCTTCCTCTTGGCTGAAGCACATATATCATGTTGTTGGGGAAAAATTCCTCGGTCTGTGCCAGGGGAGGAATAATGTATTTCCCAATATATTACATATATAGGGAAATCTACTTGGATTGAGCATAGCATACAAAGATACTAAATATATGTTGTGAAATACCAGGGAAGTACATGGAAACACAAGTTCAATATTGCAATATAAAAAACCAAAATCTTTCAACTCATTTCACAAAGCTGACATCGAAAAAATTGTGTATCTGTTCATTCTAAATGCTCTACCCCAAGAACTAATGAAACATTAATAGTTTTAATAAATCTTCAGATTTTTCTGAGAAATGTGAGTGTTAATTTCCTGTTCTTTCTGAAAACAATGCACCTTTTGAAAAAAATAGCTTCTGGATAGATTACAATTTCACTATTCAAAAACCTCAATGACTTTTGCCTTTAAAGATAAATATTTCTTCCTGAGAGATCTTAATAGCATTTTCTGAAAATTATTCATTGTATACACTGGTAATATGTTTGGATTGTCTGACTTATTTCCTTATTTATAAAACACTATACTTCTATTGCCAAAACAGGATTTTAAGGGCCTCTGTTCTCGTGGCTGACTCCTCTAGTTAGTTTTCAATTCCATCAACATTCATGATAGGCCCATTTGTACTGAACTGCCAGAGAACACATCAAAGAGCATTTCCTGCTGTTACCAGCAAGAATATTTATCTTATTATCTCGAGTTCACCTATGGAATGGAATATCCTGCTCTCACTTCTCAAGCTCACTCACCTATTATACACCTTCACTGCAAAATGAGACCTCAGGCTCACATTTCAGTAAAGAATGTGCAGTGATTCATGGAAATAATTGTTTTCTAACCATGGACAGTAGGTAAATATATTTTAATAGCAGAGAAAGTTTTGAGTTACTTTTAATTATGTCTGAAATAACATTTTTAATTTACAACATTTTTTTAAAAAAATCTGTCAGAACACCAATATGTTATACATTAAATAGCTTATTTTTTTTCTTTTTTCTTTCCCAGGAGACAATTCCATGTTCTATGCAAATCAGCAGATTTGAGGAGGAAATGTGAGCTTTTTATCTAAAGCACAGGCAAATAAATGCTAAGAAAAGGGTTAACTCCTATACAGGATCATTATACAGCTGTAATATATACATTTTGCTAAACATCACATGAAGACTAGAAAAACCATTTATGCCTTTCAATACAAAAGGTTTCAGTACAGATGACAAAATCATTAAGAAATAGATGTTTGCTGCTTTCACTTCTGCAAATATGATTGTAGGAGAAAACAAGAGAACTCAGACATGTCACACCCTGACTGAATAACTGCTGGCTATTTGGCTCCGAGCTGGTGTGCATTAACAGATCCCAAAGAAGTGAGGCTATTCATTTGAAATTCAAAATGCCTGCATAACACAATCACTCTCTAAGAAATACAAGCTGTTGTAGGAAAATATCATTCATTAATGACTTTAATAGTTTAGCAGTGTTGATTAATAAGCCCTCTGTCTGAAAAAAAAAAAAACAAAATCAAATTAAAGTAGTTTATAATTTACAGAAATTATAAGAGAATGTAAATACGAGTACATCATTTAGCTCTTCTTTAGCAGTAACAGGAATCAGTGCTTTCATTTATTTATCACCAAAGTAAAGCAGGTACCAGCAATTCTGACACCTCAGTGCAATTCATTTGTGTATTTATATGAATAACATCTGCACAGCAACCATATCAATAATAGATGTGCCAAGCAAAACAGAATCCAGCCTGGTATGGTAACTTCAGAAGTAGTCATTTCATCTGCCTTGACTCTCAGGATCTCAGTCTTTTGCCAGTGTGTGCACAGGTTTTCTTTTTGATTTTCAAAATAAGTCATGGGATCTTCAGCTGGGAGAGAGCACCTGCTAGATTGCGTTGTACACTCGAGATTGTTCACAAGATATGGGTGGATAAAAGCCTGCAGGCAAGCTCTGTCTAGCTCTGCATCTGAAGTACAGACAACAAGGATCCTTTTTTCCATCTGTGGAAGAGAAAGCACCACAATCCCACAGTGCACTTTGTGTGTCATCCTGCCACAGAGAGACAACCTGCTGGGATTAATTGGAAATGCATAGGAAAGCTGCTTCAGCCTCCCAGCACTGCTGAGCCTGTCCTCCTAATGCCAGCAAATGTGGAGCTGCTACTGGCAATCCTCCACAGTTAGCAAAAGGGAAAAAAATAAAAAATAAAAATATACCCTTTGGATGCTGACACACTGTGATATGAAACAGATTAGCAGAAACAAGCCAGACATTTACACCAGTTGCTTCAAACTTGTCAAGCTGTTACTTTCTTCACAAGCAATATCACTTTACCTGGCAGAAATACAATAAACAGGATTAAAAAGGAAACAGTATTATGCTTACAGGGGATTTTCTTAAATTAATCTGCATCTCCAAGGCATTTGAGAAATTAATATCCTAATATAGGGGAGAATACCAGCCTCGTTTGGAAAAGCTGAATTTTGCAAAATGTCCCACAGCCCCTTGGGTGATAAAGAGACAAAAGTTGTAAACAAATAAAAAGGGGATTTGGGTGGGAGCTATCAGAAGAAAAATAGGATTGGTAGCTGATGTGAAAAACAGAAGCTAACTCAGAAGAGATCCATGGATCTGGTATAGACAGGAAATTGAGGGGGGGGGGTGGTAGTAACTGAGTATGCATAAGATTAGGTTGATGCCTGAAGTTTGAAACAATAATTGAACAAGGCCATAGGGGAGGAAAGAAAAGGAAGGAAAAAAATGTACTATCAAGACAAGGAGTCTTTGCAAAAATCTTGAACAAGGACTGAGATTAAGAACCTGAAAGAGATGTGTACAAACTGAAGAGCACAAAAAAGGCACCTTCTGATGTGTTCTTTGTGAACCTGGAGCTGCAGAAGCAAAGTTACATAAAAGGGAAGTTAACAAAAGTTATGAACACACCAATTTTCTATGCAATACATTTTGGCTTTATTACAGGATTTGAGATGTGCAGCCACCAGAACATCCACTTAAAATGCTTGCAAGTGATGCTTACTGTAGCATTTGCCTAAAGCTATCAGCAAATATTTATGAAATGCACCAGCTGAGTAAGTCCAGTAACAGTTTGTACACAGAAAGGGTAAAGCTGCTCCTCTTATTAGTTCCCCTGTTAGGTCTGGCAGCAAACATCCACATAATGGCTTTAACATGTTCCAGCCATGCAGGTGACCTGTGAAATGTCACTTCTTGGCTTTCATTTGCCTTTTTTAATAGACTCATGAAAGTGAAACCTCTCCATAAAACGTAGCTGGTTGGTTCTTTTTTTTAAGAATAAAAAGAGAAATGTTGTGGTTTGACCCCAGCCAGCAACCCAGCACCACCCAGCTACTCACTCACTCCCTCCATGTTGGGATGAGGGAAAGACTTGGAAGAATAAAAGTGAGAACACCCACAGGCTGAGATAAAGACAGAATAACAAGTCAAACAAAAGCCAGGCAAGCAAGCAAAGTGAAACAAGGAATTCATTCACCACTTCACATCGGCAGGCAGATGTTCAGCCATCCAAAGGAAAGCAGGGTTTTATCACACATAACTGTGATTTGGGAGTACAAAGAACATCACTCCCAACATCCTTCCTTTCCTCTTTCTCTCCCCTGCTCTGTATACTGAGCATGAGGTCCTAGGGTATGGAACATCCCTTTAGAAAACACCACGTCCTTTCTACTCACAAATCCTTGCTCACAAGAACAATTCTAGGCATGTAATTCACTTTAAGCACAGCATTCCAGTGGGACAGGCCTCATGTAGAAATTTATTCATGTTCAGATTTTCAGGATCAGGCACTAAAAAGGCAGGAGCTTCTGAATAAATTCTCACTGTAATACCAGAAGAGCTCAAGGTGGCAAACAGAGCTGCTGCACGAGCAGTCCAACAATCTCCCTGTAGTTTGGAGTGGGTGACAGTGAGCACTGTCCCCATCAGTCATTGACTGCATGAATACATGTAACTGGTTAGAGACCAGTTCCCTTACCTTCTCTACAGGCTAAAATCCAGAAATCAGAACCCAGCTTCTGTGCTAAGTTGGTTTTTTTCACCACTATTTGTCCTCAATCAAGATTGCATGCCCTCATCAAGGAATAAAAACTTGCCCCCGTGTTCTCTCTCTCTCGGCTTGTTTTGTTTTTCAGCTAAGAAAGTTCCACTTGAATAAGTTTCCCTCATCTTTCCTCATTATTGGCTGCAACAAAACTGTTCCAACCCTGACAATTTCACCAGGACACCTTCTTCAGCAATTATTTAAAATATCAACTGTCTATTTTTTTATTGTTACAGTATGGTTTGGGGATTCTCTTACTGGATTCCAAGTATGATTGGTAATAGGCAGAACACTTGGTGTTATGTAGAATCTTTAAAAAAACGCACAAAACCTATCAGAATTCATCAGATTTAGTTGCAGAAGTCTATAATCTGAAGAATTACAATGTCTAATTTAAGCAAAGCAAAAACCAATAGTACAACTGCAATAACTAATCATAAAGGATGATCATCCTTATGGCTATCAACAGATACAGTCAGATGTAATAAATGACAAAATTAACAGAGAACAAAAATTTTCTTTAAAAATAATGTTTAAGTATTACATTTTGGTTGTTCATTTTTTTTTTTTTTTTAATTTTAAAACCAGGATTTAAAGATGATTTACATTAGATTTAACATAAAATTAATAGATCATAAGTAGCCCAAACACTTGTTTCTCATAGCAACATAATATCAATATCAAACACTTTGATATTATTGACACATGGTATGTCAATATAAAAATAACTTTTTTTCCACTTCTCCTCCACTAACTCTTTCATGTCTTCCTCACATTTTACCTTTTGCTAACCCAGATTTAAATATTCTTCCATTCTTATTTCATTTTAGGGCCCCCCCAGGGGTAGAAACATGTGCCTAGAGTTCTCTTAGATTTCAGCCATTACAAGGAAAACTAAACAAAAAACCCCAGTTTTCACAGGTAAAAACCTGAATTGGCAATTTTTGGTCAATTTAAATCTACTTTCCGCTTTCTAGCTAGTGCAAATGGCATACATCAAACCAAAGATTGCATTTAATCTAAGAACGGTCACAGTTATTACTCACATTATAAGGTGGGCAGAATTGAAGAGCCACTCTCTAAAAATTACTTTTATTCCAGTCTTATGGTTTAAAAAGAAAAACAGCTTAGAAGTTAAAGGTGTTTACAGAGCAAATGTACATCAGAGGTACTGGACAATCTGAGTGAGACCAGGTACTGCAGTCTTGAAGCCCAGTTCCCCAGAACAAGAATAAGGTCAAAGTCAGCTCAGAAGTGAGGTCAGATTTTTATCTTCTCCTGCCTTTACAGGCCAGAGGAGACCTGGGCTTTCCACACACATGGCATAACTGGGCTGGACACACCTCTGCTTCAGGGCACCAGACACAAGCCTACTACTATTCCTTTCTCCATATTTCTGCAGGCAATAAATCATGCCAAAATTCGCATTTTTAGGCTATTACTTTTTACAATATTTTCCATATGCTTCCATCCAACCAGCTCCATGTAAAAAGGCTTTGAAATTTTTAGCCTCCCCTTTTCACGTGCTTAGTATTAATGTTTTTTCGGGTATAGGTTTCAAGGAACTGAGATTCAGGCAAATGGTAGTTGAGAATGATTTACATCCCAAGGCAGATAAATAAAAACCAAGCTCTTTTCCTCTGCTAATCAATCTGTCTGCAAATCTTGTCTTCAGTGTGAAATATTTGGAGGCAACAAAGAAGTGCTTCCTATCTAACAAAAGTATTTTGCACAGAGGAGCACTCCAATTCCTTTATCTCCCATAAAATACACTTTTAATGATCAGTAGCACAGTCATTCACATCAGCAAAAATTGTTTGTATATGTAGTTCCTTTTATGTCATAAAAGTCCTGTGCTGCATAATTTAATAATATGACAAGAAATAGGAAATCTTTCACCACAAATATAATCAGTAAGATTCACTTTATTACCCTACTATGAACACTTGTGAATGAAAGTATTCAAAATTGCTCATTTGAAAAAGAAAGGCCAATAGGTTTGAGGAGGAAATTGTCTAGTACAAGACAATATCACAGGCCTATAGAAACACCTCTGCCCCTGAAAATAGAGAAGATAAGGAAAAGAAAATAATTAAATCTCTTATAACAATGGAGTTTAATGACTCAGGTTATCTATTCCAGTTTCCTCTGGGTATTCACTATTTCAAACCAGGGTTTCTTTCTATTCAAGAAGTGTTGAAGCGTGACAACTTCTAGCCTTTTCCTATTGTTTCATTTTGGTATAAGAAGTCAGAATGGATACTTAAATATTCTGACCAATCTATTTGAAAAGATACACACTTCATCAAGCTGTTAATAAAGAAAATAACTTAATCTCGCTGATCAGTGAAATTTTACTTTTCGTTTTCTCCATCTATTTTTATGAAAAATTTTTGAAATAGATTTCTCATTAAATAAATCTAACCAATTAATTTTCTAATATTAAATATTGTAGTGTTTCCTGTGCAACACCAGCACATATTTACTTCTTTAACAATTAAGAAAATTTCTGGGGCTACTTTTTTCCAGATACATTAAATAAATTAAGCAATTTCAGAAGAACATGAAAGTTGATTTCTCGTCCTTGTGTCTTGAGTGTATATCTTCAAGAAAGTTACTTGACCAGAATAAAAAGAAATCTACACTTAAAGGATTTTTTTTTACACTACACCTGAAAAAATGCAATCAGAACCAGCCTTATTTCTTACCAGTGACTGACTTTGCTGCTGAATAAACTCCTGATTTCTCTGCTTCATTAAAAGCAGAATATTCACTGGTGTAAAGAACTGATTCTGTGAATAATGTCATTTAATTCCTTACACAAGTTCTATCTTATCTTCTAACCACAAGATAGACTTTGGTCCATGGTCTTCATAGGTATTCAAATTAATGAATCAAAGACTTGACTTTATTTATCATTCACCTGGGAAGAAGAAAAGCGATGCAGGTCAAGAATTTAGATCTTAAAAAAAAAAAAAAAAAAAGGAAAAGACATGTTGGTAGTGATCACAGCTGGTAAATACCACTGCATTGGAAAGAAGAAGAGACATCTAAAAATTTCAAAAATTATGACCATAAATCAAATAGAGATCCAGAAGGACTACCAGAATACATTGCTGGCCGAGAAGCACTGTAAAATTCTGGGGTTTAGTATAATTTTTTTTTAACCACTTTAATGACAGCTGCAGGTGTGTTGAAAGGAGAGGTTTCCTTACAAGGGTGTTGTGTAAAAGTCACTCTACACTGGTCAAAAAGGTTGGTCAGTATACTTAAAACTAGGAAACACTGTAAATGGTCCAAAATATTTGCTTCCCATGTGTTTACAGGAGTATCTTTGCTTTACTCTGAGCAAAATGTGTGTGCATGAAGAGTGATACTGGCACAGCAAGGAGGTACAGCAGAGAAGAGGACACACCACCAATCACTATTGTGTTATGACCTAAATACATTATCTTTAAAATAATATCCTCATAAATATGAGTAGAGTAATTTAAAAGCAGCTATCCAAACATTTATTTTTTAAAAGGTCTCTCAATAGCAAAGGTTTCATTCGCTATTATAATTCTCAGTCTTCTTTATTATCCCAAGACAGAGAGGCCATATAATTAAATTAACTGTGACTTTGCAACTAATTTTCAGATTTTAAAAAACCATATGGTACCTTTCATGGGACATTTAATCTGCTCATTCATTAAAAACTTTGACCCCACAAGTATTTTCCTCAGTTCAATTAAAAACCTATTAGAATATTAGTTCATGCATCAGTGTCATGTAATCATCACTACTCAACACAAGACAAATATAACGAGTGAGAACTGAATAAACCTTAGCATTAATTTCAACAGCAGTGTGAAGGCTTTGAAGTGAATATTTTACACTTCCTTTTCTTTCAGATTTCAAATGTTTATCGTTATTTTCATATTTCCGAGAGGGCGCCTGTTCCATGCCCTCACCAATGAGCACCAAAAAATTCACGAGTAGGAAAACACAAGTAAATATTTGGAGCTAGACATTATGCTGCACCAGAGAGGAAGTGTGGAATGCTCCCATATGTGTTTACTCCACCACTTTGATTTGGTCCCTGTCTTGCTCTTATCTGCCACTTTCAGACTGTCCAGGGGCTGACTACACCAGGTTTGATACTCTTCCCCTCTCTGTGCCATCTCCCATGCCATCACTCCATGGCCGCCATGCAAGAACGCAGATTTGGTTTCACAACATCTCTTATAATTAGATTACCTCATAATTAAATTATCTCTTATAATTCTCTCTTATCATAAGATAAGAGACTAAGAATCCAAAATCCAAAAAGAGGCAATCCAAAACGGGGGAATTTTTGCCAGTGAGGTGTATATTATGCCCTGCAGTGCCAGACCTCTGCAAACACAGGGAAAAGAAGGATGGGGACAGAAAGGATTTCTGTCTGGAGTCCCTAAGACCAGGACAAATAAAGGCTGCACTTCCCAACACACCTGCAAGGGACAGAAAAGAGACCAAGGCTTATGGGAGATGCAGCATGGGAGAGTAGGAAACCTCGACCTTTTCTTTCTTTCCTCCTTCACCATCACACTTTGAGTTATCTCCTCTCTCTTGTTGTGGCACATTGTTATCAATCTTCGCTGTTAATTTATGATTAGTTTTTTAATAACCTTGCTTCCTCTCCTTTTTCTCCTCACTCATCATTACTGCTTTCTGATACCTCCTTATTCATGCACAGAGGAGGTTTTTTAGGATCATTACCTCCCTGATTCCCTTCAAAAGAAATCTGATTGCCCTGCTGCATGCAAGTTTCAGATTCAGTATTCCTCTTTTTGCCTCTTTTATTTTCACTTCAAGGCCAAAATGGTCTAACAGCCTCTTAGCTTCTCTTTTCCTATGTACAACCTCTCAAAACTCACCCAGAAAGCCATGGATAAAATTTTATATAGAGACAATTTAAAAGTTGCATCTTTAATGTGTCGCAGACGTAATAACCTGTGAGTAAAAAAAAGTTTGTAAAAAACTAATCTATTGCAAAACTACTTCCCAGACTTACATTTAGACATTGAATGTTCTCAGTGTAAACCATACCATACCTGATATCTGTAATTCTAGTCTAGATAACATTTGGAGTATGTAAACTATTATACCACACAGAAAGGGTTTTGAACACTCTGAGCACTTAGCAAAGAACAGTTTAAAGTGTTTCAGAAACAATTAACAGTGACCAGCCATAGAAATTCCCAGAAGTAATACTGCATTGATTTCATGATTATTTCTAAGGAGTTAATATGAAATTTAAAATATTTTTTTAGAGTACAGTTTTGCTACTGCTAGTTTGCATGAGACAGTTCTTTGCTGCCATTTTCTGTGTGGCTCTCTGTAGTGAATTTCAGGTGATTTCTCTGAAATAAGATGTTTCCACTGATTTAAAAGGTTACAAGAAACATGTTTCAAAGGTTCAACACACTGCAGAATTTGTTAACTCCCCATAATATCTATTGAAAATTTCCCTTTTTAAGAGCACTATAATGCGAGAGAGCACAGATAGTTTAGTTGCTTTTTTACAGAAAATACAGTGAGATTTGTCATAGAAACTGTTTTCTAATTTTCTGTTATTTTCAACTGTATATATTTAAGAATGCATAGGAAAGGTAAATTCCAGCTGGGGGGGAAAAAAAATCAAGCAAATACAGTGAATACCTCTGAAGCAAATATGAAGCAAATGGATGGCAACAGTTTTCTAGAGAGGCTCTTTGGATTTTTTTTTTTCTTTTTAATTCCTGCTGTATTTAAATTTTATGAACAGACTGTTATGATAATTTGGCACCAGACTGTAATGAAAAATGTTAATAAATTAGATTGATAGAAAGATTATCAGGTGAAATAACATCTAATACATAGAAATCTTTCACTCAAATTTTCTTTAGTTAGCACACTGCAAAAGCAAATTAAAAAAGCTTTCATTTGCAAAAAAAATATGCATTATACATTGAATAATTTTGCTTTTAATACAAAATATGATGTACATATGAAGCACAACTGTACTTGTTTGCGTTATGAAGAATTTCTATTTAGTACAGCAGTGCTATTTACTTTTTTTAATTTAAATACTTGGGAAAAAACTCAAAACCACACAAAGTTACCCAATGTGAGTCTACATTAACTCTTCCCTTGGAAAGTTATAAAATTGTAGTTTCTATCAATAGCCAAACTTCTGTGTTTTTTTTTTAACCATAGGTAAAACAAAATAAATGTGGTTTGAATTGTTTCCTAAAATGTTTCATACTTCTTGATCTAACTAATGTTAGTGTCAGTGTTCAGCATCCTGAAAATATCAAGAGTTCTGTAAATTGAATATATATTATGCGCCAAATTATTATCAATAGATAGATAATATAGTCTAAAATTATCAGTAAGATAAACAGACTATTAGTTAGGGAAATAGTTGATAAACATTTCAGCAGAAGTTTCATCACAAAATGAAACTGAATTGAGTATAAAGAAATTGCAACATTGGGTATAAAATATTGAATTTTTTTCTTCAAATCTAGTGGAGGAATACTTGTTTGGCCCCAGTAACATATATTTAGGAAAAGCATGTCCTCATAGCTGCCTTAAAAAGGGTCACAGGGTAGATGATTCTGAAATGCCAGAAACAAAAGACATATTAAAATAGAGAGAGCAAAATTGGAAGGCAGGGAGGACAAAACCACATTTAGTTCTGGCAAGCATCTGCAGCCAGCAAGGAGCCATTGCCAGCTGGCCATCAGCTGAGGGTGGAAATATGTTCTAACAACTGTTCTGGGTGGTTTCATCCCAAAACAAGTGTCTTCTCTCCTCTGAAAAGGTGCCTGTCTTGGGAAGAACCATATGCACGCATCCACAAAAGTCTAATTGTTTAGAGAAACTTACATTCTAGGGATAAAATGAAGGAAGAGTCAGGAATTCAGGAATTAAAGGCAGACAGTGAAAACTATGTGCTTGCAGCAAACTTACCAGCTCTCACTTGAAAGGCTTCCATGATGATTCCAAAGTTTCCCACAGATTTTTTACCAGAATAGTATTCAACATGACCAGAAAGTTTCTAAACCCAAGCAGAGGAATGATTCCACAGATGATGTGAACAAGGTAGCATCATCTTTTTTCAATGGGATTTCCAGCTAGGAGCGTGTTCAACCAAAGAGAAGCTTACTTATTATTATCAAGTATGGTACATGCCTGAAAAAAAAAAAAAAAAAAAGAGAACAAGAGGCTACTGAAGAATAATCAAAAGAAATATATAAATCAAAAATTACTTGATAGATAACACTCTAAAAACATTCATGGACTTTACCTTAAAATTGCATGTGGTACATTGGAGATAATTCATTTATTTAGGTGCTCGATACATCTCGTAGAAGTAGTATTCAGGAGCAGATTTTCAAAAGCATAGAAATACCAATAAAAATCTCATTTTCTGGAGTCCTCTGGTGTTTTTAAATCCTCTAGTGGCTTTGATATCTGTCCTTCACTGCAGGAATTAGATATCATGAAAAGCATCTGACTTGTTGATAAAGCACCTTCAAACAATCAGTATTCAAAGTTATTCAACAATGCATACTCTTTTCTATCACTGGTAGACTTCTGACATATAGAAAAAAAACAAAACTGAAGGTTTCCAGGGCAATCATAATTGTTTCCACTTCTCAATTGTTCTCAGATCTATTCATGGGCAACCTCCTTACTATTCATCTTTATGAGACGCTGGAATGCACCAGGCTGAAGACACCAAGCTCTACTCTTTTTCAGCATTTGAAGCAATTGTGCTGCTAATTCACGTAAGATAAAACTGTCCTTACTCTTTGCAAGAGTCTGGGCTTGACTTTCAAGAGGACTAAACTGGTTTGTCTTCAGGGAAAGCAGCTATTTGTAAAGAGAATTTGCACATTGAATACCGAGCATTTATGAAATTCTGTCCAATTTGCAGAAGTTGAACACCTTCAAACCCTCACGTCAGATTAAAAAGATAATCTGGTATAAAAGAAAAACCACCCCTGTTAAGGAAACCAGTTCTTTGTGATTATGAACTGATCAAGTGTTCCCTGGGTCACCTCTCTCCAATCACAGCCTCTGAAGAATTTCTATTTCTGTCTCCCTCTCAAATCTCTCTGCTTGTCATGTAGTTTCAGAAGCACCTTTGATATGAGGCACAGGACGATCTTGAACAATTCTTGTTTCTTTTCCATGGCACCTGTTTAAGACTACCCCAGCTTATAAAATTGGAAGGGAAAAAACATAAAGGAGAGAACACTGCCTGCTTCCTTGCCCAGCCATGGAACTCTTAGAAAAGTGGGGTAAGAGTTCAATACAATTTCTCTCTGCACACAAAAGTGCTTGCTGCCCACTATAAAAATGAGATTATTCATATACAAGAAGAAAAAGAAAAAAAAATTGGAAATGAATCATCTACTTAGAATTTTCTTATCATTTGGCCCAGACCTTGGTTACCCCAATGCTCTATTTTGCAACCATACCTGTAAAGCACAAAGAAGGGGAAAAGGAGATATATTTTTCTTCAATTTTTCAATGTCAGTGTTCTCCAGAGGTTTTACAAAATGGAGATAAAAAGTCTTGGATTTTAGAGCTGCATAGTGCATGGCTTTTCCCTACTGCAGGAAACCTCAAATGTTCTTTGTCTACTTAACAATATCCAGTTTTTAGAAAAGGTGGAGAGCAGAATATGTTGAAAACAGATAATAAAGTTTGATCTGCTGCAAAAAAATACGAAATATTTTGATATCTGTAAGACAGCACTCTCTTCTCACAGTGAGAGACTGGAGCAGTTTGAAGGTTGAGCTTCCATCACAGAAGATTTCAAAGCTCTGGAAAATGATAGATGCTTAGAGACAAAGCTAACAGAAATGGTTTTCTTCTGGATTTATACTTTTAATAAGGGTACACATGCTTGAAAAATCTGCAAGACACACTTCATAGCTAGAAATGCCTCTGCAGGACTAATTCTTCCTGTGTGACCTGTAGTTCTGACACACACCTCTGACACACTGCAATAGTCTCTTTTAATTCCACTTTTCCCCACCACACCCCTCAGCTGCTGACTCAGGAAGGCACCACTACTTCAATTACATGCTGGAGATGTTTTCAAGTCTCATCTCTTTCCCATCACATTGGTGAGAATAAAAAGAAAAAGAAAAAAAGGAAAAGTATTTAAAATGAAAGTAATAATTTTTTACTTTAAGTCCAGGATTTTGGCCTGGGTGTATTTATGTTTTAAGTCTCACTCTGGACATGCTCTTCCCTCCCCCCTCCCATGAGATATGTATTGGTTTGCTATATGCTTCTTTTTTGAACAGGGAAAAAAAAAATATCAATTCTGACAATGTGATACTATCCAAGGCATGCAAGATATTTAGGTTTTTTATATAGTATTCATCCAACTTATCTCCACTTCCCAGCCAGTCCAGGATGCTATCAGCAACCTTCATAAGTCTCTTGTCTTAACACAAAAATGTCTTTTCCCTCCAGTTTGTCTGGGTATTTTTTATACTTCTCCCTTGGACCATTTCCCAGGCTCATGCATTCTCTCTGCATTGCTCCAGTTAATTACTTATATTTGATGGCCACCTCTGCGAGCCCCATTACTTACTGCCACTTGTGAACTGCTGTAATGTGGGGTGTTTGTCACTTCCACCAAGGTCACAGCCAGCCCTGTTATCATGTGGTTGCCCTCCCTATCTGGCAATATTGATGGTGGTGGGGTGTGAAGCATTTTCATCTCACGCTGACCCCACACGAGCGAGCGCTGCGTGTTCACCTTAGGTTACTTCTGCTGAGTAAGCCTTTAGTTCTCAGCAGCCACTGCTGCAAATGTGAACTGTAAGTCATCGTGGGGAGCTGGGAAGCAACATAAAAATTCAGTTGCTGCAGCTTTTGTGGCTTGAAAGGTGACATTGGTCATTTTTCCCCTCAAGCTTTTGCTGCTGACTGCTAATCTCTCCCATCCACCGGTCCTTGCCAGCAGGAGTAAAAATAATGTGTCTCATTCTCAATTGACAAAGATGACACTTTTTTTATTCTTTAATTTAGAAGGACATTTCTAACTTTAATGTTCTAGACATTAACCTCTTTAAATTTTCAGGATCCTGATTGCCAGAGTTCCACTTTGGTTTATCGATAATGTTTACAGCTATATTAACACTTCATAGTAAACACTTCAGGAGTTTTGACTCCAGGTGGACTTACATACTTCCACCTGCCTTCATCCTGTCCTGCTGCTGTATTTTGGAAATCCCTTAATCACCTTTTTTTTTTCCTACATCTATCTGTATCTATCATCATCTATCTATCTATCATCATCTTCCCAAAAATGACATACTCCAGCTGTCTGTAAACCTCCTTGCTTTTATCACACATAGTCTCTTTCTCAAGAAGGATAACAAGCGAATAAGACCACATATTTTTATTGATCCTTGATATTAGTGAGACATCAGGCTGAATAAGAGCATTAATAACTTCTCTGAACAAAGAAAAAAAAAAAAGCAAACCACAAACACACAAAACAAAACAACCAAACCCAAAACCAGCCAACCAACCAAAAACAAACAAAAAAACCAACACACTCACAAACAATTTCCATTCAAAGTTGTAGCACACACAACCTGTGACCTCAGACAACTTCCCTTTTCTCTAAGGTGTGAGAGGCTTTAATCAGGAAAACACTTGAATTTATTTCAGGAGCCATTAGTGCACTAATAAAAAATAAATGAAAAAAAAAATAGGAATCCATGCTCCTGAGAAAAAGATTTCAAGCTATACAGATAGAAAAATGCACTTCTATCTTTAAACAGGGTTAAAGGAAAAATGTCCAAAACAAACACAAATAAAAAAATCAGGTTTCTCCAAATTTTGATCCGTACTCCAGAAGACATTGTGGCATAAGGTGTACAAAGTGAACTCAAATCAAAGATACACATTTTTATCTAAAAAACAATATTGAAAAGTTTACCAGGATAAATAGACTAAAATGACATTTTATATGTCTATGGTCATTCAGAAAATCTCAACATGCCTGAAGAATATTAGACTGCCTTTAGAAAGTTCTACTAGGAATACCTTATTAAAACCCAGTTTAAAATTTAGCTGGTACAATGCTTTCCCCAAAATTCAATCATTGTTTAATTTAATAGTCCACTTAGTTTGAATAAAAGCTCAAAAGCAAAGCTACCTATATTAAAAATATCATTTGCTCATTATTCTGATCACTACAGACAGATATTACTGGATAATTTCATCTGCAGTAGTAAAAAGTATCCGTTTAATTAAGAAATAAAGGAGAACAAAAAGACTTGAAAGATAACAGACTAGTGAGCAAAATAGGTCCAGAAATGAATAAATACTCACCATTTAGACTGAGAGTGGTGGCAGGTAGAGAGAATTTGGGATCAGCCTCTGAAGGACACTGATTTGGACAGTATGTATTCAGATAAAAAGATTAGGCACTGCAGCTGAGATATGAATTAACTTTATAATTAGCAAACAGGTAGAGGATATTGGCAGATACAGGATATCTGTGGGATAGGACACCTGTCCCACAAAGAAAATGGTCTTGAAAACCTTGGTCACTTTTTTAAGTCAAACGTCAATCTTTTAAATAACTTAGAAAACGTATTTCATTCTCTACTATGTTATTTCCTGCATATATACAATCAAGTGGGCAAAAGGCGAAGTTGAGACTAATTCAGGCTGATTTAGAGCAGCCCTGTCTACCCAAAATTCCAGCTCTGGCAGCACAGTGAGCAGTGTACCAAAGAAATACTGTTCCACATAAACTAGGATGTCATGTGTGCAAACATGATAATTGGGAAGAATTTATAATTTACATCTACAAGGAAAAACATTAACCATAAAATAGCCAGGTTATAATTCTAAAAATTAGCTAATTGTGTTTCCTAATAACTACTTCTAATTAAATGTTGTTGGGGTTTTTTTTACATACATGAGGCAGAGAGGAGACGTATACTGTTGGAACTCAGTCCAAAAGCTATACAGCACTGTATCTTTCTGCAAGGTAGAGGAAAAAATATTGTTTACATATTTGCCTATATCAAGGCAACAACCCAGTAAAATTTGATAACATGGTCAATGTTCAACCTTTAATTAATCCTAGTCTTATTCACAAAAAGGTTTAGATTTATCATCTCAAACATCTCAAATGATCAGAAGTATATTTTGATAAATCTCCAATACCACATTACTTTCTCATCATCTGTGATGAAAAAAGGCACACTCCAGTCAGCATTATTTTTATAAGATATTAAACAGTCCATCAAAATGGATATATTAAGAGGGACAAGGGTAACCACAGCACCAAAAAACTTATAGAAGTTGTTGTATGTGATTATTTGAAGGTCTGTTTGTTAATATGAGAGCTTTTCCTTTGGCTTAGTGCACTCTATTTCCTCAAGTGAGGTAAAAATGAAGGCGTTCCCCCATAACTCCCAACAGTGAGTTTAAATGAATTCTAACACATTCTTGAGGTTATGCTGAACTTGCCCTCTTTGTAATTTGTTTTCTTTTCTTGTCAATTATGCATGTATTCTACCTGTATCTTCAACCAGAGACAATCATGCTTAGTTAAATAGAATTATTATTTAATGAACTTTTTTAATGTTTGCTGCTTTACTTAACGAGACACTAGGTTAAGAAATTAGTCCTTGTTATTTTCCCCTTACAAGGTGACATAAGCAGAGTATAACTGACCAGATCTGGAACCAGTATAAATTAACTCCATTGAATAAAAACCAGTTTATGTCAGCTACATCAAGGCTCTTAACATGAAAGAAATTCATCTCTATCAAGATGACGTATCTAATTAGCCACACTATAGTAGCATGTGTATTCTCACATAAAATTAAGATTATTGCTCACTCAAGTCAAAGAAAAATTCTATAAACAGAGTTTTGCAGCGTTAGAGTTCATCCTATTCCTGATAAAGTAGTAGCTTCTGTTGGTTAATTGGATGTATAGACTGCTTCCCAAAGTCATGCATGAGTCATTGTCTGGAACTTGTCTCTCTAAAGAAAATCATCAACACTTGCAGAGAAAACCATCTCTATCAGTGTTTCCTTCCTCAAATTAAAGATAGCTGGCTTGGCAAATGCTCAGAGTTGCTGTCAAAAGTTTGACAGGCTAAATAGAGCTACAAACTGAGTGCCAAAACAAAAATGGATTGGGAAGATTACAGCAACCTCACTAACAAGAGTGGGACCAGGCCAGTCATATATCCTAGAGATGCATAAAAATCATTTTAAACAGGTAGTTAGAGGTAAAGCTATAAACAATATAAGTCCCTAAAAATATATTCCTTCTAACTCTTAATCTATTATTCCAGGCAAAAGGAACATGTCTTCCAGTTTAGAACCCAACCATAAAGTAGAAGGATCGACAGTGTCCCACAAAGAGGTTCTGTTGCAGGTTGTTGGGAAGGTTGGAAGGCAAATAAAACAGAACACAAGCAGCAGAGGTTATTGCAAGTGTCCTAAAATACATGAAAAACAAGACAATTCTCTCCCCTGGTGGATACCTGCCCTTAACTGCTTGCTCTGCACATTAATGTCTCTGTGATCACATGAAAGCAAACCCTTGTCCAACTCTTGTATTCCCACTTTCAGCAGCAACAATAAATCCATTTCCTTTAATTTGTTCTGGTTTTTACTGCTGGATTTTTTTTCCTCACTTCCAATAACAGAGTGGGACTTCCTCTTTCTGCTGCAAAATACTATCAGCAGCAATATCTGCATCTATCTCCAGGAAAAGTAGTGCTGATGTCCATCTTGGTTTTCTTTAAATGGTTGCTCTTACTCCAGATGTCCTGATGTGTGCTTCCACTTACAATATAAAACTTGGTGATTTTGCATAGGGAAAGGAATTATCAAAATGTGTAATTATAGCCCTTGTGGTCCTTATTCTCCTACTCTGTTCTCTGGACTTCAGTTGTAGTGATCATGCCCTCATAGCAACCAAGAGCCTGACCTTCCTGTAGAGAAAACAACCCACAACCCTTTATTTTCATCATTAAGACATTCATCTTATTCAAAGAGGAGGACTCTAATTGTAAACCCCTCTAAAGACTGGTTTATGCACTTCAGCTAATATGTAATCACACAGAAGACATAATACAAACTTCACCTCCATCTGTGCTGCTGCCTGAGAGGCAGATTCCCACTCAAGATTTACAGGAAAAGAGCCTTTATCAGGAAAAGAAAATAGACTTTCAGGTAAACGAGCTCTTCATATTTAAAAAAGAGAAAATTTCAAAGCTGCATACAAATTGCAAAGGATTAATTAAGTTTAACTGCATGTATTAGTCAGTCCATCTGAAAGATGTTTTCTGACTAGAGAGCAGAAAATGCTATAGAAGAGAAAAAGGTTGTTATCTTTCAGAGGGGAAAATCTTTACTGTCCATAACCATCAAATAGCAATTAAAGTAGCAAACAAAGGAAAGGAGATAGTAATCATGAAATGGAAAGAATACATCAATGAGGCTGACAAGCAGCTCTGAGATTATTCATTGCAACAAACTTTTTTAAAAGTGTTATACCCCTATCTCTCCTGTGTACCAGTGGTCTATACTCAAACTGTCATTCTAAAGACATTAAAAAATCTGAGAAAACTGAGGCATCTTGACCCTCTTTTAGGACTCTTGTTCCCTCTAAATGACGAGATCCAGTAGAAAATAGTCAAGAGTCTTCCCAGACTCATTTCTACCTCCAACAATCTTTTCAACCAGATAAAAAAGAATTCAAANTCATTGCAACAAACTTTTTTAAAAGTGTTATACCCCTATCTCTCCTGTGTACCAGTGGTCTATACTCAAACTGTCATTCTAAAGACATTAAAAAAACCTGAGAAAACTGAGGCATCTTGACCCTCTTTTAGGACTCTTGTTCCCTCTAAATGACGAGATCCAGTAGAAAATAGTCAAGAGTCTTCCCAGACTCATTTCTACCTCCAACAATCTTTTCAACCAGATAAAAAAGAATTCAAAACATGTATCATGAACAAGAATAATTGTTGATACTATTACTATCAAAGTGGCAGTAGCAGTTGTTCTAATCAGTCATTATAAATTAATTTTTAAGAATATAGATTAAAAAATTAAATAATATGAGACACCCCTTTAAACACCAGAATATCTTCTGAGGAGAACTGTTGTGATACCACTTAGATACCTGAAAAGATCTTTAACTCAACTAGAGAAGTATTCTTGGAAAACACCTCCTGTGGACAATTCTTTTTCACAAAAATACAGCATTTGAAATCTTACAGCCTGTGCTAGAAGAATTTTCAGTTTTAAAAGATATTTCCCAGAAAGTCCTGCCTTTCAAACAGCCCTTTTTATCATTAAACTCCCCAAACAATACATAATATCAAACATGACCTGCTCACACCAAGGGAAAAAAAAGCACAAATCTAGACAACCATGGGAGATGCCACTCACAGTGGAAAAAATCATCCCACACCCGGTCCATACCCTTTCCAAAACACAGGGTTCACCATCCAAAGCACCAACAGTGCTCCAAAGACTGTTTGTATGGAACAACAGCCTCACAGTGACCTTGCAAAGACAGTGGATGATGGGCACAGGCATCCAGGGCAGGGCATTTATCCTGAGTCAGCTCTGACTCCCTTCTCCTCCCCACAGGCTTGTGAAAGATGAACTAATTCCCATAAAAACTAGAAACTGGAATCCATAACACTAGAGGATACTCATGATTAGGAACTCCATGGAAGCGCTGCCTTTATGAAACACTGCAATTTCCCTCTGTTAACCAACAGCATCCCACAGCTGATGGGGAGATATAGAATTTTTTCTTTCTAAGTCACAAGAAAAGGCAAAGATACGGTTAACACCTTTTTATAGATGCCAATTATCTATTATCCCATGGTCTAAGTAACACAGCTAATTAAGTTAGAATAATTGTTTTCAACTGGTATTTGGCTTTAATGATTGCTGTTTCTCTTTCAGTCAGGAGGATCACATTTCCCTACAAGCTGCAGATTTCCTTCCAGACTACACTGTTTGGTCTAAGATGCTACTTTCAGCCAAAATCTTGTAGAGGATAACAGCTACTGTAGTGCTGCTGCTGCAACCAAATGCTACATAAATTTCAGAAACCTAATTGACCTGAAGATGTTAAACTTCCAAACACATAGCAGTAAAAGAGGCATCCGTGAAAGCAATTTTAAGGCAGAGGGGAAATGAAAGTAAATATAAACTGTGAGTCATAGCTACTATGCTAGTGTGCTAACAGACTTGGAAGAATGGGATGGAAATGGATGAGATGGGAGAAGAGAAAACAAAACCAAGCCTTTAAAGTAGAAAAGACACATCAGCTAAAAACAAACTGTTCAAGTGGAAAGCTCTATCAGAAGTTAGGGGGGAAAAAAGGAAGAAATAGGAGTGAACTAAAAGATAAAACTAGAGGACACAAATGAAAGCCTATGTAAATAAGATTTATTTCACTACGCTCCTACACTTTGTTGCATCTCCAGTACAAAATTAACATGAAAGCTAATTATCTAAGGAAAATTATTTATTAAGTTTGTCTCTTTTGGCCAGAGAGATTTAAATTCCTGGGATTCAACAGAAGAAAATTCTGTTTGGTTCCCGAAATTACGCAAGTCCCCTCAGAAAAACCTCACCAGCAGTGCTAAATTTGCTAAGATTTCTTCTTCTGTTTCTCCAAAGGAGCTATCTTTGCCCCTTTTCTAACTATTACATACGCTGGTAATCTTGTCAGTACCAGTTCTGCAGTATTTCAAGAAAAACTCTCAGGACAGTCAATTTCTAAGCAGGACAGATTCAGCTCAAATGAAGACAGTTATACACTCCCCTCACTCAGACCACTACACCCATTAAGATCTCATTAGTCAGCCAATTGCCTCATCCTACTTAAGATATTAAAGAAATGAGTGGGTCATAAAATCCTCATCACCGTGCATTTGGATCAGTATATCTTTGCAATAGCAGAGTTCACACCCTCAGATGAATAACAGCTCAAACTTCCCTGTGCCTGTTGAGGAGAACTCCATTAAATCAAGGTCATTTTGGTTCAAAATTATAATTTTGGCGTCCATCAAATTGGGTTATATAGTATTTCTGGACCTTTCAGGTAACTGTCTGTATCCATGGAAACAAAAACATGTAATAGAGGGACAAGGGCAAAATGTCTCCAAACCCCAGCAATCTACCTTTATGCATAAATAATCACAGAGCAGGCTCAGGAAAAATCCCTGTGCATCACTGACAATGAGAAGCCTTAAACCACTCACTTAAGCCCCCCAAAAACTCAAAACTGACAAATTTAGTATGTCTTTTTTTCATCTCCTTTTCTTCTTCCCTTGTTTCTTCCTTATTTCAGGGAAATTCTAAGCTATAAGGCCAAAATTTTGAATCTCAAGCAAAGACCACTCTATATCTTGCACCATAAATGCTGACCTGTTTTATATAAAGGTGTATATACCTAAAATCTTGCACACTAATAGAGCAATGACATGCTGAAAATGGCTGAGTTTTATATATTTCAAAGAGAATCGCTGATGAAAATTAATTCTCTGCCTGTACTTTAGGCAGAGCAGAAATTCACCCACTTTACCAGCCTGACCTTCACATTAATCTACTCCAGATGCTTCAGAGGAAGGAAAAGGGAGTCCTAACACACACAGCAGATTAGTAGCACAGCAAAAAAGGCAAAGTAGAGGCAGGATGAAAAAAATAAACAGCAAGATGAATCACATTGAGGGAAAAAAAAAAAAAATGAAAGAGAAAAATAAAAATCGAGAGGCAGCTTTTAAAAGCAAAGATAAGTACACTGAAATCCCTATCTTTTTTAGAACTAAAAGGTCCCTTCTGGGAGCTTCTTTATATCTTTCTACAAGTACTTCAGAAAGCCAATTTAGCATAAAAATAGACACTGCAACCAAAACAATGAAATGCCAAGATTGCTTTTCATACAGACTAAAACCGCCCTACGATTAATGTTCTAAAATTATTGAAAGGCATTCAATTTTTATCTTAAAAAACCTGTACAAAATAATATGGAAAGAGAAAGCCATAGTCACCTAATAGAAACCTTCTATAGTTACCCTAACAGGAACATTCTAGCCATCAAAAACCAAGCAATGTGGGGAGCCTTTTTAGTCAACAAGGATGTTAAACAAATATCAGATCTTTCAGATCCCCTGTAAGAGTGAGACATTTTTTTGTTTGTTAGCCTTGATTTTTTTTTTTTTTTTTTTTTTTTTTTTTTTTTTTTAGCATGCAACGAGGTCAATATCACAATAACCCTTCAGGATAAAAATATTTAAAGAACTACTCACTAACAGTCTGGAAGTGTCACTAACATGTGATGGCTCAGCAGCAAAGGGCATTAACACCTTCCAAAAGTGCCAGCAGCTGCTTCAGAGCATTCTGATCACCTGCTGTTCTGCAGGGCAAGGGGTTGAAGAACAGAAATAAACCCAGTTATCCCAGAGAATATGGAGAAATATTCATCTTTCAGGAATATCATGCACATCACAATTTTTTCCAGGTTTTAGCCTTTTAATAAAAACAAGAACAAAATAAAACCGAAAGAGCAACCTGCCCAACTGCATATTCCTGACTTCAGAAATAAATAGTTCAAAATTTAATTTTATCCCAGTAGAAAACAGAACATGCCTTAAAGTTAATTTTCTCCCTGGTAGCTGATGGAGTGCTGAGTTTTGGATTCAGTATGAGAATAATGTTAATCACACACTGGTGTTTTGGTTGATGGTGAGCTGTTCTTGTCCTAAGTCAAGAACTGTTCATTGAGGGGGCATACAAGGATTTGGGAGGGAGCATGGCCAGGACAGCTGGCCTGAACTGGACAAAGGGATATTCCCCACCAGGGAACATCGTGTCCAGTACACAAACTGGGGAGAATTGGCTGTGAGGGGCTAATCACTGCTCAAGGACAGGCTGGGCATCAGCCAGTGGGGGCTGAGCAGGTGTACTGTGCACCACTTGTCTTTATTGCACTTTGTCTCTCTCCCCCTCTCCTTTTTATTACTATTATTGTCATTAGTATTTTTATTGAACTGTTTTTATCTCAACCCACAAATGCCTTTTTTAATTTTTTTTTCTGGGCTTTTTTTTTTGGTTGTTTCTCCCCTGATTCTCTTCCTGATCTCAACAACAGGAGGTACAGAGGAAGGAAGTGGCTGTGTGATATTTCATTGCTGGCTGGGGTTAAACCACAACAAGGCTTTAGATATTCCCTCTTCTATGATTTTAACATTTAATTGAATAGCATTCAAAATTCTACATTTACCAGTAGTCATTTAAAAGGTTGAGAGCAGTACAGAGTTAACAATGCCCAAAGGCTTTCAGCAAACATAGATTTTTCTTTTAAGAGCCTGTTATAGATCTAAATTGTTTACAAAGGCTCAGCAAGTAAGTTTGAGTTTATCCTAATTTTTTTTTCTGATCAATAGCAATTCAAATCTCATCCTTCCAAGAATAAAAGTGCCAATCTTGGTTCTCTATTTATTTCATGAGATAACCAATTTTCTGTTTTAATCTGCAAAGCAATCACATTTGTTTTTTTCAGATTTTAGAATCACACAAACAACAGAGAGAAAAAGTGTGTGCAAGAGAGAGCAAGAAGAAAATAAGCCCTGAATTTAAACTGAATCTGCTCAAACACAGCAAGACAAACCTGACCTGTTTAAAGATATGATTTACAATTCAAAACCATTACAAAATTATATTTTTTTAAAATATCCCACCAACTAGATAAATAAAGCTCGTTATATTAAGCACTCCTTCCAAAATTATTTTAATTGCTAGTAAAATTATGATAAAAGAACTACAGCATCTGTAGGATATACATTAGAGAATATCAGATGATCCTAACTAATATCCTTCTCCTAGTGTACCTGTAAATGAGAGAGATTTTAGAAATATTGGAATTAACAAATTTAACCATATTTCTGATAGTTCTGTGACCTGGTAAATAAAGGTCAAGGTCCCATAAACACAAGTTAATCACTGGCTCTGCTTTGATAAACTCAAAAAAATTGTTCAATCTCTCTTCCGTTCAGATTCCCAGTGAAATAAAATAATACAATTTCTACAAGTTTTTCTTGGACTTCTGGCAAAAGCTAGCTAAAATTTGCTACTTAACACTGCACACACAGGAATGACAAGAGCTTGCATTAAATTAATTGAACCAGTGTAAATTTCCATATTTTCACCTTCTTCACACTTAAGCAATTGTTTATTCTTTCCAACTCAACATACAGGGTGACTTTTATTCCTGAGCTTCTTGAAGCAGACAGGTCACAGCCAGAAAGCAACTCAGAGAGAAGATTTTCAGAAATGCCCTAAACCACTGAGGATTCCAAAGCAAGGAGAGGACATGAAAGATTTTTCAAAGAATGGGATGACCACACCCATATCCTGGACTCCCTGGAGGTCCCTCAAGCAGCCTCCATGTCCCCAGGGCTTGTGGTGCCAGGCTTGCCTTGAGCTCACAGAGCGAGGGACAAGACGGCGCCCAACACTCGCGTCAGAGCACACTCGTAACTGTGCTGCTCATTGGAATCATGGAATGGTTGGAGTTGGAAGGGGCCTTCAAGATCATCTAATTCCAACCCCTTGCCATGGGCAGGGACATCTCCACTAGACCAGGTTGCTCAGAGCTTCATCAAACCTATCCTGGCCTTGAGCACTTCAGACAATGGGACATCATTTCCCTACTGCTCAGGGAAATCTGTTGCAGTGTCTGACTGTGTTCAAAGAAAATGAAAGAGACCTTTTTGCCTTCTAAGCAATCATTCATTTTTTTTCACCTTATCCATGACCTTTTTTGTATAATTTTTGCATTTCTCTGCCTTGGAGCAACAAGGAGAAGAGATCTGGACCTCACACCTTTGTTTTTCCTACCCTCCCCTTCACCTCTCAACTCCTTGCAGCATCTGATTAAAAAAGGACAGAGAAACACAACACCTGCCACAACGCACTTGTCTGGGTGGGGGCTGGACATTCATACTCCTGCCATAAAGATGATGGTTGTCAGTTCTTCCTCAAACACTTCACAGTGCCACAGAAGTGTGAGAGAGCAGTTGCCACCGGGATGGAGGGGCTGCAGGAGTAAAACAGATTCACATCGACAGCTAAGCCCACACAACAGGCAGGCAGAAAGATTTCTTAAAAGCACCATCTCCTCCAGCAGATAATTGCCATTAGCCAAATCTCACAGGGTAAAAAAATGCAAATTCTTAAGATCAAATCTTCTGGTTCTGCAGGTGTTTTATGGACAGTTTTGTCACATAATGCTACAGCTTGTTTTGTTTCAATCTTATGGGCCACATTAAAATAATTCATACACGTTAGTTTGAAAAAACTAAAGTCATTACTGCAGCTGACACAGAGAAAACAAAGATGCTTTTGGTGTCTCGTTAGATACTTCATTAAAATTTACAAGTCCTAACTTCTAAAACAGCCTTAGTACTCTTATACTGAAATATCATTTCTTCTCTTCAGCCCAAATACATTTGTATTTATTGTGTCTTATAAAAAATGTAAAATTAATGTGAAAACATATAATAACTATTATATTCAAAGTACAAGGAAATAATAATCAATATTAGGCTACAACAAAATATGTCTTGAAATTTTCATATTAAATATATTATATATAATTTTATTTTTACTCAAGTTTCTAAACTATTTTTCTTGCAAGAAGCAATTGTATACGACCGAAATCCAATTTTCCTTTGTGTATTCGCAACATTTATATATTAAGGCTATTACAGTACAATAACACAGTGAAAACACTTCAAATCAATAGTTGCAGTCAGTGTCTTACTGATTTGCCTGTTGTCCAAAGTAGGAAACTATTCACTTCAGTACATTTTGGCTCCTACTAAGCCCACAGGTAATGTACGTGGAGAACAATATTTCCTGAAATATTTTTAACATGTTTCACCAAGGATGGAAGCATTTACTAACTTGCAGAGAGATGTCTGGATATCAAGGACTGATGTTGCCAACTGGTTCCTAATTCAATTTCTATACAGCATAAAAATAATTTCGCAAGAGCTGGTAAAAGATTTTTTTTTTCCAGAAAAAAAACCACAAAAAACCCCAGCAAAATCCATACAAAATGGCATGTTTTCCATGTTTAAATGTCACCTTTAAAAAGAGAAAAAAATATAGCCTCCAAGATAGAGCAGTCATTTATTGATCATTTTTAGATTTAAATTTTAAGTAGAAGAGAGTAAGAAACATTGAAAATATTTGTATGTAGGTCAAAAGGTTATGCAAAAACTCCCTCTGAAAAAATCCTAAAATAATTAAATGGTCTTTGTAATAATTACCTAATATGTCATGCACATTCAAACTCCGGCTCACAAAAGATTTTTTAAGAATGATTTCTGAAGGAAGGTTATGGAAGTAACGCAATTCAAAGACTCTCATGAGTGAGATGGAACGAAAAAATAAGCTTGGCTGAGGAAGAAAATTGGTCCACTACCCCTGAATTTAAACACTAAGAAATGGAGTTCTAAGTTTTTTTATAATTTCTCCACAAATATAAGAGACAAACCAAATGCCAATTATGACCAGGAGGGTCCCAACATTCAATTTTAAACCTATATTCTTTTCAGGCACTAGTAGCCTTTATTAGATTTGGTCAAAAGGTTATCACAAAATTAAAGCATGCAGCCCATTTCAGACTTGGAAAACACTGGGGTCTTTACACATGCCTTTTGTTGAAAACTTTCTTTTTCATTATAAAAAAAAAACAAAAAAAAAACAAAAAAAAAAAAAACAACATAGCCAGGGTGAGACTAGTCTAAATCTGGACCACATTGTTATTTTCATGTATAAGGTAATGCATTATATGTGGTGAAATCTAGGAGCAGGCTGCTGATGCCCCATCCCTGGACACACTCAAGGTCAGGTTGGATGGGAGTCAGAGCAACCTGATCTAATTGAAGAAGTCCCTGCTCATCACAGGGGCACTTAGACTAAATGACCTTTAAATGTGCCTTCCAACCCAAACAATTCCATGATTCTGTGTTCCATTTCCTGACAGCATAATCTTAAAGGTAAAATTTGACTGAGAGGAGAGAGGGGATTTTTGAAATGGAATTCATAACACTTCCCATTTCTTAACTCTAGAAGATGTACAATTGCTAAAACTGCCTTTCAGTCATTCTTTAACATTCTTCTGGCTAAACACCATAAATTAATACATAGATTTTCTTAAAAAGCTAGACATCCCAATAACAACCAACACGTTCTGCACACATCTACCTTCATTTACTTTCTCAAAAGTAATGTCCTCGGTGGTTTGTTCTCTTACTTGTTTTCCTCTCTCCAACGAATTCAATGGATATTCCCAGCAACAGTGTTGAGCACTGAAGTTGCAGATAGGTAGAAAAATGAGGGGTCCCTGTTAAGGCTGTTACACACTTCTCAAAAAAAAAAAATTTGGAGATCCAACATGTGATACACTTAAAGGCAGCAACACTTGTGATTTGTTCCAGCTGGCTGAGCACAAAATCATACTTGGTGATTCACTAGAATGGCAGCTTCTATGAACTCACTGAGAGTAAAACATCTGCTGCCACAACACCTGGAATTCGTTCTACTTCACAGGCAGGAAACTGGCGCAGCACAGTCAACACCATGGCAGTTTTCAAAAGAACTAATTGCTCAATAAGACAAATTCCATGCATTTGACAGAAGTAACCAGTTCTTTCCAAGCATGTGATTAACACATACTGAAAATATACTTGTACCCACACAAATTTTGATGGTTGTCATGAAGTGCTGCACTCCAAAGTGTTGCAAAACATGGGTTCCTTTGATTATGATATCAAAAGAGTTACTCATTATTTCTTGTGAATAGCTTGTTAGTCTCCCCTCTCTCCAAGTCTTCATAGGCACATTATGATAAGTGAAAAAAATATTTCATGCTAGTGGAATGGATGCAGCCTTCTATTGTTCTTATATTTCTGTTATTTCTTTGACACAGATGTTGTCTTCCTCAACAACTTAACAGCTCCCTCCCTCTCTAATAAATCTAGTAGGGTTTTTAAGTAAAATTTAAATATTTGTCTCAAACTAGACAGTATGCCATTCATTCTTTTCAATAAGCTTATGTTGGCAATAAAAATCAAAAAAGAAACTTAAATGGTGGTGTAATGCCTAAGGGAATATTGAGTTCAGTTGTGAAACAATAAAATTTCTTTCCCTCGTGAGTCTGAGATTAAAGGCTTGTGGCTTTGGTACAATAGCCATGAGTAATACATACAAGTGACTTTTTTACTGTATGAGATTCTCCTCATGCACATCTCTTATTTCTTCAAGATAATTCAGACAATCAGCAAGGCAAAGACAACAGATCACATTGTTCTTAGTGTTAAACAGATAATCAATACTCCAAGGCAATAAAATTAAATGTTTGAGCTTTATTAAACTTGGGAGACTGCTGATGAGTAGCTGGAAAATAAAATAACATTAAAAGTCAATTAGCATAACCATTAAAGCAAAATATCTGCTTTTTGTTCCGTTACAATACTGAATTATAAAATAAAATAAGTGAGCCTGTAAGCGCATTGTTACAGCCATGTGAGTATTATATATCTATTTAACACCAATAAGAATAAAAATTTGTAATGCAAATGCAGACTGAGGCAATCTGCATGAAAATCCAATAGAAGTTTGGTCATAACAATGAACTGAATAAAACAAAGCCAAGCTCATTATGTTGCTTTGTTTCAGTTATTCTTTCATGTTCCAGAAATTCTTAGGTGATTAGAGGTTGGTATGTGCCATGCCCTCCTGAGCCATCCAAGTTATTAAGGGATGCAATACTCCATTTAATGTATATTAATTGAAACTGCTTAGTGTTCAGAAATAAACTGGGTGATTAAGCATTTTAATGGATTTAAGTGAAACATTTAGCACAACAGGCTTGAGTTTAGAAGCCTGCAGATCTCAGATAGCTCCCAGGTATATTGTTAAGTTTCTATATAGTTGCAGATTGAAAAATGCTTAAATTGCTAGAGTGAGCTAGTCCTACCAGGTTTAAGATGGAAACTCAGTTTAAATTGAATCAGCTGAAGTAATTTTTTACCAGAAAAATAAAGGTAGCCAAAAAAAGTCTTCATTGTATATATATTTAAAGTGTACCAAAGCACAAATTAAAGCTGTAATAAGTTTCAATCTTTGCAAGTTTATTTCTGGTGTCTGTAAACTCAACAACTGAAGCCTGAGAGTGACAAAGATTAATCCTCTCCAGGCAAGATTAGATGGGAAGCCCTTGTACCAAACATGCTTCTGTATCTTATGTGTAAATCTAGCTTTTCAAAACATCTGACTCTCCAAGGGATAATTTTATTCACATCCAGCTATTGTGCAGTGCTGCATAAAGAATAATACATAAAACCCACATTAAAAATACCTATGGAGGCCTCCAAGGAGCTCTCATGAAATTGTGGGTATAGAGGATGTTATACCCCAGCTGTGGCTCAGCTGACTTGACAGCAGCCTTATTGAAGCATTTCCAGCATGGAAAACAAACCTCAGAATGGATCAGGTTGGAAGGGACCACAATGAGTCATCTGGGCCAACCTCCCTGCTCAAAGAAGGTCAAGATGCTGCTTTCTTTTTCCAGATGCTCCTGCTGACACATGGGGCAAGATCTTAACATCCCTAGTCAGAACTGAACCCATCTTTTTTCTTCTGGATCCATTAAAATTTCATTTAATAGAATAAAACCAAGTTTTAGGTTTCAATTAGCACAAAGAAAAGGTATGTTCCAAGGGCCTGAGAACTGTCATAAAATCAGCAAAATAACTGTCAGTGCTGTTTCACCGAGCGATGGGAGTATCAACATTGATAAGAGTAATCTCCAGCTACACATCAAAATAGGCCAGCTGTTCCTTTAAAATTCATTGTAAAACAGTGAAAACCCGACTTTTCATACAGGTTTTCCCTCTTCTGCCAAAATTTATATTCAAATGGAGATTTCAGGTTCTATTGTAGACTTTTGTTTAACAGTTACTTCAAGGATTTCCCAGCTGCTTTATTCATCAATCATTTCATCACCTCCAGCAACGTTGACTCTACTTAATCTGTCTATCTGAAGCCTTTAAAATAGGCAGATATGCTCATCATTAAAACACATTTACCTCAGTGCGGAAAGAGCCAGTAAAAATTCAAATTAGGAAAGTTTTGGAAAAGAAGTGCTGCTAATTAAAATGTAAGAATTTTACTATTCCTCTTTTGTACTAGTGGAGATGCCAATCATTATATGCCTAATTTTTCTTTTCCATTTAAATTATTTTAGTTTGGCTGCCAAAATTCTTGCATACAGGTTTAACTTCAAGCAAAACTGCTATAATATCAAGGGCAGTATTAGTTACACATATGTGCCTTATTTTAGTTGAGCTAACTTCACTGGATTTGTGCAGGTGAAGAAGGGAAGTGAGGTAATAACTTTTCCCTGACTACCCACTGAGTAGATAGTAAAAATATTACTTTTACATACTTATACAGGCAAAAGCTTTAAAACCAGCAAGTGTGTAGGAACTGTATTTACCTTACTTACAAAATTAATATAAACTTTATTGATCAAAATATTTCTATTAACATTTTTCTCTGAGGAGGGTCTTCATTCATGGTTCTGCTACACACAACACAGTTCCTGAGTATAACCTACTCATAAGGCTGTGATTATTCCCCATTTACTAACTTGGAGATCTGTCTCAAACACAGAAAACTGTTATTTTCCCCCCCTCATATGCAAAATACTCGCTGCAGAAGCCATCAATAGGATTAGTGTTCTCATCATTTGCTGTACCTGTGGTTTTAAAAAGGAAACTTATTTGTATCTGAGGTATTACCACGGACTTCACATCACGCTGCATTTCCTTCCTTGGTCTGGACATCATCATCCCTTACCTCCTCAGGCTCTGGGATTCAGCTTGTCAGTGCTCCTCAGTGTTCAGCTTTCCTGCTGAAGCCCAGAGAGATCATGTTTGGCTCCCAGCAGTCATCATTCATCTCCTCAGCCTGCGCTCTCTCTCTGCTGCAGTGTGACCTATGTGAGCAGGCAGTCCAACAGGCTCCCTGCCCAACGGATCTCTCTCTCCAAACTGATTTTTGGACTCTGCATTTTTTTCTTCTCTTTTTTTTTAACCCTCCAGCTATCACCTGCTTGGGATACCTCCAATCCTTTCCTAAAAATCAAGGGCTGTTTTTAATCGCTTTTAAAACCACTTTGAAAATCACCTCATATGCAAGCTGGAGTTTCATTTCTTGATTTCCCAAGAACTCCCTTCACCTTCCCAAGCTGCCAAGACTCTCATCATCAGTACAAATTGCCAGTAAGAATAGCACACATCAGGGTTTTGTTTTTTTTTTTGGTGGTGTCAGGGCTTAGAGAGTTCTCTTGTAAAGCTTCACTGAAGGAAGAGCTGTGCATTTGTCTGACTCAGGAACAGATGGGCACATCCTCACTATTGAAGGGTCTGCATGGGTAACACACAAGTTACAAAAACAGAGAACGGGAAATGCTTCCACGATTACAAAATCTGCTTGGTTCTCATTTTCAGGGAAGTTTCCGTGATACAGTTTTCCAGAAGCCTTAAAGCTCTTTGCCTTTGTACTAATCCACACGGTTGTTTTTAAATTTTAAAAAGAATAAAAATGGCAGTAAATGAAAGACAAGAGAAAATTGATCATTGATTTTTTTTCACTCAGATTGAGTTTTGTCTCATTTCCATGCTATTTGCCTTCCATTCCCACTAAAAGCATGAGGTTCAAACTGAGCAAAAGAGAGCAAAGAGAAATTTATATTCATTTTCTAGAGACTCCTCTGAAAGGAAAGAAGACATCAGAATAAGTGATTGTAGTGGTATCTTGTGGAAAAAAAATCATTATTTTCTTTAAAACTTGTTATTCATCCTCTGCCCAGCCTCAAAATCAGCCAAACAACACGAATTATGAAGAAAAATTCAATAATCACTCTTCTACCAAAAATCAACTGTTGACAATAACTTTAAATTTAGGCAAGCTGATAAAATATATCCTCTGGACTCAATGACCCAATCTCTTCACATATCTGGGAAAGAGGGAGGCTTAACAAAGATAAAAAGGAGAAAACAGCAGAGGGAGAATAAACATCGTAATGTAGACATACACATATGTATTTTTAAAAGTCACCTCAAATCATATTTGCATGCAGAATTTAGAGGTTTGCTCCTGCTTGATATATTACTGAAATAAATACCTTGGCTCCATGTTACTACTCCCCAAAATTCAGTAAAAACACAAGAAATCTTTCTTCTTTTAGACTTATCCCTAAAATTAGACGAAATTTTGAGAACACACAGCCCCCATATAAACATGGACTTCCATGTAGACCAAATGAAGCCTAGGTTGTCTTTCCAGAAGCATTAATTATTACCTAATACAATAACATCTAATGTTTCAGGAAGGCTTGTGCACCAAACACAGCCCAAACATTCATGCAGGTTTGAAAGTATCGATGTCAAAAGAGTAGAGAAACAGATGTGGAAAGGAGAACATAACTTCATCTAATCCAATCAGCTGACATAGATATAGAGACTGTTTACTGATTTCTGGTGCTTCTCTGATAACCTTAACTGAGGGAGAAAAAAAAAGAAATCTGTATTCTTGAGACTGTTTTAATAAAAAGCTGATTTGTAGAAAACATAGCCAAAAGTACAATTCCAGGTTTTGAAGAAACAGCATGTGACCTTGTAACTGCAGCACAGCAAATGCATTCCAGTGAGAAGGGAAAAAACCAAAACCACAAAAGAAAAAATAAAAGTAAAAATACTTTTCAGTGGTGCAGTGGAAGATTTTTTGGGATGAAATTTAAGGTTATGGCTTAAGAATGGTTTGGCTGATGACCAAACCATACCAATTTGCCTTAAAAGTGCTTCAATGAGACCTTTTGAGTGAAGAGTTTTGTTCCCCTCTGGCACAGCATTTCAGCTCATCTTCAGAAAAACTCCAAATCACAATTTTCACAAAAGAAAGAATTGATTCTTAGCTTTCATATTTCCTCATTGTCTTCTTGCAAACTGGATTTAATGTTTCCTAAAAAACATTACTTTCTCCAAGGCACAGGTCAAGAATGAAAATTGAGGGAGCATTACAAAATAAATTGGAAGGCCCCCTCCAAACCAGCACTTACAATAAAAAAAAAAAAAATTAAAAAATTAAGTTTAAAAATCTACGTCATTGTAAAAGACAGCATTTTAGGGAAAAAAAAACCAAACCCGAACATATCAAAAGCAAAGGGAAAAATTCTTAGAATCACACAAGGTATAACTTTCAAATAGTCACCTTACAAAAACTCTGTACAAATATCAAATTGCTCCCTATCAAACACTTATTAAATGATTTTTTTTTTGCAGAATAATCACAAATACATCAAATTAAGGAACCTTTGTCAGGTGTTTAGGATTTTTTAGTTCCTATTTCATCATTTAACAAGCCTAGGTCCCGGGAACACTTCCAGATATTTTATTGCTCATTTCCATCCTTTAAAACACATTCAAAGTCCAGCTGAACATCTTGGTTTCTTTCCTTGTCCTTTTTGTTTCCAGTTTTTATCCTTGCCTCTCACTGTTTACACAGTGTTTTCAGAAATACCTTAGAAAACAAAATCCATTTGCCACTCTAATCAAACTCTTAACGTAAATTAGATTGAACTAATTTAGCTAAGTTAACTTTACCTCAACCAGAATGAGCTATTCCCTTCTTGCACAAAGCAGCACAAGCACATCATTCCTTAAACCAAATTTACAGATTCAACAAACTCTTACATACCAAAATAACATAAATTTCAAAAGGCTCATAAACAGCCTATATCACCCACATACTCTCAGCTACAACAGTCCTTCCACAAACACTCCCCAATTCTACCCCTTCCCTCCCATGGGTCTCTCTCAAGGTTTCCCAAACAAAAAGGAAACACCTGCACATCACCAGTGACTTAATCAGCATTTTCCCATCAGTGATTCATCTCAGGAGGTTGGTTAAGAACAGGAAGACCCTTTACTATCTTCCAGCTCTGGATTTCTTCTTCCCATAATGTCATATGGTGCAGCTAAAAATGAATTCCAGGTTTTGAAAAAAAGATAGTGTCAAGTAAAGGTAACTTCGACAACCTCCATCCACACCTGTCCTCCTATTGACTAGAATAATTTCCTCCTACATGTTGAAGCTCTTAAAAAAAAAAAAAAAAAAGGAAAAAAAAAGTCTACCAAAATCTTTCTCGTCTCCAATGTATATAGACCCTGGAAATTTACTTTCCCTTCCAAACATTTGTTTTCTGTACATAAAGAATGTACAAGCCATGACGGAGCATGACTGAGTGACCAAGAATAAAATGATGCAGAAACATTACAGCTGTCCTAGAGAGATACAAAAGTAATGCTTCTGAATTTAAGGATTCAGTTAACTTTTTTGGCTTTTCTAGAGTTTGTGAGTTTGATGGGAAATTAGCGTTTCCCTAAAAAATATCAACCTTTTTGTTAGTTAAATACTCAATTCCCTCCCCCAATTATTGCCTTAACAAACATTATTGCCCAACAGTTAAACATGCACTGTTGAATTGAAAGAACTGCCTTCTAAATTTATGAGAGTTTTAATGAAAATTTTCCCATTCTTTCTCTACTTCTGAGCAGCAAGGATCTGAAACAAGATAGGACTTTATTTTATACACAGCAGTAAACCTGCTGACATAATTACTTTGTATTCCAGCCCCTTGATACATCCACACACAAAAAGACAAAGCACTTCACTAACTTTTTAAAGTGTTGTATTGAGCTCCTGACAAAAATCTCTTCTGCCACACACACTTAGAGGCCTTTCAAATAGGATCGAGTGTGGGTGGGGTGAGTCATCCTTTACAAACCATTGATTCACAGGATGCAGGAGTGCAAACAGCACAACCTGCTTACCCCCTGTAAGCAAAAAGCAAGTGTAAAAATAACAGAGAGACGATATCTAGAGTTGCCACCCTTTTCAAACCCCTTGCTGCTTCAGCAAGAGCCCGGGTTTTGTTGAAGGACCCCGTTTGTTTGTTAGCAGTGGCAGCAGGAGATTTGTGCACTCCTGTAGAGCAAGGAGTGATTAGAATCCAGGTATCCACTGCTCCATGTCCAGCAGCCATACACATTCCTCAGGGGACACTAATCTCGAGTTTCGGATGTCTGCAATAGCTCAAAATCTTATGTACACCTGAAGCTGTGTGCTGTTATAGTGGATATTGCATATGCTTTCTATATTATTGCTATGTATATGCTTTCTATACTGTTGTTTAAGTTTATATTGAAACCAGCATTCTCTACATCCCATAAAAAGGAGTTGCACTGTTTGTGTTTTCTGTTTCAACTTACTTTGGTATCCTTTAAACCGGAGAAAAAGTGTCAAGGTTTCCTCTAGTGTTGGAAGGAAGATTTGATGACCAAGGAAGCACTTTTCCAAGTTCATGTTTCAAACCAAAATGCAAGTTTTCATGTTGCTGAAGTTGTCATGGTCTATGGATGTGAATGAGACAAACTCAATCAAACTCAGCTGCATCAGTGAGTCTAGTTATTGTATCTTTCTATGTTTACTCTCTCAAAATGAAATGTGATATAATCTAGGACTGATATCTTCCACAGATCTATTTGTTTTTTAGGCACGCTTTCTAAATTTTTGGTAGAAGCTCTGTCAAAATTATTTTCAGAATGACCTTTTGGATTTATTTATCAGAAGGAAAAAGAATATAGAAAAATAAAGACACCGGTGTCTGAATCAATTTTCTTCAGTCTTTATTTTCCTCTTCATTTGGCAATAGCAACAATTAGTTTCTCCCTGACACTTCACTTTCCTCTGATAAACAGTTTTAAAGGTGGTTTTTTTTTTTTCCTCTCCTACAGTTTTTGGAATGCACTAACTCATTTAGCTTTTTCCTGACACTATCTTTTCCCTGCAGCCCTCACTAAGTGTATATATGTAGCTTTCCTATTTTTCACATTTACTTCAAGCTCACTTTAACCTTCAGACTTTATGCACCACTGCAGCTCATGGCTTTGTCTCTGTTTTTCATATTCTTATTTGGTTTTTTTTGTTTTTAGGTTCTGAAAAAACATGAAGCATGTAGTATATTGGATGACCTTCCAATGGTCAGGTATCCGATTTCACAATATATTTCAATAGATAATAATAAGAACTACAGCAGAAAACATCCAAACTGTCAATTTCTCCTTCACATTAAAAAAAAAAAAAAAAAATAGGAAGAGAAAGCCCTCACTCTACCAAAGTGTAGGAGGCACATGGAGATGTGATCTGCAACCATTCCTTGCTGTTGATAACAGATGTCAATGAGACTGAAAGTGTTTTGGGCTTTGGAATAAAAGGATTGCATGGGGGGCTACATATGGGACTCTATAAGGGGGTGAGGTGCTTAATGAGTGCTCCTCTTGAATTATATCCTTCATGAACTGCAACAAAGTGTCAACTTGAGTTCAGGAAATCAGCCCTTAGTCCTACTGCTGTCTTTCCTAGACCTCTGTTGTAAGAAATCTTGTTATTTTTATTATTGTCTGCTCTAGGTTATAGACCATTGTTTTGGTTCAATACAGTGGAATTTTTGTATGTATGTAGGTTTGTACATGTAGTGAAATGACAAGGGAGAATAGTTTTAAGCTGAGAGTAGGCTTTGATTTGCTATTAGGGAGAAATTCTTCCCTGAGAGGATGGTGAGGCACTGGCACAGGTTGCACAGAGAAGCTGGGGATGTCCCACCCCTGGAAGTGTCCAAGGCCAGGTTGGATGAGCCTTTGAGCAACCTGGAAAAGTGGAAGGTGTCCCTGCCCACAGCAAAGGGTTGGAAAGAGATAATTTTTATCACCCCTTCCAACCTAAACCATTCTCTGATTCTCTGGTTCCTTGATTTTCTGACTCTCTGATGCTATTCAGTTGCTTTTTGAAATCTCATTTTAGTCATTCGAAATTTTCTTTTCTCCATTCTCCTTCCTTCCTACATTTTCACCACTATATTGATGTTGGATAATACAGGGCACTTGAAGAAGGTCCAGCACAGAATTCTAGAACTTCAAAACCCAGTTTCACCCTCAAAAATTGTTCTTCAGACACCATTCTACTGTTTTGCTTGCAAAATTTACCTACATTGAATTTCTGACTTCGTCAGTAGATTCCTTCTCATAGTCAGGAGGCATGTCTTGCCTTTATGAATGGGAAAGTTGAAAGGAAGGAGTCCCCATTTCTCAAACTGTTTTAGTCAGAAGTGATGAGATGGCAGGAGTCTCTCAGACTTTTCTGCAAATAAACTACTGAACACAGACAAACAAGAATAAAAATTAACTGCAAGAACAGAAGTGAAAGGATTTAATGTGGATGCCACCTATACTGGGAGCAGGAACAGAGCACAAGGGATGTGGTGAAGTCTCTTATGGCTTTAGGGAGAGCACAAATTCTGCTCCTTCATTACTACACTCCAGCAATACCTATGTATTTTCAACATATGTGTCCATATGCCTTATATGTTTTCTGATTATTCTTGCCCTGGAAAGGAAAAACAAGTTTGCCAAATGTGTGTAATCTTTTTCCATAAGAAAAAGCATTAAAATGTTAAAAAAAACCGCACACATAACTCTCTACAACTGGATCTAGGAACTATTTGCCATATACTTGCAGTTTCATACCTGAGAAGCATCTCCTCATATATTACTCAAGTTCTGACACCATCTATGTTGCTATTAATCAGTAGATAGACTTTTTTTTTCCTATGCTAAATAATCATTACAAAATGTTTGTTCTCTATGTATTTAAACTATATTACACGAATGCCTCTAGGGAGAAATCAAGTATTGCATTTGAACAGGACTTTGGGTCAAGGGGACAAATGTGGTCATTGCCATTGGCTTTGGATCAGGTTTGGATCATGGGGTGCTCATTCTGTACCAGCTATTTACCTTTATACCCTGGGTTTTATTTCATGCAAACATACGTGTTGCCACTTCCCTCCCTGTACAGGGATGCACGCTTTGCTGATCCCCGGATATAAAAATGTAATGCTGATATACGACAGCCACAGTTTGCTTTACTGCCTCCCCATGTCCACATCAACTCCAGGCATTCTCCAAGGGCAAGCTGGAAACCAACACGTGTCATCACATATGCTGACCTTGGAAACGATTCCAAAGGGAAATTCTCCCGAATCACTTTGGCTGGTACGTCTGTAAAACAAGAAGGTTCTTAGAGATCTAGAAAATATTGAAATGTAGCAGTTATCTAAACTGTGTGCTTATCACAGTTTATCAAAGTGTGTTGGATATTTACCCACTGCATGCATTATCATGATTATGTGTCATTGATGTTTACTCTTAAACTACAAAGGAATACCTAAACACGTTATATACAGCCTTGCTTATGTCATGTAATGCACTGTACATGTATTAGGCATAAATGAATGCAAACAAGGAACATGTAAGTGTACAGGTATTGTTATTATGTTTCAAAGAACTTTGGTTAGCATAATGTTTTATTTATTTGCTTGTCTTCCACGAAGCTATTAGCTGGAGTGATAATTGATCAAGCGCAATTGCATTTTAATTGTGGTAATAGAGCGGCTTTGTGATTTATTCCTCTTTGTTTTGTTTCACTACAAAGTAATCATCTTCGCTCAGATGTTTAACCACCCACCCAATTTATCTATTAAAACAGTTTCACAGCCATATTCCATTAATCTCTGTAGGCTCTACAATGGGCATAGTAATTTCTCTCCTTCACAGAGCAATTTCTTAATTGTGATAGCGTTGGTTATTGCCTCCTTCATCCACACTTATACTAATGCTCTCTTTTTTTTTTCAAATTTGCCAATGATTTCACATTACTTTGTTAAATACAATAGCCCAGAGCCTGTTATCTTTTAGACTGATGTTAATCAGAAATCTCCTTAAGGTGATGATAGCAAGTGTAACAGAAGTAATAAACTATGAGAGGCATATCCTGAACTCTCTGATAAACACAATTTGTCCCAAGTAGAGCTAAAGAGAAACAGAAGCAAAACAGTGAAACAGTATTTGGTCAAAACTGCAAACAACTACAACATCTTCCTTTACAATTCATATTTACTAGTGCAATAGGCAGCAGCTTTCAAAGTAACCGAACTGAAACTTAAATTCCCTCTGTTTAACAAGAAAAAAACCCGAAACATTTTATGTGTAGCTACAGTGATAGCTGAAGTTGTTTATTCATTGTTCTAGTATATATCCTCTGACAACAGAAATGCTACTTGTTTGTAGCATTCATCTAAAAAGATTAAGTAGCCAAAACACAGGAGCAACAGAATTCAAAGAACAGAGAGTTAGAGGCTTCTTGCAACAAGATGCAAGTACTTAAAGAAGCAAGTGTGAGGTAGATCTGAATTGCAGCACTGAATAACTCATTTTGATCCCATACTTGTCAGCATTTCTCTCATTAGAGCCTACTGATGCACAAAATGCTGATTTCTGTTGCTCTACTCCAAGGTGTACAGAGTACTTCATTCAAAGAGTGATCTTTAGAGTCCAAGAGTAGCTTAAACATTTGATTTTCCTCCATGTTTTATCTTGTCCCCTTCTATGTGTATACCTGGTGAAATGATGGGGTAGTGGCCAATAACCTTCTGCTCTATGTGTGAATTGTCTATAATATTTGTAATATCTATATTAGCTAGACTTTAGGGACCTTGCCACATAAACAACACCTTACACACTGAACCATTTGTCCCCTTGTCTCTGATTTCCATTCTTCTTTGTAGGACATGTGGCACATTTAGACTTTCAACTACATCGTGCTTTGCAACATATTGCAGGCTTTATTCCCAGATAATCTTCATACACTATTTAAAAGACTTCATTACATACACAGCTTTAAGCCCGTTAATGGTTATTATCTAAATGTATGCTTATAACATAAAGTATATTATCTACAGGCAGTAATAGAAGTTTAGCTACGTGTGATACTCTTGCATATGTAAGTGCTTACGTTGCTTCCATTTCTCATTATGTTGACCTATGTTGTCATTATCTCACATTTACCCTCCATGTAGCAGTTGATACATAAATGCTTCATCTGTTTTTTGCTCTTTTCACTGCCTGGATTTTCAAATGGGGTATTTTCTCTAGTCCAAAGATTCTTTGCATCCAAAAAATGGAGCATAATTTAAGTACCATCAACTGTCTGTCTTTGCATTCTGTAATGAAGAAAACTTACCCTGATAACTGTTTTTTTATTTTTTTATTTTTTATTCTTTTTTAATTAGGAATAACTTGCTTAATTTTAAAGAGTGTTTGTTTACTCTCTTTGCGCAGAGGAGCAGATGAGCCCTTGGAAAGCCATAACTTGAGACGGAAAAAAAGCATAGGTAAGGGGAATTTCAATGAATAATTGATTACTGAAGTAACTACATAATTATTAGGGAACGTGACAGATAATTGTGACAGCGCAGGAGAAGGAAAAAAAAAAAAAAAAAAAAAAANGAAAAAAAGAAAAGGCTGTAGACAAATAAAGCCCTGTTTTTAAAAATCAGAGAATCAGAAAATCAGACTGTACATTTCTCACACCGCACAATAGCCCTGCAAGAGCAGTCGGGGAAGGGGAGATGGCATGCCATCCTTTCAGAACGTGCCTTTCTCCCGCTCGAAGGCTGCGGCACGCCTCACAATGGGCGAGGTAAGGCATCAATTAGGCGGGACTCGCCCCCAGCCCGTGCCCGCCCCGGAGCCGCCGCCGCTCGGCTTTGTGGCTGCCCGGCGGCTGCCGGGGCTGTAGGACCCGGGGGGCGCCGCCGCCGCCAATCGCGGCCGCTGCCGGGCTCTATTTGTATGCAATGCCTCCCGCTCCGCGCCCCGACAGTAACGCGGGGAACGGGGCCGAAAGAATCCCTTTCCGGAGAAGGATTTGATTTTTTTTTTTAATTTTTTTTTTTTTTCCCAGGGTCCTGATACTGGGGAAGAATCCGGTTTCATCCCCCTTTTATTCCAAAGTCTGCTGAACAGCTTGTCGACTTCAGCGCGCTTCCTCTCTCTCTCTCTCACCCTCGCTCTCCCTCTCCATATAAATACACGGAGCTCTGTCCTCGCCCTATGCACGGAAAGTTGGGAAGGAGTGCCTGGATGATGGAGCCGCTAGTTTTCTGAGAGCCGCCTGATCCCGCAGGGTGAGTCCCCCAACTCCGCAAGTAGCGGCCGGTGCCGGGCTCGGGGACGGGATCCCGGCCGCTCCCCGCAGCCGGGCACCGGCACCGAGCCGGGGAGGCGACACTTTCCCGGAGGCGCCGGGAGAGGTCACCGCGGGAGAGGGGATGCGACGGCGGCGAGTGCGCTGGGTTAGCGGTCCAACAAGTTTCCGTGCGGGGACCGGCGGCGTGCGCCTCGTCGGGAAAAGTTGCCGGGGGCTCTGCGGATCGCATCCCCCGGCTCCTCTCGCCGCTCAAGGGCTCGGCTCTGATTAACAAAGAAGTTTGAGCGCTGCGCGGCCGGCATCCCTCGCCCGCCGCCCCCGGGCCGGCTCGGGGTGCCTGTCGGGCTGTCCCGCCGCCGCGGAGAGGGGCGGAGCGGGGCGGGGGATCCGCGCCGCAACTTCTGGCGGGTCGCTCCTCGCAGCCGGGGCGAGCAGCAGCAGCGCCGGCTTTGTTTTCGCCGCGCTCGCAGTAACCTTTTCCCTTCTGGCGGGGATGCCGCCGCCGAGGAGCAGAGCTGCGGGGGAAGCGCCCTGCTCTACCCCCGACCATTCCCCGCGGGGCGGAATTCCGCGGGAGGAGGGAAACGTGTACGTGTACATTTGTTCGTGTGTACATACATATATGTAGGTGTGTGAGTATCTTTAGAAAAGGAAGGCGCAGCAGCGGAGGGGGATGTGACAGCCAGCCGTGGGCGGGGGGAGCGCCCCTCTCCCTACGCAGGGGCGCTGCGGCGCTCGGAGGGGATGCGCATCCCGCGGGTGTGCGGCCGCCTCCCGCACAATGGAGGGGCCCCGACGCGGCGCGGCGGGGCGGGGGGAGGCGGAGAAGAAGAAGGAGGAGGAGGAGAAGGAGGGAGGTCGTCTCCGGCTCCGCTGCAGCAGCTGCTCCTGCTGCTGCAGTGCCGCAGACCCGCGTCGCCCCCGCCCCGCGGGGCATCGCCCTGGCGGAGGATGCTCGGCGCCGTGCCCGGCCCGGCCAGCCCGGGGTACCGCGCCCTCGCCGCCGCTGGAGGGAACCCGACCCCGTCCCGCTGCGGGGCGAGGCTCTCGGCGGTTCTGCCACGCGGGGGATGGACCAAGAACAGCTCCTTGGGTGCAGGGTGGGCAGCGGGAATGTTGCCGCACCTGAGTGTGAAGGCATTGAAAAAAAAAAAAAAAAAAAAAAAAAAAAAAAAAAAAAGACAAAAAAGATATAAGGAGAGAGAAGTGCAAAACACACACGCGAAATTCAGGATGCAGTCAACTCTACCTATAGCAAGATCGGAATTCAATTTTTTGTTGTTGTTGTTTCTTTCCTTCATGTGCATGGGGATGTATTAGGGTTAATTAACGATTGATGACTCAAAAATGGATTTAAGATGTTTTTCATTTCAATTTCACACTTTAGTTATAAAAATAAATATTCTTAAGTTGCTGGTTGTGCTAAGTACATTGAAGATCTTTAGAGGCTTTTTTTTTCTTTTTTTTTTTTTCTTTTGAAGGAAAATGTTTTTTGTCATACTCGTGTTTCACAGATCCATGGGTAGAAGGGAGAGTTCTCTAATAGTAAAGCATTGTGTGTGGATACATGTTGATGAGGTTCAACTGATAGGCAAGAAGTGGCATTTGGGAAGGTTTCTCAATAAGCTGAAGTTCACCCTCTTCACTTGAGGGAAAAGCAGCCTTTGTTGTATGCAGTTTGTAGACAAAACAGGTTAAGAATGTCCTGTCATATTATGGAGTAGTAAGGCTAATCTCCAAAAATCACATCTGACTTCTACTATGTGCTGCATTTCTTAACTCATTTTCTATTTGTCTGCATGTGTGTCTTCTACTTACATCTTGCACTGATGTACATTCCAGGGGCATTACACTGGCATGAAGAGGCTGTAGGAGTGTGGAAAGAGACCCAGCTTTTGGTGATTAGGGGCAAAGAAAGAAGGCAGAAAGCTAGTAAAATTATTCTAATGCTTTTCAGAGTAATTGATTGCTTTTCAGTTTTCCAGAAAATCCAGCCAAACTTCTGCAAATTGTACAGTAATTTTGTCCCAACCCTCTACAATAACAGATTTCTGCAAGCATTTTTGGTACCATGGCTGACACTTGCATAGAAGCTGCACTGATTTCCATAAGAATCCTCATAAAAACAAAGGAAGTCATTGTGGAAACGTGAAACAGCTTAGCTTGGTGATTGTTGATTGACTTTTTAGTCAGTGAAAGGGAATTTCAACCTTTTCCTCCTGCTTTCCTGGGTGATATTGAATCCTCAATATTGAGTATTGACCAGTCAATTGTTGGAGAAATGAGGAGGACTCAACCAGTTTTAAAATGAGGCATCTGCAAGATGACAAAGACATCCCAATAGGATTTTAAAAAGAGGGAAGGTTATTTGAATTCTGTTGCTTTTCTTTATTTCTTTTGTTTGGGACTTTTTTTTATTTTCCCCCACTTTGTGGACTTTTCATGTTGTCTCTGATACAACTGGGTTTGGACCACAATAAGCAACATAATCCACATGGACCTTATACATAAAAAAAAAATATTTATTTCAGTAACTTTTCAAGACATAGGTGCACAACCAAACTTCAATCTAAGCAAGAGAGGCAAATATGTTATTCACAGGAGGCTCAGATTTTTTTTTTTTTTTTTTTTCCTAGGAAACCATATGAAATTTCAATGTATGCAGATAAGCAGATGCAATATGCTTTACCCATGTGTAAAGTATTAGGTAGAACTGACACTTGACAAGTCTCTCTTTTCTGTCTGGGATTCCATGACTTGTTTGCTGTGGCATAATTTAGCAAACTTGTATGAGTCAACAGGTGTAAACAAAGGAGAAAGAAAGAAAAAAGAATGATGAGAGAAAGGAAGGGATTTGTATTTTCTAGGCCTTTTATTTGAGAACAATTCCATGGGCTGTGATATTTCTGTGGTGGAATAAGCTGTCAGACAAATGAGTCTTTAGCTAAAAACATGACAATTATTTCTGATTTTTGTTGGCCCAAATTTTGCACCTGCCCTTTTGAGTGCCCTTTTTTCTGTGTCCTCAGAAACATGTAGCAACCTCATGTTGTTTTGCTTTAGAGCCAGACCTGGGCTCTCAGGTAGCAGGAGAAAGAAGTTTTGTGTGTAATGTGTGAGTCCATCTGAGGCTACAAGCCTGTGATGGAGATTTAGATTGTGGGTTTAAACTTTACTTTTTCCGTCTGTATGTCTTTTCCAGATGCCCTTTTCTGTGTCTTAAAATGCAAATTATATTTTTTTAACATATATAGTGTATGGTCTTGTACGAATGTATTTCTGTACGGCCTTGTTACTTCCTTAACTACGTCTTTGTTAACATACAAGATCAGGAACTTTACATATTTTCATTTCTTCTGTTGAGGAAGATAATGGAATAATTGCATATCAGTTCTAAAGCTTCTTTTTGTCAACACTTTATTTTAAGTTGTATTAGTCAAGCCCTGTGAAAATAGTTCAGGCCTTGGTTCCAGGTTCAGGAGGAACTTACGGCCTAATGTTTCTTCCACCTCTTTCCATGGTTCATAACATGATAACTCAAGCAATCTGAGTGGATTTGCACACATATTTGCCTGTATTATAGGGAATAGAGTCTCTCCAAGGAAAGTTCAGGCAATTTCAAATTTCTACGTTCATCAAAATGGTCCATCACATAACAGAAATACGAAGAGAATCATCATGTGTTCTCCGCAGCAATTACATTATAGACTTGAAAAAAAAAAGCAGTAGAAAAGACAGGGAAGATGGATAACCCTAAAGCCCTTGAAAGAACTGTAAAACAAGGATCTATACTTGAACATGTAGGTTAAGCAGCACATTAGATTTCACAAGACTCAAGTAATCCTCTCTGAGCATGCAGGGAGATGCAATGAAATTTTTCTTCCAATCTACAAGAGACTTAAGATATCCTGTGATTCACCTGTAGTACTCTATCTGTCTAAACTGCTCAGTCCATAAATCTTTCATTCCCTATCCTTCTCCTAATCATCAGCCCCATCAGTTCTCTCTCACCATTGCCAATTTATAGTCTGTCCAAACACATCAATCCTTTGCTTCAATTAACTCTGTCTCCAAACTCCTCCATTCATTAATCTGTCCTTGCCCATAGGGAGATCCAAGTGTGGACCATCCTCCTGCCTTCTCTGGCCGTCTCTGTGACTTCCACAAGGGCATTTTTTGTTTGCTTCCAATGCTGTGTCATCCATCTCTTCTTAGCCATTGCCAGATCTGTTCTCCAGGTCTGCCAAGTCATGTTCTCGTAGAGTAAATTTGTTTCCCCAGGTGTCCTCCAGCTTTTTCCTTTGTCAGTAGTGAACATATCAAGTGTATTTGTCCTCTTTCCAAACTCGGCTCCTCTCTTGCTCCTCAGTAAAAGGAGTAAGTTGGTTTGATCCTTTTACCAACGATATGAATGTGGCAGGAGAAAATGAGTTTGCAGGCAACTGCAATTCAGCAGTGTGACTTGGTAACCTAGTGGTTGTCCCCAGCTGAGGAGAAATACTGCTAGTTTTGGTCTGGCTTTGTAATAAAACTGGTTTCAGATTCTGTGATTATAATGTTAAAAATTAATCTATGGAGAGTAGGAGCCAGGGCCCAGAAAGTCTTGTCTTCAGACAAGTGCTAGAGCTTCTGAGCCACAGACTTTTCTTTCGTGCTGTTTGGGCCTCAAGTGTCATCTTTTTCTCCTTGCAGCCTGGGACAATAGAGATGGAAGATGTTCCTTGTCCATCCTCCTTTAATCTTCCTTGAGCCATAACACTGAATAGTTTGCTAGGGCTGAGGAGGTATCAGAGACCTGAAACAGTGTCATGAGACCTGACAAGAGCTGGAGTGGAGATCCCTTACTTCCACATGAAGCAATTCCTTCCCAATATATCATTCCTTCTCCTTCTCCTCAGTCTTTTGAGGTAAACTGGCTGCTGTGGCTTGTGTTGTAGTTCATACTGCCTGGATCTTCACCTGGCTCAGAGCACAGGGATTCCTTCAACCGAGGTGTGGCATTGAATTCAAAAGTTCTTTCATCCTGATTCTTTATCTCTGTGAGGTTGATCTAAGTTCCCTACCTGAGGAAGTTCTGCCTCATCCCCATCCCTCTGGAGAAATTTTCAGGCTGAGTAAAGAAACACCTTAAGCAGCAATTAGAAAGTGGCTTTTTCTACATCACTTTCTTCAGTTTAGGGGAAATCATTCTGCATAAACTCTGGATTTCCCTCTCAGAGCCTCTGAGTGAGAGAAGAAATGGGGAGGCATGAAAAATAAACTTAAGTGTGCATCTTTGTAATTCCCCATAACAATAAAGTCTGTTCTGGTCCTTAAAGGGGCATAAGAAAGAATTTGACTCATCTGTTAAATAGGATTCACTTGCCAACAATGGTGACTTTTCACACTAGGTTGGCTATAAAGGTGACTACATATTCAAAAAGAATCATATCTGACTGTGTCATCTAATACATCACTCCTTGATGCTTCTACTATTTTATGTGCCTGTTTGACCTCAGACATGATTGTCAACTAAACACTTGGTTCGTTTTATTTAATTTTTTGTTGTTCTTCTAGCTCTTTTCTTTCTAAAAGTAACTGTAGAAAGGTAAAGGAAGAATTTTTGTTGTAATACACTTGCTGTGAGCAATTGTGTTGTGTTGCTTAAATCATACTTTTTAGTGTCCTGCAGTACATTCTAAAAAACCCCAAGGCTTAAGGAATTTTTTTAAGTCTTTGTTAACACTTCAACACTCAGAATAAACTAGTGATAGAAAGCACCAAAAAAACCCTAAAGATGAAAGGTAAAGTGATCCTCTAAACTAACATAGGTGTGAGAACAAATTACCTAACTACAGGTGGAGATTCACTGCATATGGTGCTGCCCTGGGCAAATATGGAAATCTAAACAAATTGCAACAATATCTGTAACTTGCTTTTGTTCCAAGAATGCAAGTATTTTAGGATTTTACTAAGAACAGCTGGACAAAAGAGTGGTAAACTCATTTTGATTCCTTATAAAACTCTCCAACTTACTAAACTTCTACTGCAATTCCTGCCACACCCAACATAATATGTGAAAGTCAAATGCTTTTCTTTCACTCTCCTTTATCACCAGTGGTAGTTGTGACTCAGATAAATTACTCCGCAAGTTTATGTCTCAAATCCACTCTAGCTGTGTAAAGAATTTTATTAGTGATAAATGAATTTAAGGATATGGCTTGACTCTTTGAACCCACGTTTGAGCTGTTATAGCTGACAACTGAAACAAAAAATCCTTTCTGTGTTAAAAAATCGAACAGGAAAATTAAACAAATTGTCTGCAGGCAGACAGGACCACAGACAATTCTAACTGAAATATCTGACTATAATAAAGCCAGCTTCAGTCCCCAGATAAGCCCCTGATGCAGCTAAGTATTTCTGGGTAATAACCCTTCTGAATATTTTTCAAAAGAAAAAAAAAAAAGCTGCTCTTGAGAACATTGCATCCATAAGGTCTAAGGAAATTCAAACAGTGTCACTGTTTCCCATATCAGGGTATGGTTATCAAGTTTAACTGCCCATGGCTTAAAAATGAAGCACTGAAGAAACTGTTTCAAATAACTTTCAGATTGGGTGTGCACGGATGAAAGCAAGGCACTCTTTTGAACTATCTCCATTCTGTTATGCAAAGATAGGAACACTTCCTCTGGGTGAAATACGAGAGGAATGAGAGAATGGAAAGTATGGCAGAAGGAATTATGAGGTCCAAATATTCTTCATCTTGCATGGAGATTTGACGCTGTGGGTTAAATTTATCTCAGTTTGCTGCAGGGGGTTTTAGAGTAACCCAGAGCCTGTGTTTATTAATGAACATCATATCAGAAAACAGCCACAGTATGGAGAGAGAGGACCACCAAATAAATATCTAAATAATGATAATGACTAGATGGCAAGCAAAACCAAGAAGCAGTTTTCTTCCCTTCTAAGGGGAAAAGAGTACGTTTTCTGTAATGTTACAGCCATAGTGGAATGAAGATTATTACATAATTTGTGTTCAACACATTAGCCAAACAAGAATTTTAATTTTCTAGTTCCTCAACAATGTGCAGGATAAGGAGCATGTCTCTACCTTGAAGCATTATCTCGGTTGAAAAAGATCAAAACCATACTTTAATCAAATGCACAGAGTTCTGTCCATAACAGTTCAACTTGAGAAGTACAAAGCTTTCAATCTTGAAATGCACATGTAATATATAAGATACAAAGTTTAGCCCTTGGACATGTTTTGAGATAGTGAGGTGTTTTCATCTTAAAAGTTCTGGTAACAAATATTGAAATGTTGTAAGCATAAATGGCTAAGAGAAGGATGGGCATTTTCAGGTCTTGCCATACTCAAACTTGATTGAGGAGGGGTGTTGTGTTTCTATCAGTAACTTGTGTAATTAAAGTGGTTTTGCTTGTATTTTCATGTAAATTGCAATTACAATTTATTATTATTATTATTATTATTATTTCTCACATTATAGCCATAATATGAACAACCATCCTGACTGTGAACTTTTTTTTTTCAAATAAGAAAGAAGTCTCAAAATCTCTGCTAGGAGAAATTTGAAGTAGATGATCTGAATGATTTCTTCATCCTCTCTCAATATAATTCCTTTAATGTCATGTATGACAGAGCCAGTGTGCAAATATGCATTAGGCCATTCACACTGGCAACGTAGCTCACAACTGTATTTCGGTAAAAAACATGTATTTTGAATATTGTTTATTTAGATATTGGAGCCTGTTTTTCAGGAGAGGTTATCCTATATCTGCTAGAATAGATTTCTACTGTCACTGGGGTAAATTTCTGGTTTATTATCTGAGGTCACAGATATTTATATGTAAGGAAAAAAACTCTCTATAGGCTCAAAGTGGCTCCCCGATTTTTTTTTTTTTTTTTGCTGATGGTTACCCTCCTTGCTAGTTTAGGAGATTTCTTAATGAGAATCTGTTTGCTTCACTTGATAAATAACTTTAAGTGCAAGTACAATACCTATTCCCATTGATTGGTGCCAATGGAACAATTTCACTTTATGCAACTCCCAGCACTAGGCAGCACTTTAAGAGATGAAATCGGGTGAAACCCATCTTGATCTGCGCCAAGGCATGCAGAACACTGCGAAGCAAAATACCCCCATTTTATTGTGATGCTTTCTGTAAGGCTGCATGGCTGATAATCTGCTGTTGCTACAGTGCCCTGTGTGCCCAGCGTCACCCGGGTCTGACTAATGAGACACAAGTTGTGTGCTAATCAGCAGAGATCAAAAGAGGCAGTGGCCATAACCTCCCATTGATTGATCCAGAGAGAGCCCAACAGTGGGTGGAAGATATTATTCAGAATGTTTCTCTCTGACAACAGGAACCAAGTGTGAATCCTACAGCTTTTCTGCTCGTCTGCTTATCATCACGGATCGAGACAGTCAGGGGGGAAATCTATATACTTCGGGAATAGAAAAATAATGCAAATTTCTCCTCACTGACCTCTATATGACTCCGCAATGCATTTCTAATCTCAGACTACACACGTCTTCTTATCCTGCTGTCAGGAATAACCTGTAATAAGACAACCACTAGACATTTCTTGCAGTTTAGTACAAGACAGTTCTGCCCTTTTCTGCTGAGATGATCATGGGTGATTCTAAAGCTCTTTCTGGTTTTCTTCTGACTATAATATAACATGTTGCTTGGGAGAATGGTTCAAACCCTCACACACCTCTGGGAAGGCAGGAAAATTTCAGCTGACCTCAGTTACTCAGGTTTTCATTGATTCTTGGCTGAGCTACAGTAATGAGAAGCATGAGAGACTAAATATTTAGAAAACACTAGGCAATCTAAAATCATGCAGCACATTTCTTGCTGGGGCTGCCAGAAGCATGTTGACCCTACTTTTTGCATCCAATCAAGTTCAAGGCTTCTGTCTTAATATCCAGGGAGTTTAATGTTTTTGGTCCAGGGTAAACAGAATTTTTCAAGCTCTGTAGATAATGTCTCTTTCTGGCCTGATGGAATGTAAAATGCAGTAGAACCTCTGCAAGAGACAAGATCTTCTAGGGGTGTGTGCTAAAGCACTATGAAACCTGTTCCCTGGGGACTTTAAGAACACGTTTAAGATGCACCTTCCTCTAAGATGGAGTCATCTCTAGATTGACTGCACAACACAGAGGAGGTTTGTTTGTTTGTTTGTTTGTTTGTTTGTTTTAAGACTGTCTCAGTCATCAGTAAGAGAGTCAAATGTGACAGCTGCTGGCCAAACCCACCCAGAAGACAGAAACCTGCTTAATATTGTGTATATTGCACGGATGGCCTCACAAAGTGCCCTGAAGGAGAAATTGTTCATCATTCTGAGCACTGTTTCAGAGTGGGAGGAGGAGGAGAGGAATGTGTGGCACGTTCCAGCTCTTCCATGAGTGTCCTCCTGTTCTGCTAGAGCTGTTCTCTGGCAGGTAAGATGGATAGGTTGGACTACAGCCATGTCTCCTTGTAGCCTTGCTTGTCTGCATAAGATACAGCTGTTCCTTTGTCTCCTTGTGCTGCACTAAAGAGTCATGGGACTTGTCCCAGCCAAAGTCACTAAAAATAGTTTCTGTAGTGAGTGACTTTAATATTTTCATGACAAGGATTTGCCTTATAGTTATATGCAGGTGAACAGATAGAAGCTCTAACATGGGGGCTTTGAATTCCTCGAGCTTTCTTTGGGGAAAAATTTAACTTTTGAAATCTCTAGGTCTGTTCTATCTCAACTATATTTCAGGGAAAAAGCCACCAGAATTAGAAGTATTAATATATTCATACTTAAAAGGTATGAATAACCTATAAAATTCTTAAATATACCATTTTTTGGATTAAAATAATGTCTTGCTACCAAATCTTAGCAACAAGAAGCGATACAACAAAATACATAAAAATAAACATCTTCATGAAGCCCTTCACAGGAAAGGAAAGAAGCTACAAATTGCTGTTCTGCTCCAGGTAGCTTTATCTCTATGTCAAAGAAAAGCATGGTCTAGAAACCTATGTATACTATGAAAGAAATTATTTATGACTAAAACCACATCCCCTTTTCAGGATAAACACTGACAAAACAAGAAATCCAAATGTACCTCAAGTGAGATTCTTCCTTTTTCTTTTTTCTTTTATTTTTGTTACAAAACCTGCTATTCCAGTTTTGCCCTTTCAACACTTTCTGACAACAGACCATTCTTCATGTAGCAATAAATCTGTTAGTGTAGGTGGCACTGGGATATTAGTTGGAAATTCAGTTCCTGAGCCTGCTCCTCCCTCTAGTGGAACACACACTCTTCTCATCAGTAGTTCTGGAGAAAAGCAATGGAAATACACAACCTTGGCAGCGTATTTTTCTTCTTCTGTACGACTTCTTAAACTGGTTCAGAAAACTGGATGGATGAGAACTGCTCCCACAGGCAGCTAAGACAACTTAAATATTGCTCCACCTGGAGCACCTGCTGGTGAGAGCCACTGCTGGAGCACAGGAGGAAGGTGTCTGTTTTGCTCTGCTTTGTTGTTTTTCCTTGGTGCTCGGGAGTACCCTGTGGATGTGACAGCTAATTATGTGTCTGTCACAGGGATGTGACACCCCTCTTCAAGAATCTGCTTCAAGTGCAGTAGTTTTTTAATTGGTTGGTACTAATCATCTAAAGTAGAATGACTGTAGTTCAGAAGTAAAATGCACATATCAATCCTTTTAAAATAAAAACACACCAAACAAACAAAAACAAAACAAAAAAGAAACAAACAAAAGAAAAACAAACAAAACCCTCAAACAAAACTACAAACTGCTTGTATAATGTTATGTGATTAAAAAAAATAAAAGGGGCAGTAAATGCAATATCAAATATTACATAACTTGTCTTTCTAGTAATGTTATTTTTGTTCAAATGTGGCATTTCTGTTTCGGTAACAATAAGCTACTGGTGAAGAATAGAGGGGATTCGCTATGAGAATGGAGATTACACACCTGATTTAGATTCCTGTAGGGAATGTAACATGGATTTAAGGAAACAAAACAAAGCTAGGTGTCCAGCTGCAGTATTACCTGCCAGCAATTTTCAATGGTTTCCATGAAAAGTGTTTGAAAACTAGAGAAACCATTTGAAGAGGTGTATCTGAGGACTTATTACTTGCCTGGCTCAGCTGTGGCTGGCAGACACTTGTTTGTGACACCAAAGCCTCTTCCCAACCCCTTCATGACTCAAATCCACCTACAACTTTCCTTAGACTTTTAAGAGACTAAAGATTATCACAGCATTAAAGACTTGAAAATGTCTATGTATGTTAATTATTCGATGATAAGCTGCATTTAATTAATACCATGTGGTTTGGAAATGTCTCAGTGGCTTTTTCAGCTGATTACATTTCCAGTTACAATTTCTTGTTACCTTGCATAGTGGCAACACAGTAAATAAACAGCAGCATCACGTTTTCAACCTGTAACTAAAGAACCTAATTCTGTTTTCCCTGGGTCGGTAGGAACACATTGACTAGAAACGGGTCATAAAGAAACACCAAGGTTCGAGATTCTCTAGATCAGCAAAAATAGTAAATGGGAACAAAATGTTTGAATTTTCCTGAACTTTGTCCATGTCTTTAAAGTCTGCTGAGAGCTTTTGAAGTACAGAATGTTAAGGAATGAATGCACTAAAAACACAAGGATAATAAATAGGAAAGGTACTGCACATTACGTTGTGAATGTTTCCTTGAGTATATTTTTCTTCAAGTGGTATATGATTTATGGAGGCTGCCTGTGTGAATTGTACCTCCCACCAGTAGCTTCTCCACACAGAGAAAGAACAGCTTATTGCAGCTGTCAGCTAATGAAATGACTCCTGCAGTTCAAGTAGTTACAGCTTTGGGCTGAAAAGTGGTTCTGACATTTTTGGCAATGTATCCTGATGTCCTGTGGCAGAGGGCTTTTCTTTTGCCACGATGTACAACTACTGCAGTGAGAAAACACCATGAAGACTGGAGTATCAGAAACCACTTTATCATTAATCTGCTGTTATGTTTTTTTGCTCAGTGGCAGAAAGTCCCCCAAAATTTGTGCAGAACATAATCTTTGAGGTCAATGTCGTTTCAGAGTAAATATACACGATATACAGAATAACTTTCTTAAGATGTAAAGCTTAGAAAAAGAATAAAAAATAGTAAGGGCCTGAGATTGCCTTTACAGAGGGTAATTGCATATCCATGTTGGAGCTTTGGCTGTCAGGGCACAGGAGGAGATATCTTCCACGGGATATTAGTACTTTGTAAGGCCTTTAGGTCAAGAGATGCATCATCTTAAAGGCATGCTGCACCTAGATTTTTTTTTTTTTTTTTTTTTGAATTCGCAAGTCCAAATATCATGCAAATGAATGGATAAAGCAGCTGGAAATAGTCTGATTCATTGCTGTACAGTTTATGGCTGTGCATGTAACTCAAAGAGATGTGACGGCAATTCCAGCATTTATACCTTATTTCTCTGAGTGTAAATGCACCCACAGACCTCTTATTACAGTCTAACTGGAGGGCTGGTGAATAATCTCAGCATGGTTGAGCAGCAAATGTTGGAGGATAATTGGATCTGCAGGCTAAGATAGTATGAGCATGGAAGGTCTGGTGGGGAAGATTGATAGGCAGTTATTTTACACAATGTTTGAAATCCGCTTTTTGTTTGTAATTTTATGTGCAAGATAAGTTGCCTTTAAAAGTTTAAAATTATAAGTTTTGATTCAAGTGAAAGATTGAGGTTAATGTTCCCTAAATAATGTCTCTGTAGTCATAAGCTGGTGAGCAGAGCATGCTGAAGAGTTCATTCAATAAAGCTTATAAGCCTTTAATTAAATTGTGAAGCCATTTATACAATGCTTTAAAAGTGGATCTTTGAATGTAAATTTGAGACACTGGGTTGAGGATCCTCAAGCATTATATGTCCTTACAGTGTACTGTACTTGCTTATAGGATACTTTTCCACCCCAAGTGAGACTTCAGTGAATTATTGTATTTTAAAAGACAAAAAAGCACAGCTGAGGCACTCTGTATAAATTCTGGCCTTTATCATCTCTTTACAAAGCTTCTAGTGGTTTGTTGGGATTTTTTAGCAAGCCTAACTGGGACAAGTGCTGCTGCAGTAAGCCTTTAAATAATATTATTGTTATCCCTTTGTCCCTTGTCTGTCCATTTCGTCTTCTTTTGATAAGAAATCTGTTCTTTCATTGTTGTTTATCTTAGGACACTTAACATCTCAGTGTAGGATACATTCTGCTCACTTCTTTGCAAAGTTATTCTATTTATTCTAGTTATTCTATCAAACATGTTTGATAAAGCCATAGACTTTAAGATAAAACTCGTCTGAAAGGAGGGGACTCAGTCACTCTGGTTGTCAGGCTGGGTTTCACAGTGGTGCTGGCCAACAGAGCTGGGATCTAGTACCTGAAATGGGGATGATTCTCCACTGTCCTCTTCTCACATGCTTCAAGCAGGTAAAGACAAAACACGTGAACAATTACAGTGACAGCTACTCTCTGTTCATAGCTAAACTTGGAATCTGCTACCTGACCCTGCAGTTCAATTTGCTTGAGAGGCTGAGGTTTCAAAGATATCCAAGTTCCTACAAGTAACAGAGGAGAAGGGAGAGACACAAATTAAGGTCCACATGACTACAGCCTTTATCTGTTGAGTGAGTCTCACTGGGTGACTGAGCAGTGTGAACTTCTTGGCTGGCTGGAGAGAATCAGGCTGCTCCAGGTCAGTCCCAGATCCTTTCCTCTTTTGTCCCTCTGCATGACTTAGGCATGTGCCAGTGGGAAATTGAGAAATGTGGAGATGATGTGCACAATATTCCACTGGGACTGGAAGGAAGGCAAATGAATTGGAACTAGCACTGTTTTAATAGAGCTGGAGAAGGGATTGAGGACCTGAATCTTTAGGAAGGGGGGAACAGCCTTCACAGCACAGGATGTTCATTGCAGCCATCCACAGGGTCAGCCTATGGCATTTTTTCAGAAGAAGCTGAATGCCACAACTTGCAAAGGAGAAGGAAGGGGGGAAAAGAACAGAGATAATAGGGTGTAGTTGCCATTAGCAGTAGTTCCTGAAAATGTGAGAACATCCCCAAAATTTACTGACAGGAAACAAATCCATAAATTGGCTGTTGCTCTGTCCCTCACAATTGCAGTTATTAGATCTCTCCCTTCAAATAGAAGAAAATGATATGACATAATTTTAGGTCTGGGTTTGACCAGCTATATGGGACTGTAGAAAATGCAAAATATTTAGCCTGCAGGAAAGGAGAATTAGTATGTCTTTAGCTTTTATCATACATTGTTAGTATCTTAAATGAGTAGTGTAAATTACATAAAGATGATTTTTTTGTACTTTAATAGACCCATTAATAGCTGTCTCTGAATCCTACAATTTTTTTGCAAGTAAACAGCAAAAAAATTTAAGCAGTCTAATGTAGAATACTCTTTTCCTTTTCCTGCTTTAAAACTTTATTCTTTTCTGGTGTTTAAATAAAATTGATAAAGTTTGAGATGGAAGTATCTATTTCCATTTCTACAGTTATGGTCTGTATATTTCAATTCTAACTTCTTAGGACAGGAGATTTCAATATTCTTACTTTCAATCTTCAAAATGAAAAGCTCAAACAGCTTCAAACTAGAGAAACTGTTAATCGTGAATAAGATTTAGAGAATATGAGAGGGGAAAATGAGCTTCAGCCTAACTTTGAATTCCTGAAGCAGCAACCTGGGATTCAGTACTTGGTTTCAGTCTCACACATTACACACTAATTGGCAGACAGGACTTTCTCCTTTCTGGGAATTGAATTAACCTTTGGCTGGAGAACTGCTGAAAAATGTATAATCCATAACTCCACACTGTTGTACAGCATTGCTGTGGAAAAGGGCTTGAGTTTGATTCTGTTTCTCAGTGTTTCACTATTCTCTGCCACATTAGCAGTCGAGAGGTAATTTTAAAGGCCTGCCTAAACGTAGTTGAGTTCACAGAAAATTGGGTTTCCAGTTGGATGTTAATTACTATTTTGCTTTCAGGCTTGTCTAGCAGGAGCACCACCCTCACTGTCTACACTTCTAATACTCACCAATATTTCAATTCTCAGGTAAAAGCAACATCTGCAGGGTTATGGTATCTTCAGTCTAATAAAAAGGTAGCAGTTGTGAGTGGGTTTTTTTTGGTTAAACTATAATTTTGTTTTGTTGTGGTTTTTTTTAGGTTTTGTTTTTTTTTTCCTCCAAGAATAAGGAGTAGTTAGACTGCACTAGAAAATAACCCTGTAGAAGTGATGTTTTAGAACCAAATTAAGCAAGAGTTTGGAGACAAATACGTGTACATGGAACTTGCAGTTGCATTGTTCAGTTAAACCACTTGCAAGCTGAACACATCAGTGTGGTGAAAACCTGCCAGGTGTGGGCAACCCCTTAATAAGCATCCTGCCCACCAATCAGTATGGGTTAATTTTTTTTTTTCTTTTCTTTTCTGAAAAGCATGTTTCATGTCTTCCCTGCACCCCTCCAAAACCACAGCAAAGAATCAGCTTGCCGTCATCAAACCTGATCCAAATCTGTGCATCCATGGCTTCAGTGAGCACAAGGACAACAGTTGCAGATCCATTCTTTGTCTGGAGGTTGAATTGGGCACTATTATGTGGAGTTAATGCCTTTGAGCATGATCAGAAGGAAAGAAATGCTGTTGCGGATTTGGAAGAGGCTGAACTTTTAGGTTTTGTTCATTTACGGACAAATTTTGAGAAAACTCAGTGCCACTAAAGGCATAATGAAAGTGTCTGGCACTTCTTTTACCACAAAATAAATTCCCATTCCTTGTGCAAAGCAATTATGAATAACAGTGTGCTGATTTACATTGATCTCTCTGCAAACAGATGAATAGTAAGGATGAGCAGTTTCTGTGAAAAGAGGCTGATAAATGGAACACAGGAAGCAATGGTCCTATTTATTTTGTTTTTTAGGCAGTGTGGTCTTGAGAACTGACTGCTGGAGCTCACAGAAATATTGTAAAAAATAAAACAACAGCAAAAAGAAAAAAAAAAAAAGAGGGAAAAGCCATAACAACCTACATTAAAACAACCTACATCGAAAATTAAATTAAAAGTCATATCAATCAACACTGGACATATAGAATGAATGTATTAGAGAAAATTGAACACAAAAAAAAATCAGAAGCACAGCTCTTTCTCTTCTTCTTACACAATTACTTTGAATATATTTATCTTCGGGAATGAAAAATTTTAAAAACTACTGTGCCATAAATGGAAAAATCAAATTGAAATCAAGTTTGTGCCTATGAAAATATATAATTGCTTTCATTGTGACAAAATGATTAGCATTTTTTGTAATAGCAAAAACATGTAATTTCCAACTTTTCAGTTGGAAGAAGTCACTCCCATTATATGCAAGTTAACGGCTGCTAATCAAAATGTTGGGGTTTGCACAAGAGCTGGTGAAAGACATCATAGTTATAATAATTAGTGCTGAAAGAATAGAAAATAAACAAGTAATCCCATTATCTGTACTGACAGAAATGAAAAATCTTAGACCAAATTATTCCTGTTTTCCAAGTTTAAAATGAGTAAGTGTGGCAATCGATTACTTCTTTTGCATTGCCTCTGTTGTACCACCAGCCTTATTGATTGGTTTCAATTAATGTATGCCAACAAGTAAATTAAGGTAGCACCTGAGGCATAATTCTCTGGGGGTTCATGTACACTGACTTCTTAGCATTCTTGCTGTTTTAATTCCTACTGAGCATATTGCTGGGAGCTACAATATTTTTCAGTCTGGACACGGACATTACCCATGGCTCTAATGACAGGTCATTTACAGCAAACCCATGTTTCACTGCAGAGATGTCTCTTTAAGTGACATCTTATCAATGGCAATTCAATTAGTCAACCCCAAGACTTTGAGATGCATCTCACACTGTGTCACACAACGCTGGCTGCTTTGCATTTTAAATGTTAGCTTCTGTCATTGCTCTGCTTCTGTGGTGTACATAAAAAAATGCATTTTCAGTACAATTCTTCGGTCAGAACTTCATAGAAGAGATTTTCCATGTTAAATGCAACTGCCTTCATTCCCAGCAATGCTGTCAGCTGAAGACACTTGTGGACTTGTACTGTGGACAGGAGCTTTTCAAAGCTGGTGCTCACCCTATCACCATATCCCACATGTCATTGATTGCTGTAAGCATCAAATGATTCTGAGCATCTGAAATATCAGAGCATCCAGGGGTGTAAAATATTCAGGTACTCCGAAATAAATGGGATGCATACACAAATACTATTGTGGAGTACACAGCCTGTCCATACAGGCAGAAACACAAACTATTTTAAAGTAGCAACATAGCAGAGAATTTATGGCCAGGTCCTGATTTTTCTGGGATACTTACTTGGTGAAGACATCTAATAAGATGTGGTCCTACTCTGCATCGGCCAGCTGAGGTCTTTAGGGATAAACAGAGTTGCTTCCCATAGGAAGTGGTGGTGTGCTGAAGAAGGTGCCTACTGGAGTGCCTACTTTGCAATTACACTGTTCTTTTTTTTCAGTGTACAGTCTGTGTATTGAGCATATACTGCTCAGGATGCACAGGCATAAAGCAAAGGAGATGTATTCCCAAGCTGTGCAATGGAAAACTCTGAGCAACATAGCACCCTTAAAAAGAGAACATATTTCAGTTAGTAAGTGCCCTAGGTGTTTATTGAAAACTGTTGGGAAATGACCAATACACCCAATAATAGTCACAAAAACATCCAAATATTTGCTGGTGGTAATTGAGCCAAGGGTCTTCTAAGCCAACCCAGAAATCTGGAACACCAGGCACTTTATATCCCTAAATTCTGTCTTCTAACTGTGTTGTAGCTTATGAGTGACTAAATACACAAGCCCTTCTTACCCTATCCTTATAAAAAAGAAATTGTGTTTCTCAGTCTTTTCAGTGGTACTTGAATGTTTTGTGGGTCTGTACCTTCTTATTTCTAAATGGGTATTTTCATATGTGCATCTTTGAGTTTATTGTAGAATCAGACTCAAAGCTATTCTTCCCATTGTAGCCTAGAAATAAAAATGCTTGTTATTTACAAAGAGAAAGTTATTGGCAAGGCAACTCAACTGGTGTACTTTGCAAGACTGTAAGCTAAATGTACACAGATAATTTCCCTGATAAGATGTGTGGTATTACAGAACACCAACTTGTTTAGCATGCAACATTTGTTTTACAAGTATGTGCAACATCTGATTCAGTATTCAAGATTCCGTGCTAATGAACAATTTTAACTAGTTTCAAATTACTGGATTGCTATTCTGAGATCAAATTTTAATGGAGGAAAAAGTTGTATGATAAGGCTCATTAAAAGATTTTAAAATTTAATTAGACTGAAGTTTTAAAAAAAAAAAAAAAAACTGGGCAAATTATTCCTGGTAGAGCTATGCTGCTTTGTAGTAAATAAAAATAACTCATAAGGAAAAGAGATATATGATATCCACTTATTTATGCTAGAAATGCTTTCATTTTGTTTTGTTTTGTTTTTAAGCTGGCAAAACATATATATTTCTATGCATATGTGTGTGGGCTGAGACATGCATATGTATTTTCAGGGCCCATCTTTGTTAGTGTGTTAGCTTGAATCAAGAGCCCGCTTTTGAAGTGCATATTTTTCTTTCTTTCTTATTGAGCTTTGGTTCATGTCATGGGGAGCTTTTGCAGTGCCTCAACTTGATTCCTTTCAGATGAAACTAGGATTCAGATTTGGAAGATTTAGCACACTCCAGGAGTGTAACTAATGCACTCCAGCTGCAAATGGGCATTCAGTCCAGAGAGCCAGACTAGAGTTAATCTGAAATAAAAAGCCTGAAAGGTGTACATTATGGACACGTGTTGTCAGCATCAACTGTTTCTCTCTACAGGGTTGCCACTATCCATCTATGAACCATCTGCTAACCTAGAAATGGCCTTTGAATTTTTGTATGTTCTTTATTTTATTTTTTTTTGTGCATGTCATTTGTGATTCTGTGTGATGGATTAGACATTTTTCCTACACAACCATAACAGGCACTGCTGTAGTGCAGCACAAAAAAGGTATTTACATGTATTCAGTGAGATGACCAGTTATAACAGCTTCATTACTGTATAATATTAGATTGTGGCAAAACCTGCATGATCTGTATCCCTCAGCAGAAGCTCACTTCTGTAGCCAGAACCATCTCTGCTGCTGCCACTGTCTTTTAAAACCTTATCCCAACTCTTGAACAGGTTATTATTCAAGCTGCTGTACAGTTCTGCAGAGCTAGTTGATGTTGCTGGAGTGTGTTTGAAATAGCAGCCCTAAAATTCACCCGCATGGAACTCAATCCCTTGCTGCACAGATTAAATTCCAATATGTATTATATTTTCTATTGTTACGGTGACAAACATTACAGATTTATAAAGTTACCTATAAATATGTGTTGCTCTCTGTAGTAACTGCTTTGCAGAGCCTTTCTGGGGTGGGGAAATGTATTTACATTTGCACACAGACAAGTTTTAAAACCCAACTGTACTTCTTCCATCTCTCTCTCTCTCTAAAGCGCTTGGTTTTGTTACTGCACTGTTCAACAATACTTCACTTTCATGCATTTGATTAAACCTGGATCACTGGAGAATATTAGCCCACATGACAAAATCATCACGTAATTTGGCAGAAGCATGGAGCAGTTGACAGACCTTGCCTAGGGAGAGCCCCGGGACAGAGCTAGCAGAGGGAATAAATTCACCTTTGACCAGAAGCAAAAGCAATGCCTTTTGGATTGAGAATTAAAGTCTTGCTGTAAAACGTTCCATCTGCTCCAACACCAAACCTTCAAATGCCTGCCACAGGAGCATTGAAATTTGAACTTTTAATAAATTATACTGTTGCATATATCCTTAAAATGAAATTATTCAGCCTCTCTCATATTCTGAAAAAACCTGATTGCATGCTTAACTTGATCTGTGTAAAGAGTAACTTAGCTGAACCCTGCAGAAGGAAAAATTATTTCTCATTACTTTTTCTGATTCTCTAATTAAAGTTGTAGGAGTACATATTCCTCTAGTCTTAGATGTCCAGTTCAGGATAAGGTAACCATTTAAAATGGAAATTACACTATATTTTCCAAAAATAAGATTTCTAAAAGACTCTACTATTAACCAACTTTACTTTCTCAAGGTTCATAAATATATTGAAATTTAGGGAATTACATTTGCCACTCTGTCTCATTTTGTAATCAGTGTTATGGGGTAGTAGAATAGTAAAATGTTATGACTTTCTATGTGGAATATGTTTTGTTTTATTTTCTGAGCCAGTGTATAGATATACTTGTTTAGGGTTGGGTTTTCCCTTGGTTTTCTTTTCCTGTTCCTGTTAATAGCGTAAATGAAAACCAGACCAGAAGGACGAAACATTGTTAAAAAGGAATATGGGGTAAACCAGCAATGTATTGGCAGGAAGAATCAGCAGCCAGAGGCACCCTAATGAGAATAAACTACTGTGATACAATAGGAGGAAAGAAATTCTTCCTGCTGTATTTTTTTTAAAATCTCTCATTCTCTCGTCCAAATCATAGATCTTTGGATGACATGAAACTCATTTCCTTCATTACAACTTTCTAGGACGTATTCTGCTTACAAACTTCAGTTTGTGACTTTGAATACTTTAAATGGAGCCATGAAAACTTCTGGCTCTGCCTTCTATTAAGGCCACTTAGAAAGGAAAACTTTGGCATGCCAGAATCATAAAGCTGAATATCTGGGGGTTTCTACTGAATGAATTAACCTCAGAATAATCCCCACTTAATCTCTATCTAGTCATGACCTAAGTGGATACATCTCAGGAGGAAAGGTGGTTTATGGGACCAAGACTCAGAACTAGAGTAACGTAGATAAGGGACACGTGTGTTGTATTTCACGTTTAATTTAATCAAGATGTTCAGTGGTGGTAACACGAGATAAAAATGCATTAGGTTTTGTCAGAGAAGTTTCTGGAAGTGATAGTGGACGTATGCCATTATGTGTTCCAATAATGTATCACTAAGTTGTTTGTTCAGAGTTTATTGAGAGAAATAAGTTTCCTTAAAAAATTGTAAATGAAACCTGATCATGATCTGTAAAAATCTTTTCTATCTATCCATCCATCCATCCACCAGCCTCAGAGGCTTAATTTGCTAAACCTACAAAACCACTGCTAGATTAAAAATCTTAACCACAAAACAAACAAACAAAAAAACAAACCCAGTTAAGATAGAAAAGTTAATTTGACTATTTTTTTTTTTTTTTAAGTCTGCTTGTGGCCACACATATTACAGGAACTTTTCCACAGTAGGATTTGCTTTCTAAATGTTTAGCATTCCTGTCTTGCATCAGAAACTTAAGTATGTTTGTTTGTCTTTGTGACATTCACAAAGATTACAGAACTGTTTTTCAATAAAATAATCTAAACAAATAAGTTGCTGAGTAGCTGTAATAAATATTTCCTGAAGTTAACCCAATACATCTTCTCACTGAATTTGTGAAACAAACCAGAAAGTATTTTCATTTTAGACAGTAACTTTTCTATCAGAAAAGTGGTTTAATGTTGGATAATACTCACTTTGGAAAAGAAAAAACAAAATCACAAACTACATCAAAAGGTATTTAGAAATGGCTTATTTGTACTAGAACATGAAGACCTGTGTTTGTATCCCTGAAAAAGAGAACTTTTATCTAGAAAGGCAAACTTCCCAGTACGTATGCAACTAAGCCGAAGTTGGGGAAAAAATTCCTGAAAAAATTCCTTCAACTTTGATTCTGCAGGTTTTTAACTAAATATAATTTTTTAACCTTACCTATAGGATCTAGCCTTCTTTGTTTTGTTTTGAAAAATAATAATACATCAAAATATTTTCCTTCTTTTTCCTATTTTCCTTATTTTTCATATCCAGCTAAATTGATAATTTGCTTAATAGAAGAGACCATTTGTGACCATGTATTATTCAAATTCTTCTGCAAACTTATGTTTCGTACAACATTCTGTTTGTTTAAGTTGTTATTCTCTGAACCACAGTGTCTAGACAAAAAGCTTGCTTAATAGAACTAATATTCCCCAGGTAGGGAGTTTAACATATCAAAGGTAGAAGAGACTAAATAATTACTCTTCTACATTGAATTCTGATTATGATTTAAAACATAATGATTATATAAAATATCAACAGAGCTTGAGTTTCTTGCAATTTCTGTTTTGGGAAGGAGGATGATTCACAGTTTTTTTCCTAGAGCACTGTGTTGTGGGCTGGATAACCCACACCTCTGTGACATCAGATAGTGCAGATCCTGTTTCTGGCTGGCATAAACCAGATGTAATTCAAGAGCGAATAAATTCTCTCTTAATTTGGGCTCCAAGTGACTGCAAGAACATAAACATTGTCAAAGACAATTTGATAGAAACCCACTGACATTTTCACAAATGTCTTGAAGAGGGAAGCAGGGGGAGAGAGGTGGCAAGAGGGGAATAGAATTTTTTTTTTTTAATTTGCATCTTTTTATATGCAGAACTTGTATATTTTATAACGGTTGCGCAAAATAATGTTTCTTGAGAAGAATGATTTTGATCTTTGGTGGTTATAGTACATAGAAAAATAATGAAACTTTTTTTTTCGGTAATTTTAAAACTTTTTAAAGATGATTTAAGTGCTTGCAGAGGAGTCATCTATGTAAGAAGAAAAAAAAGTCTTAATTTTGAGTCTAGACAAATATCGATTACTGTTGACCGAAACAAAAAAATGTTAGGAAATTTTCAAAGTAGTCATGAAATTTGTGTATGAAATTAGTATATTTTACATTCAGAATGTATTTGACCTGGACAATAAGTAGCAAGACTGTGATACTGTTCTTTAAGATCATGAATGAACTATGAATAAAGTAAAAGACATCATTTTATAGCTAAATGAGATGCTCTATAAGTCTGAAAACACAAGAGAGCATCTGATAATGGTCTCTAATCCTGATCTATATGTTTGGTAGATAGAACTAATTTTTCTTTATTGTGCTTGTGTAGTTGAAAACTGTTGCTGGTTAAATGAGGACAAAAGAGGGTCTTAGAACCATAGACTTCAACTCTTTTTCCTCATAGATCTGTACAGTCAGTGTCCAGATCTTTACAGAGAAAAAATTCTGTGAGAAAAATTTTCAAGATTAAAAAAAAAGATTTTAATATTCAGAAATTGAAGCTATTTTGCATTAGCAATATGAAGTTTCATCCACCTTGTATAATGTAGGTTACAAGTCCTCACAGGGTTTGTAACAGCAAAAACAACAAGCAATGTGCTTGTTAATATCATCTTTTTGCTCTTCATATTAGATCATATTTCTTATCCAAGAAGTAAAATCACATGATTCCTATGACAGAAAATAAGTTGTACATGTATCATGGGAATCATCCTCTCTAAATAAGCTCAAATTATACAAAAAAGAATTCTACATCATGAGTCCCGTCCTGTGTCCCATAAATGCTTCACTAAATGTAGCAAATGTAGGGAAAAACTTTACAATATTTGAAATATTGTTAGAAGCTATGGTCAAAAAATACACATGAAATATACTGTAAAATTCAACTTCTGTGTACAGATTGGGTTGATCTTGCCTTTATTCAGGTACTGTCATGTCAGATTCTTCTTTTAAAGAAATCTTGGAGTGCTTTAGATTTGAAAGGTTCTGCAAAAAGCTGCAGTGTGGTATTTAATTTATCTTTCTCAATACCAAGAAACAAAAAGCCCATACAACTGCAATACCCCCCACCAAAATCTGATACTAGTATGGATAATAGTATCCCTTAAATCAGTTGTCCCCATCTCTAAATCCTTATTGAAGTCAGTTGAAAGGCTTTTGTTGTCTTACTGGGGCATTTGTGTTTTAGTGACCCCTCTCTCAAGATTAAAGGTTGCCATCATTATGGGGCTCCGATTAAGGAATAAACCTGCTGTGTCTTAGTTCAGCTGGTCAAAAATCCATTACTGAATATTTATGTGGAGACATTATTTCATGTCCTTGCTGTCATTCATAAAAAATTAAGTAATATGGAAAAGAGAGCAGCAGAGATGTCCTTTTTGGCTATGAAACTCTGAAATAGTTTTCTGTGAAGTGCCCTGACATTTTCTCTCCAGTACAGAATATTTACAGTGCTAATATAAATGTCTGAGGCGCAAATAGTTCCTCCTGGGTGTGTAGAATCTAAACCAGCAGAACCCTTGGAGTCAAGCCAGAGATTTGAACAGCCTACAGAAGTATTTTCTGTAAGCCATATAGCATTTGGGTCTGGAGAGTATAAATAAAGATACAGTGAAACCAGTCTGAATGGCAATTTACCACATATTCAGCTATGGCCATTGGGGCCAGCTAGTGCTGGAATTTATTTCCCTGAGAGTTTATTTATGTCAAGTACAGGGTGTTACTGTAATTTTGGAGCAGGCTCTCTCACAGGCATGGAGCTCTTGTGTGCTTCTCCAATGCTGCCAGCAGGTTGGGCTCTTGGTTTCCCATTCTGATGGGATGGCCCCTTCCATATTTAATAAAAAACGGAGCAATGAAGGTAAAAAATGTAGGTCTGCCTCTATTTCTAATTAAGCATTGCTGCTGGAAGTTTTCAACATATATATTCAAAGTTAATGTATCGGCAGAATTCTGCACTGAGGGAATGGTGGTTGTTCACAATGGGATCCAAGACTTTCACTTCCTTATTTTGCTATGGCTTTATTAGATGACATAGGAACTGGCATAACTGCTCTCAAAAGTTTGTGAAACAGCCTCCTGATAATACTAATGAAACATCCCTGCTGCAAGGCTGATGTGGACTTCATTTTTGTTCTATCACTTATTTTAGGAGGGAGTACTCAAAGATTGTAGTGTATTCAATTCTGCATGTTTGACACACTGTATATTTCATAGCTTCCTAGAGATCTGCTGCTCTTTTAAACAAGTTCAGTTAAATATTTTGTTTTTCTTTCCATCCAAACATTTGAACTGTGGAATGCAGTAAACTCCTACAGCTGCACAGACCCAAATTTCAGTGAAGCATGAGCGTCAGGATTGGAGAGAAAATGAGGAAGGTGTGTTTTTCTATCTGCAAAGTGACTGTCCATAACTTCAGTTCTCTTAGTTTTTTCTGGCACTCCGTATGACAAAAGGGCTATCTCCAAGTTGCTTTGAGACACTTCATAAAACCCACTGCAGCAACAGATGGAGCATCAATACAAGATGTATGAATTTGTGGATGAAATGGTCTTTCAAACAAGAGTGTCCTTTCTGCTTTGTTCATGAATTTCCTTTATATCTTACTGCCAGTGATCTGAATGTTGAAGAGTTGCCATTATGACTATTCCACTTGTCTCCATGATAAATGAAAGTTCCTGGCTCATGTTAACTGGAAAAAAAAAAAAAAAACCACTTTGAATTTAAAATAAATCTCTGACTTTGTTAGGCTCATTGCATTTGTGGATTTAGGCTTTGACTCAGAAGTAGTTAACAAGTAAAAAATCTAAAGCACGTACTGTGTCCATGAGGTCATCAAGGCTACAAGTGTGTTGACTTTTGGCCTTAAGATGAAAATCTGCAGTTTCATCAACACAGGCCTTCTGCTGTTTACTTTAGTGAGGTCACTCCTTAATTTCAGTGAAATAAAATGGTAATTTTATGAGTCAGACTCAGTCTTGCTAGAGTGATTTAGAAATTCATGTCTACCAATCTCTATACTTCAGACATCATGGGTTTGAAGTATGATACTTATTTTCCTTGATTTCATAAATAATTTAGATTAACAAAATCCAGATGGTTTAGAGCTCCCAGTAGCTACAAGTTCAAGAAATTGTTTGACCTTTGAAAGGAAGACTCTATACTTTTTCAGTTCTTTCAGCATTTTATTCAGAGCTGAACAATTCAGGGGTTTTATTGATCAGTTTCTTTCTTAAGAAGTCAATTTTCTTTAAACATCTGTTGGAGGCATATTTGGAAGTAATGAGTATGTGCTTAATATGTATCTGATAGAATACACAACATGAATGTGCAGTTTTCAATCCTTCAAGGAAATCTTCCTTTACAAGATTTCCTGAAGAAACTTAAACTTCTGGACATCAATTTCAGTATTTTGAAGTATTTTAAGGATATATGTTATCCTTTGAAAAACAAAGAACATGTATGAACCATAAGGTGGTGTTGTGGATATGTGTTGATTTCTGTAAGACACATAGCAAATACTCTAGTTTTGCTCCCTAATTCGGACACTTCCTTTCATTTTTTTGCTGAAAAATACTCCCTCATGAGAAAATGAATATTCTGGTTGATTCCTGCAAGATATTATATAGAAAAAATGTGTCAGATGTCTTGTGAGTTGCTCCTCCCTATTTAGTTGGGGGATGTTGGGGGATGCATAATAAATAAAGAACTCCTCAATACATTTTTGTCAAAATCTGTGTCAAGCTGTCACAAGCTGTATTGTTTTCCTTGATGTATTTAGTAAAAAAAAAAAAAAAAAAAAAAAAAAAAAAAAAAAAAAAAAAGTGTGACTTACCCATGGACAAATATTATGCTTTGTTCACTTTTTTATTAAGTTTATTTTAGGAGTCATTGCTACTGATTTTGTATTTTGATTGGAAGAATAGCATTTGCCTAAAGCTTGAACAATTTGACAGCTCATCTGTATTAAGTTATCAAAAGTTTGCTGGAAGTGCCAGGAGTCTAAAGCAGAATAGATTAGCAGAAGCTGATTGCAACATCTGGGTTATAAATCAGAGCTGAAAACTAGAGAGCTTTGGCATGGTTTTTAACTATTCAGACTTTTTTGTTGTTCAATCTAAAGTGCAAAATGAGTGTTTCTCCAGTATAACTTCAAGGCTCAATATGTGATGCTATTAAAATATTATTTCCATAAATAGCCAGAGCGTTATGGCAGAAAATCAGTTATGAATTTAGGTGTGGACATCTCTGGAATGCTGTGAACTCAATTTTCTCTCTGTGGCTTTATTTCTTGGGCCTCTTTTTTAGGCAGGAGTCAGGATGGAGCAGCACTGCTTGCCACAGTGACTGATGAATGATTGCATAGCTCTAATGGGACAAATAGAAAGAAGAAATGAAAGGGTAGAGAGACATCCCCTCATGCCTAGTTAGAGCAGTACCCTGTACACTAATGTGATATTTTATGGTTATTTATCCCCTGGCACTATTTAACACCACCAATTTTGAAGATAAATGTAGTAAAAGCATTTTTATCCTGCTGCTATGAAAATGTGCTTTTAATAGATTTAGGTTTTCTTGGGTCATAAGGAAGAAATAGAAAGATTTTGCAGCTTTCTAAAGGACTGTATTATATGTGGAGTTTAAAATGTCATAAAGCAGCTTGAAACACTGTAGGGAGTCTATGCAGTAATTGGAAAAATGTTTCATACTAATGTTTGGATTGCATTAGTGTGAGCTGTTGGCATACATTTTGTGACAATAAACATGTCTTTGCTTAATTGTAATTATAGCTTACAAAAAGGTTTAAAGAAAGAAAGTCAGAAAGGTACTTTGGTGAGTATGGATAATGACATTTTAATGCACTTAAGGCACAATGCAGCACTCCTAAAGACCAGCTCTGGCTTGCATGCACTGTAGGTAGACCAGCTTTACATATTTATTTAATAATATTTGGAAAGTTGGGGAGTTTGTTAGGACTTCTCAGTTCTACCCCTTTTCCTTACAAATTAACAGCTGACAGGGTTGTCTGTCTGTATCTCTTCCTCTGATTAAATTCCTGTTAACAACACATGAGCAGATTCTAATCATTATTCAGTATTATACAGGGACCGGTTACCAAAATTTCGCTGGTGCTGTTGTCTACAGATCACCCCTCCCACAGCAGGTTTAGTCAGCAGAGCAAAAGATGGAAGAGCCAGAATCATCCACCTTTGAAAAGTCACTTGAAAAAAAAATAAAACAAAATAGTAATAATAATAATAATAATAATAATAATAATAATAATAATAATAATAATAATAATCTAAGTATGGGATCTGTATCAGCATTTCATACCTCCACAGCAGCCCATTGTGAATGCAAAGCTGGGATTTTGTGTGCAGATTAGAACCTTGTGGAAATCCCCTAAAAATCTTCATATATTTGTAGTTTTCTATTTAGAACGACTGAAAACTCTTAAACTTAAAATCTGGATTGTATACAACTGGGAAATATAAAATTTATTTTCCTGTCTTCACAACAAGGTAGGTCTGCATGACTGGAAAAGATAATTTAAAGGGGAAAAAAACAAGGTGAAATATGTTTACATGTAATAGGGAGACTTCAAGCAGCAGGGGTTTTTGTTTCATTTGACTTTCTAAAGAAAATTTAAGATGTAACTTCTGTTTTCACCACTGTCGTTAATGACATTACAAACTATGTTGAGCGGCATAACTGACCGATAGCCAAAATCCATGTGATTATAGCATCTATTTTGTGTGCCAGCTTCCACAGATAATGTGGATCATGGCAACAATGTGATTGACTGGGCTTCAACTTGAGCTACTTACCCAGAGCCCTCATGAGTTTACCCTTGATCTCTGGTGTGCCAAACAGCCACACCTTCCTAGGGGCACTTCTCTTGTGAATGCTTCAAGACACATCAAGCTGGACGGATAAGTAGCACGTGTTTAACCCATATTTTGATTGCTATATTTTAAATTTTGCACTGGGCTTGCAGTTCCCCACCCTAGCCCTTCCTTTTCCTTTCTTATTTATAGAAAACATAGTGCACAAATACTGTGTTCAAAGTTTCTGCACTAAAAACAGTCTCTCATTGGACACATTCCCTGTAGTGGAACCCACATTATCCAAAGTTGTCAAGGTGGAATCATTAAGACATGAAAAGTCATGGTTTCATTCTATGTATATAGCTTTTATATCTACTGCTCGTATATCTGAATTCAGTAATTCAACTATATAAGCAGTAGACGTGTGAATAACAGGTAACTCAATCAAGCACAGCGCAAAGACAGTTCACCACAAACGTGGTATATCTCTACACGGAATATGGTGCAGAGGTTTACAGATAAGCCAAACTAACTCTCTCAAGCAGCTTTAGAAGAGTGCATTTTCTCTGAAGCATTAAAATTGTTAGACTAAGACATGAAACTCTACTGAAGACTTTTTGCACTGTTTTCTCTCAAGCAATTCTGAGTAATGGTTTCCATAAATTATTTCTTTTCCAAAGCTAGAACTATGACTGTAGGAATTTAACCAGTTAATCACATGCTATGATAGATGAGAAAATTGACCACACTCCTCTAGGTGAAGACCTAAAAGCTTCTGCATTCCTGGTAACAATTTATGATGGTTATGTTAAGCGCTTTAAAATGTTCTGGTTTTAATTCATTTTTTATTTTCGTGGCATAAACACAGGGGTTTTTTTTAAATATCTGGCCCTCAGTGAAATGTAATCAGTCTGACTGGGTTTTTAGGGATCTTTGATTTACCTGTCCTCTGTCAAAGCTCTGGAGGTGGTAATGGAGAAGGGTCTTTGCCAATGATTTAAGGTATTTTTCAGGGAAGAGCAGCAAAACTGGAGAAAGCAATTGTGTGCCTTTCCATGAACAGTTGTCCAGCTTTTTCTTTGGTGGTCATGACACTGCACTTTCTTTTATTATAGCATAGTAAGATTTTTGTTTAAAGAGGTGCATTTTCATAGTGTACTAAGTGCTTCTAGTCCCAGCCTCAAGTGGAATATCACACACTATGTGAAATCATTTTGGCAGCTGTGTTCTCCAGAAAATGCCCTGTGGGGGGCCAGGGAGATGCAGGGGATGGTTGAATACAACATGAATCCTCATCTGAGGCAGGAAGAGTCCTGTAGAACAGATCAATGAAAGATATGGCTCCAGATGGGAAGTATATCTAGCAGAGGGCTGCTGTGGATACCAGGAGCCAATCTCCCTTGTCAGGACAAGCCAGGAGACAGGAATTCTGCTAAGAAGTTGAGAAGCTCTCCCATAGCTTCTTCTTGTCCCCCTTGCTGCACCAGAAAGCTTTTCTGATGTAGCCCCAAGGTTGTATTGGTATCCCTGCACAAGCAGGAATCTCTTACTCTCCTTCCAGCAGCTCTTCCACACTCTGCTCTCTGACCCCATCTGAAAGAAAGAGCACCCTGCAGGCGTGCTGCTCCTGTACACACCTGAAGCTCAGCTTTATGAACTTTAGAGAATTCCAGACACTGGGAAGTAAAGGTGAGAGCAGTGTGGTGCTGTAAACCCCATCACAAACCATTGCAACCTGCCTTGTGCTACAGGCCTGCATGGATTTTATGCCAGTCTTGAAGCATGTTTTGACCAAAAGAAATGTTTTGGAATAAACGTTCAATCCACCTGTGTGGATTTTACACCATGGAAGGTGTCACCAATGCTGCCTTCAGAGCTCTTGAGAGAGTTGTATGGTTGGAAGGAATAATTTACTACCCAGTTAATTTTTTCCTCACTGAATGTTAGTACTGCCCCAGATATGTGTGTTTTACTCTTTCTGTCTAATATTTTATGGGTTCTATTAGACTGAATTTTCTGCTAATAAGTCAAAATCAGATAATTCCACTTCGTTGCTGTTCTCCCTCCAATTTCTTACATGAAGCTGCTGTCAGAGGCTGAACTGTGTTTATTTATCCTTTATAGGCCAAAGCATGTTGTCTCTACAGCAAATAATCACTGTCTGGCTGACTTTATTGAGCATCCATGCCAATTCATACTAAAAAATATGCTTTCCATGTACTACAAAGTCTTTTTAAGGCATCTGAGAATGGAGTATGGTCTCAGTACAACAGCAGTACTTGAGATAAACCCTTCAGAGATCATCTTCCTGACATGAGGAAATAAACCGCTTGATACGGTCTGTCTGAAAGTCTCTTGAATCATTGGAAGTGAGTTCCCAGAAGGCAGGAGAAAATCAAGTAGTAGGATCATGCTAAAATATCAAAAATACTGCCCTCCCAATAAAATTCTTTGTAACAGTCACATTTACCTGGAAATTTTTCACTTTATTTACCAACATAATAACCCCAAAATGCCCAGCTCCAGGAAAACAGAGAGAAATGTTTTCCAGCTTCCAAGCCTACTTTGATTATCTAGCTCCAGAAAATGTTGCCTTGCTTAATTAATTACCTCCAGGATTCATAGCTTGCATGCTTTTGTTAATATTCACTAGAAATGAGACACAATTGGGGTGTACAGATAGTGCTTGAATACAAAGAGCAGTTGTTTTCCTTCCATAAATCAGGACACCAGTTTGGTGTCATCTCTTCATGTCCCCTACTTCTGTCAGAAGACAAAATGGGTAAATGACTTTATTATCCGTATTAAAGGATGAACGAAAGTCTTCCACAGAAATGTGGAGGAAGAACACTGTAGTGACATTTCCCAGTGCCTCCAGCAAGCAGACTGGGTGAGATTTTTCTACATACATTTTCCTTACCCCTGCTGGTGTGAGGGTGAACAGACTGCACTTGAATATTTAGACCTCGCCTTTCCTGAAAACTTCATTCATAGTGATTATATGTTCTGCTTCACTGACAGCTTGTGGTAGGGCAATTCATTAAGGCTAATTGAATTTTGAGGGGAGGGAAAAATAACCTTTGGATGTGAGTGGGAATTATTGAGAGACACTGTAATGTACATGCTTATAGTTTTCAGAGTCTACAACAAAGAATATACTGATTTACAAAAAAACAAAGGTAATTTCACATTTGAAATACTGGAGTTAAAATCAGTCTGGAATTAAAAATAGTCCCTTTTGCTTCCTCATTAGCAATCATGATTGTTTAATCAATAGCAGTCAGGAGAAGTGACACAAAAACCTGCATCGCTGCTGAAGCAGGCAGGATATTGACATTTAAACAAATGCCTTAAACATACTGTGCTTACACTTCTGGTTTTAATATTAAAAGCTAGTGGGGGAGCTTGTCTTGTCTTGTTTTATCATTCATATTAATCTTGCATGCACAGCAATCTTCATGCTGTTATTTTGTTGTTGTTGTTGTTGTTGTTATTTGGAACAAGAAAGAGAATCACAAACCTATCAAATCATCCTTTTCTTTCAAGAGTTTGACTGAAACCACTGTAAGATTTGGAACTTTGGAGATATTTCCATTGATCTCAGCTGCTATGAGCACGGATGATAGCCAGAATAAAACAAAACAATTTCTCAGGCATTCTTCATTCTAATAATTCATGCCTGAAGCTTTTCAGCAGCGCTGTTGGTGAACCATGTGTCTGCACTGATTTTTGGGGTTCTGGATAGCCCTCAGTAGGGCTAATGAGATCTGAGAATTATATAACATTAAGTTATGAAGTATTTTCAGAGTAGTCAACTTACAATGTAATTTGGAAATTACCAATGTTGAGTTTTGTGATTCTCTGTGGACTATTTAAATATGGAGGATGCATTTTTGTGCTGAGGTTAACATGTTAGTTCTTTGTCCTTTCTTATTTCATAAGAATTTTGATTCTGTGACTAATTTTTATGCTATATTAAGATTCTGGAATGTTCAAATGGCCTTTGTGAAAGACATACTGACAAGAAATATGCTCTAACTATTTGATCTCCCCTAAAGACATTTGAAGAGATATCATACATTCATTACAGGGAGATTTTTGGGTTTGATGCTCTGCAACCAGGTGATTCATGGAGCATTTTGTCTATTTTTTGAAATGCTGGGGATATTTTTGTCTTTGCTTTTAACATGAATTGCATTAAACCTGACTTTGACCAGCTTGACAGAACCACACAGAATTGAAAGTGCACTTCTTGTTAATTTATGTGAGCAAACAGAATGGAAATATTTTTGAATCCATATTTGTAAAATTACCAAGTTCAACAGACCCCAGATTTTAGCTGAGCACTAAAAAAATAGCTAAACAGGAGGAAAACAAAATTAAATACTTCTAGAATTAGTTTTGTCTATTCCACTTAGCGTTTTAAATGTTTCTGTGTTACCATACAGTTTTTAGCTCTCCGGTTAGGACAAATTCCATCATCCCTTCCTGGGAGATGAGTTGAGGGACTGTTCTGAGTCAGTGTGCCCAGTTAATCTGTTGCAAAGTTTTAATTGTAATTCACTCATCCTTTTCAGGATATGGGGTATGAATAGGGCCAACAATAATGAGCTGAAGTCTAGAAAAGAGGAGTCTTTTGTGACAACACTCCTTTCTTTCGCGCTTAACACCCAACTGGCTATAAAAAGTATCTAACAATTTGTTGAGGCAAAATGGTCTCAGCCACAGGACAGTTTACTTAATTTCTTGCCAATTAACACAAGCTTCTAATGACCAATTTGAGTATTGGGGAGGAAAACGAAGATAAACAACCAAGCCCTGCAGCAAACCTAAGCAACCAAGTCCCTCTCTGGGGCAGCCAAAGCTGGGATAAGACCCCTTCATTCCCTAGCCCTTCCAGTCCTATAGGGACCCAAGCCCACATTCCCTCTCTGCCCCACACCTCATCCAAGCAAGCAAGGACAAAGAACAGCCTTGGAGCCATCTGGAAACTTTGCTGTCAGGGACTCAAGCCAAAGTCAAGTCAAGTCCTCCAGCCAAATTCACAAAGTGGTCAAACCTATCAAGGCATACAGTGCAAAGCAGTAACCATGCACAGTTAATCACAGAAATCTCTGTGGTTGACACCTAATAAATATTCATGGGCAAGTGCTTCTGCCATCATTACATATTTTAAAATAAAGACCTCTGTGTGAAATTGAAACCTAATGTTTCATCTAACTTGTTTGCAGTGCAGAAAAATAAAAGGAGATTTTTACCTATTAAAATGATAGATTGCGTCTCCTTAAAGGATGATAATAATTAGTTGAATAAACATCTAGAAAGTAATGATCTGTAAAGATACTACTATCCCACTTTCACATGCAGTAATGAATGCAATAGAAAACATTGGTGTGCTGGTTTATCAACCAAAATGATGGCTGTACATGACATCCTTACTGATAGAAAATGCAATAAACAAACTATTCCAAACTGTTTTGAATTAAAAATCAGTTATTTTTAAAATCTTTAAACACTTGTAAAGTGTTGTCCGTGGTTCAATATGAGTAGTTTGAATATGTTTTTCCGGCTGCATCAAAGTAATAGAATCTACTCTTGTGAGACCCCACCTGGAGCACTGTGCCCAGCTCTGGGGCCCCCAGCTTAAGAAGGACACAGACCTGTGGAAGCAAGTCCAGAGGAGGGTAACAAAGATGCTCAGAGGGCTGGAGCACCTTCCCTATGAGGACAGGATGAGGGAGCTGGGGCTCTTCAGCCTGGAGAGGAGAAGGTTTGAGGGAAAAGTTATAGAAGCCTTTCAGTATCAGAAGGGAGCCTACAAGGGAGCTGGAGAATGAATGCCCTTTTTACAAGAGCGTGTAGTGATCGAACAAGAGGCAATAGCTTCAAACTGAAAGGGAGTAAATTTAGATTAAATATTAAAAAGAAATTCCTTACTGTGAGTTTGGTGAGGCACTAGAATGGGTTGCCCAGAGAACCTGTGGGTGCCCCATCCCTGGAGCCAGGTTGGCAGGGCCTTGAGTAATCTGCTCTCATCAAAGGTGCCCCTGCTCATGGCAAGGGGTGTTGACCAACACATTTGGGGTTGAGGAGCACATTCAGTGCAGGGAGCTCAGGGTGCAGGTGCAGGTGGAGGTGCAGGTTCACCTCTGGGTGAGAACCTGAGACAGGAGGCTGTGAACTGCCACTCTTTGCACAGCAAAGGGCACAGGGACCTGTGACACAGCCAGGTGAGGGACACTGAGACACATGGCAGGAGCCCATGGCTCGATGGCTCAGGAGGAACAACAGGACTTTGGTGTGCTTGGACTGTGAGAGGATAAAAGCCCAGGGGTTCCTTTGCTCAGGGTCCCCCCTTGGAGGCATCAGCTCAGGCTGCTTCTGTGTAACTGCACTGTGGATAAATGGCTTTATAGAATAAAACATCTGAGACTCTGCTATGGAAATCCTGGGATTGAGCTGGTGTAGAAACCTGACCTGACTGTGGGTGGGGTGTGCAGGGAGTCAGGCAGGGACCACTGGGACACTGGAGCCACTCCTTTGGAGGGGCCTTAGTCCCAGCAGTGACGCTGGGAGTGTGGCTGCTAGAGAGTCTTATGAATGGTCACACTGGGAAGTTTTCTTAACTGGGGATTGGAACTAGATGATCTTCAAGGTCCTTTCCAATCAAACCATTGTATCATTCTATGAAATTCTATGATCCTAATGTAATTGAGAAGAAAACTTTATCTTTAATAGAAATTTTTTTTTTTAATAAGCATGCTGTTCCTGGATTTAAGGATAACAGTGAGAGAGAATGATTTAGACATTTTCATTAGGCCTGCGGGGTTTGGTTTTTGTGATGCAATAATCAGTAGTGTATCCCTCCATATGGTACATGGATTAGCTGTATACCATGATGACTGTGACACTGTATTAAATACAAATGTAAAAACATTTACACATTACTATGAATGAATAGGTGTATTTGTTTTAAGATCAAATTGTTAGGCAAGCAAGTCTTATACTGTTATTTCTTCCTCCAGTTCTTACCTTGTGGAGGATGTTTTCTTGTGTGTTTGACAGATGGTTTGTTCAGCAGAGTTATTCAGACATCAGAAATGATACTCTTCAGAATTTACTATCCCTGTATTTCAAAAGAGTTTATAAGTTCACACATGACATATGATATGTTTTTATGCCTTAGGGAGGAATACGTAAAACAGTATTGGATAAGAAATGAAAAGATGGGAAGGGAATGAAGAGCAGACAAATGGGTTTCAAGAAAATATCTGATTCTGGTGTCAGTGTAGCTATTCCTTCTGTTTCAAATCAGCAAACTAAAAAGCATAAAAAGATAATTTTCACCAATTGACCTAAACTAGATTTAAACACCAGTTTAGCTGAATGACTGAGGTGTCAGGTTTTGAACAGTTATAGCTTGTGACTGTCAATTTACCAATGCAAGGTAAATCAATATGACCTTCATCTGAATGAAATTAAGAATATCAACTAGAGGCTTGTATCATTTAACACTGTGATTGCAGATAAGCTGATTCAATTTATGTAGGCTTAGACCATTTCTGGTTTGGATCTGTGCAGGACTGGCAGCATATTATAAGGGGAAAAAAAATCGTAATTGTTAAATTGGAGTTTACTTTTAAACCATCCAAAAGCCACTTGATTGGATTAGTGTTCATGTGGTTCAGGAGTGACCATCCAAGCTGTGGCTGGATGAGACACAAATGTCAGTGGCAATACAAATTAAAGGGTTCCCACCTTCCTGCCCACTCTGTCTCAAACACACACATTTCTCAGGCTGCTGCATTACAGACTATGAGGAGAATTAAACTTCTACAAGAAGTGTCTTTCCTGAATTTTTTTTTTCTTAAATGTGAAATTCTTTTTAGATCCTTGGAGGCAATCAATATCACTAAGTAATCCCAACTTTGGTTATTCTTAAAACCTAATGATTTTTAATGCTGTACCTATCTCTGCCTCTCTCCTGTAGCCCAGTTCTTACCTCCTCTGGGCCAAGAGGCCACCCAGCTCTGGGATCAATTAGGGTCTTCCCTGAAACACATCCCTGTACCTCCAGCATAGCACAGAGGGATCCTTTGGGAAAGGACTGTTCTCCAAAGGGGGTGTTTTCTAGCCCCTGGTTAACCCACTTCCCCTTCAGCGTCTCAGTGGACCTTGCCATTGCATTGTGGCTTCCTTTTGAATTATCTGTTTAAATTTTAAACTGCTTTCTGGAGTGTTCCCCCTGGGTGTTGTAGCGAAAACTTTAATCTCATGTCTGTGCTGAGAGGCATGAAGGAGGTCCCGTGGTAGTTCTTTCTGACAGGGAAATGGATGCTGCCTCACAAAACAAGTTTGAATTTTACTCCCAAAGTCTCCAGGCAGTTCTTTCACAGCTTTGCTAAGAGGCACGGACAACGCTTTGAGAAAAACCATCTTAAAACAAGCAAACAGAAAATATGAAAAAAAGCTTAGTAGGCATTCAATTTTGTTGCTGGCAACTAACTTTTCAGAATCTTAATTTTAAATCTACGTAATGCTTTCAGACACTACTTTGGATTTCCAGATTGGAATACATTCACAAAGTAATTTAAACCCTTCTCAGTGAAAATTTACTGGGATGCCCAGGCTAGCGTGGTTTTCAATCAATAACCTCTCCTTTAGTAACATAGTATCCTGTTGACAAGAAAAATAGTGGATATGTCTCTCTGTAAATCAGTCAAAGGGGATAAGCCCAGAGAAGGAGTAGAAACTAAATTCTCCAAATCAATAGCTACTGTTGTGTATCTGTCACCTCCACTGTGTGGCAGGAAGTGTGGTTGAAACTGAAATAGTTATTGATGCATTTTCAAATTTCAAACGTTCACTTACTTGGAGATACTTAATGAGAGTTTTTAAAGCACCTGATTACTTGTCCTGTCTCTAATGACCTCGGGAAGTCAAAATCGATCTTGGATTTTATTTTTTCCCCACGACATATTGCATGTGTATATCCACAGACTGATTTTCCAAAGGAACTGAAGTGACTTGCATAAGGTGGAAAACCATGGATGCCATGGTTTCTAGAGCTGCAAACAAGTGCCATGAGCACCAGTGAACCCTTCCTCCCTTCAGAGGGAAGAGCCCCAGCACTATGAAGCAGCTGAGTGCAGTGTTGTGCTGACTCAGAAACACGGCAGAGACCAGCAGTGAGGGTGAAAGAATCAGAATATTTTGTTCCTCTGGTTTGGCTACCTGGGCTGGATTCTTTTTGAGGCATATCTGTGATCTGTGCTGCTCTGGCATGGCACTGCTCACCTCTCTAACAGCTTTTGGGTGCTAAAATATTTAAACTATTAAAAAGCCAGAACAGGGTGGAGGGTGCAAGGTGTGTAAAATTGCATCTACTAACTGTAGGTCTTTTCTGGAGAGTAAGAACCTGTTTCTCATCTAAAGTAAGCAGATAAAATTCACTGTCTTCCATGGAGTTAGGTGATTAATGGGAACTGATGTCTCTTTGATGTTTGCTGCTTCTCCCCACTCAAAGAGAGTGTTGGCAGAGGAAGTTAACTAAGAAAGGTAGGAGAGCAGTGTTAGAGTGTGCTGGTTACAGAAAGGTGACCTGCAAATCAATTTGAAGGTGCACGCTTAGTGCCCCCAGTAATAGCCAAGCTTTCAGCACATTATTATCCAGCCTCACCTGGATCACTGCCCTCAGTTCATGGGATCACATCAGCTCTGCTGGACCATGGAGCAACCTAATGGTTTAGTGTCTTCCACTGAACAGCAAAGTTTGGTAAAGCATTCACTTTTAAATACATTAAATATTACTAAGAAGATTTTTGAAATCAGATTTAATTTCTTTTCCCATCTTGATGAATCTAATTATGAGCCCTCTCATTTTTATGGCCTGCTTGACAAGGAAAAGATTATTAGCAATCTTAATATAGTCATACGAGTTACAGTCAGGAAGTTCCCTTCTTTGGGACTTGCATGGTATTGGGTTGCCTTAGAAAGGAAAGGAGAGAGAGTTTGTGGGAGGAGGGAAAGGCTTTTCAGCCTTTCCAGGATCAAATTAAACTCTTCAGAATGAGCCTGAGAACCTGCTGGGACAGGTACATATGAAAATGCATTTCCATGGAAGTGGAATTATGCAGAGGGAAACGATCAGATGAAGACAGGAACACGATTTTGGAATAGAGAGGGAGGTAATAGACTCTTAACTCCAGAGGTGAGAAAACTGAGAGTCATCCCATCAGTCTTTGCATATGCAGACAGATGCAAGTAAATTCTCCATGACAACTTGGAAGTCTTCTCTATATGTCTGGCAAGTCCTTGCAATGACAAAGATGGTAAAACTCTGAAATAGATTAGTTGGGAAAACTGTGGATTATCCATGTTATAAAAGCCTCAAGAATAGCTTGGGAACACATCTGTTGGGAATGCCATGAGGTGTATTAGGGAGAAATTACCTAGGAAGAAATTTCTTTAGGAAACTATTATTTACTGTGAAAGTGGTGAGGCACTGAAACAAGTTCCTCAGAGAAGCTGTGGATGCCCCATCCCTGGAAGTGTCCACAGCCAGGTTGGAAGGGGGTCTGAGCGACGTGGCGTAGTGGAAGGTGTCCCTGCCCGTGGCAGGGGGGTAGGAATGAGATGAACTTTCTGGTACCTTCCAATACAAACCATTCTGTGATTCTACAATTCTGCATTTGCTGCAGCCTTCAATCAGAGGGCTACACTGAATCATTTCTTGCTGTCTTTTCCTCTGCTTTTTTTTTTTGTGTGTGTGACTGTGAAGGCTAAAGGAAGGTCAGAGTGGAGTAAATGCAAAAAAGATTTGGGAAGAAGCGCATCAGAGACAAATGATAGCATTTTATACAGAAATGACAAATCTGATAAAGGTACTACAAAGAATGAAGAAAGGATAAGTTCACAAATGTATCTATAATGACTCCAAAATGTCTGTATTTAACCCTAAAACCAGTCTCTTCAAAGTGTAGTTAAATTTGTTCACATGCAAACATTATTGACTCTAGATGAAAGTATGATATGTTAAATCATAGAAACAAGTGTTCTGAGATGTGACTCAAATGATTTTTTTTTCTTAAATATGTAGAGTCTTCATGTTTCTTTTTGCTGTTGCAAGATGAAAATGTATTGTTCTAGATACTGCTGGAACACTGTATCTAAAAAGTATAATTTTTTTTAAAGATGGAGTTCAAAATTTTACTTACAATTTTGCTGTAACTTTTCCATTACTTAAAATAGTAGTCTTCTTGTTCCTTCAGGTAGCTGTCAGAGAAATGAAATTCAATACTGAAGCATGATCAAGCATGAGCTTGAACTCCTTCCTCTTTCTCCATTTCAGTCTCAAATTCACACTCCACAAACTGCAATCATGTGAAATACAAAATTCTTTTGATTACAGAGTAGCGGTACTTGGAAGTCTAAAACAAATGATTACTTAAAATTCCAGATCCTATCTCAGGGATAGATCCATTAAATCATTGCAGCTGAAAATAGCTGGTACACCAAAACATTAAATTTAGGTAACCCATGAGCTGCCTATGTATAGGTACCTGCATAAAAGAGCAAATGGAGAAATTCTGCTTAAGATTTCTGAGACAGCCTAGTACAGGAATCCACATGGCCTTATTATTAATCCTTATCATATATCTGCTTATGCATTAATAGAAAAAGTGAACTGTATTGGAATTTGCTGTGCCTCAAGCAAAGATTACTTCCACCTTCTTTGAAGGTGAATTGTCTGTCTCTCTAATCCATCAGAATAGGATGTGCTGTGCATCTGAATTATGAGCAAATAAATGCACTGGCAAAATTGGAGTCTTTCTTTCTTCTAATCTTAATGCTAGTAAGAGCTCCAATTTCATACTGTATTGGGCATTTGCATCTATACACAAATAATAGCCACACTTTTTAAAAATATACACTAGTCCCATAAACACTGATGAGGTGGGCATAGGCAATAGGATCAGCACTTTATGGAGAAGCAATGAATTATTCAGTATTGAAAAATGTTATTATTAATTTGGGGTTTTCAATTTGGTTGCAAAGTTATATCGAAACCCCTCTGTATGGATATAGAGGTAAAGAAATGCCCATTATGTGCCCTTAAATAGCAATTTGTTACATTTACATGTGCAGAGTTTGATGCTTTTGTGCAGTTCCTGAGTTCCATACATAAAATATGAAACTATTACGAAGATATAGTGGCCAGCTTTACAGAGTTGAATTGCCTTATAATTTTGAAATACAACAAAATGACCCAGGGCATGCTATAAAAAATCTTAATTTAGGAAAATGTCTATGTGAAAGTGATTTGATAGCAAATGGCAATTATTTTCTTCCTTATTGCTATAGTCCAATTGTTAAGAGATGGATTTTGTTTTCATTCTTAATACAAAGTGTTTAAAAAAAAATCATCTCTTGTCAGCTGAAACCTTGTCTGCAGATTCCCAGCCTAAAGCAAGATTTTTACAGTCAAGTTTTAAATCCCTTGATGTATCTGTGTTTGTAATGGAAATGCTAACATAACCTTAGCTGTTACAGGGAAAACAATATTGCAATAATAAATAATGAACAAAGTAGTTCAATAATTTGAAGCAAATCATGTCATGGGCCTGGCAAGGTTTTATGACTAAATTATATGGGCAGGAACCTATCAACGGACATGCTGCATAAATACCATAAATAGATGGACTAAGGATGTGTGTTCATGAAGCTGAAACCACAGTTTTTATGATCTGGGGGATAAAATGCTGCAAGAGACTGTAAGAAATTGGGTGGAGGTTTTGGGCAAATCGAAAACCTGAACAAATGATCGATGTGTCAGTTTTTAATCAACTGCTATTATCTCCAGTGCTAATGAGCTGTACGGTGCCTGTAAATCTGTTGGGCTTCTAAATATGGATGTATTGGTTAATGATCCATTATGTGGCCTGTTGGTAAAACCTCTTCCCTTCTAACTGCAAAATATCAATTTCTGTTTGCTTCATTTTCTTTGCAGTACCCTGCATAACCTGACTGGCTGTTTTCCTCTTTGTAGCTTAAGGAACAATGGGAGTTTTCCTGGCACAGTTTGGATCTGGTTCAGCTGGGCTAGCACTTTCTTTTAGACAGTCACTCATATTCACTGAGTGCTTTTAAAATGATGCAACACCTCCCAAAGAAGGAAAGGGCTGATTAAATTGCTGCTGCCTGAGCTCTGGTATGAGAGTTACAGCTTGAAGGACATCAGTTTTGCTCCAAAGAGTGAAGTGCTTGATCCTCAGTTAACTCTTTTCTTTGGCAGTGAGGGCAATGGCCACAGGCATGCCTGGAGTTACGTGGGTTTTGGAGTGTCTTATGGCTTGGAGTTACAGAGCAGGCAGGATGTGGGAAACAGCCCCTGCTTGGTGAGATGGTGATAGAGCACATTCTGCCCAGAGGAGAGGAGAGGAGAGGATCAAAAGAACCATGAACCCATTGCAACAGACTCACCTTAGTCAGGAGGGGCTGCTGCTTGGGCACTTTTTCCTAAGGAATTGTTAAATGGGCAGAAAAAAGACTTTATGTAAATAAGACTCTGTGTTTCATACTAGAGTGGCTGTGCAGCAGAGGCCACAAGAGGTGAGGCTGAGATTTTGGCAAGATTATACTCCTTTTAGGTTCCTCCAAAACAGCAAATACTGAGCAAAAGCAGTGTTTTAGTAAGAGGAGGTTTAAGCAGACAAAATCTGTGTTTATTTTAGTCTGTGCGGGGTTTGGTTCCAAGGGCTTGGGTCGCAGCTGGCATTCAGAAATGCCCTGGTAGGGCAGAGCAGATCTTTCCATATTCCTGGCATGATTTTATTCTACTTATGACATACAGGCACAAGCAAGTCATTATGCCATTGTTAATGCATTCATTTTGTAGCTCTCTGACACTTCTGCAGATCATAACAATGGAGAAGGACTGTCAGGCTGCTGTGCCGTCAGAACTGAGGATTCCAAGGGGATGATCCAGCTCCATAAAGCTAAAGGTGGGCTTAGGGCTTAGACTACCCAAAGTCCATTCGTGCAACACCTTTCATCCAGGAGTCTTGCATCCAGAGAGATCATTAAATGTGTCCCTAAATCGATGGATTTGTCTGCTGCTTCAATAACATCTCTCTCCAATCGGAGCCCTTCAGGTGCCAAGGCTCCATTTTAGTTCAGACACTGACACAGGAAATGCTGGCTGGTGATCATCTCAGTGCATGTCATTTTCTGGCCAAATTAGTTTTTAGATACTCTGGTTTACTCATTTGTGACAAAAAGTGGCTGAATTACCTTATTACATAATAGGCATATTATTATTATTATTATCCTTTGTTATTACTAATAATGAATATCACAATTAATGTTAATAAAACCCCGTCTCCATGCTTTATGTGTTCTTTGAGAGATCACCCTCTGTCTGTTTTCCAGGCAGCCAAATTAGGGCACTCTGATGTGATACCATTTAATGTTCCCCTCTTAGCTCATCTACTTATGGAAGAGCATGGCAGATGTTCTTTAAACTCTAGGGAAGGCTCTGGGAGCCTCTACCAGGAAATTTGTGCTCACACCCTGTCACTTGGAAGGAAAGGAGACTTTTTGCTGTCCCAAAGACAGCAAACACAAGGCTAAGGGTTCTTGATATGAGGAAATGCAGGAAAACAAAGAATATAAGGAATTAAGACTTCCACAAAATTTCAGGTCTTGTTTTTGGAGGAGGGTGGGAATGTACAATGGCATGCTAAAATTTATGTGTATTCTTCAAACTTGTGACTCAGACTTAGGCAGAGCAAAGGCAGAAAATTATCCTCTATCAAAATTCTCTGCTTTAAACTGTGTATTAACACTGTGGATTCAACTAAAATTTTCTGTCATTATAGTGTAACAAGCTTTAATGACTTGGAATCCTGTTAAATTTGAGCAGAGTTTCTCTCCTGTCTCAGGTCTGGGAAGTTTAAATCTGTTAAGCCACGTCTGTCATACATTACAGGAATGCAAGGGAAGCCCACTTGCAAGATAATTTAAATAACAGGTTTTACAATTCACTGACAAATTTGAAGACATGCACTGCTTAGGCCACACTGAAGGACTACATTGTACTTTATAGTCCTTTGTTATTAACTGGTTGCTGTTTCTGGTACAAAAATTCTGGTACAAAATCATCTGTTTGTATTCCAGTGTTTGACTGATTCTTATTTATCTTTTGTGAAGTTCTCATGTGGTTTAGAGTGTGATTAATTTTGGAATATTACCTAAAGTTCTGTGTATTTTTTAGGGATAACTTGTTCTCTGCTTTTCAGTGATGAATTCAGCAAAACCTATTTTTACCAGGGTCTTTTGCAGGAACTGGAAATCAGATTGCAATTCCTCCATCCCTAAACCTTCCAGAAGCTCGTCTCCCCAAACTATTTTCAGTAAATGAGACACAGAATAGAGAAAGTTGCTGCAGTTAATATTTTTCAGAGAGAGAATGAGAGTGATGATGAGGTTGTTCTAGGAGAGAAAAGAAATGGAAAACAAATGCAGAGTTATTAAATTGTCTTTCCCCCCCCAATATGAAATTCATTCTTCAAGGCTTCTCTAAGGGAAGATTTGAATAGAAAAACCACCCCAGTCCAAGCTGGGTATATACTAGGTATATCAAACATTTGATGTTAAGGATTCTGAAAAAGCTTGTTCTATTGCAGGACAAATGTTTACATGCCCCTATAAAGTTCAGTTCCTTGTAAAGCCAACACTAGGAATCCTCCTACACGAATTAATGAAAATTAATGTTGAATATTTTATGAAATGTGCTCTGAAGAGATTGTACATATTATTTTTATTTTGAATGTTGGGGCGTTTTAACCCATTTTTTATTTTCTGTCTCTGAGTAATACTACAACAACAACAAGACAGAAAAAAAATTCTGTTGTAGTGGCAGAAATGTGCCCGATAGCTGAATTTGACACTTTGAAATGCTGTAATTTTGACAGAAGAACAAAGACAGGCATTGGAAATGAGGTGTTACTTCCCTGGTCAGACAGTTTCAAGTAAAGCTTGGGAAGGGGAAGGTTCTTTGAGTGATACACCTCACAGAAACAAGCCATAAGAATTATATTAATACCAAGATGTTCAACTCTCCTACTGTTAGAGTGTGCCTGTGCAGGATATTTCCATTTAAAGTGGCAGGATGAGTTTATGTGCTGCATAAAACCCAGTGTTATCTCTTTTGCAAACTTTCAGAGTAGTTTATCTGTGCTTATTGGCAGCGTTTGCAAACATCTAGAGATGACAGATACGGATGGGGGCAAGCAGGGTTTGGTAAGAGGTTGAAATGGGGAGAAAGTGAGGAAGAGCTGTTTGAATTTGGAAAGGTGGCTGTTTCTGAAAGCCTGGTGTGAAGTGATGCTCCTCTCCTGTGCTCCATTTGCCTTTCTAACAAGTCTGGCACCACGGAGCTCCAGAAGCTTGGTTGAAGGAAGGCACTGTCCAGCACCACAGCCCATAACTCTGACCACCCACAGCTGCTCATGGTTTGTCGTCTCTGAGCCACTGCCCTCTCAGTTCCTCCCACACCCAGCTGCTTCCAATGGATTTTAATTTGGATCCACACCTGTGGGGTCTGACTTGTTTGGTATCAGCTGGTCCTCCACTGCTGCCTCTCTTTATCCAGCCTTTGTAGCTCTTCCCTTCTTAACTCTTGCAGTTCACAGAAACCACTGAGGTTTGTGTTGTGCTGTTTTCAATCTTCCTTTGTCTCTGGAGAAGGGGGAGGCTGGAGGAGCAGAGGTTAGAAGGTAGGTAGTGAAACAAAGGAGAAGGGAATTGAGAAGGAAATTTGAGAGTCTGTTAATGAACAATAACAACAATAATAGTGCCTTAATGCATTTTATTTATTCTTTGAAAAGTATTCACTGAAGAAAAAATGCAGATTTCTAGATTTTGTTTACCTTGGTAGCACATTTGTTTCAGAAATTATTTAGGCAGTAGCTGGAATGTATATTGCTTAATTGCAACCTGTTTGCCATGGGGGAGGATGAAGACAGAGCTACAACCAGCCGGGCTTTTCTTTTAGTGTACTTTTGTGTTTCGTGGGTGTTTTTTTTAGACTAAGCATTGCAGTCTTTCTTTTTACCTTGTCAATCACACGTAATTAGTACTTTCTGTGCACAGAGAGTTTTCACTGTCATGCAAATTGATTGGGAAAAGGCACGTTCTCTGAGGCCTCAGTTGTTCTGATGAATTAAATAGCCTTGCTATTCAAGTTAGTAAGAGCAGACTGTGACACATATTACATATGTATACTTTCTGCAGTGTTTGGAAGGCCACTTTGACTTTCATGGGATTTGGATCTGACTCGTAATGCCTGCTATCATAAACACAAGTGATCCCTTACAATAAAACATTTGGCAGTATTTACCATCAGAAATGCCTCTTTGCAGAATCTATGCTATTTTCTGCCTTCTGCAGGCTATCACTCTAAATTTGTATTTAATTGGCACCTACGCCCTGCTGAAGCTGGCATCCCACCTTGTCTGTGGGCTGAGTGCCATGCTGACAGATGGACACCAGTGCTGGTATGCTCCAGCCAGTTTTCACATTGCACACGAGTCTGAGTGGCTACGTTTTCCTTTGCAGATAGCAAATTTGAAAAATCTTAAAAGGTCTTGCAGATAGAGGGGAAAAAGGATGCACCAGTGCTTTCCAGCTCCATGGTGGGAGACTGGGAAAATATATTGCAGTGGTACGAAGCAGATATTAGCTGTGGTTGGCCAGGGCTGCTGTTCAGAGGGAGGATTATCTTCATCTCCACCCCCGATTAGCTCTCCACAGGGCTCACTCTGACTTTTCAGTGACATTATTTCCATGGCTAAGCCAAGTTTCTTGCAGAATACCTCTGCTAAATACAGAAATCCGATCTGTCCTGTGTCCCGTCTATTACTTCTGCTCAATAGAAGCTTTATAAAGACAGCTTTGCAAAAGAGCATCATTCAAATGGCTATTTAACTCCTCAGTGAAGAAGGTATGTTCCAGAAAAGAAAAAGAAAAGAAATCAGTAATTATGCTGTCTCATTATTCTTCAGCATTTAATACACATTTCAATACTTCCTGTTCAGCGTTTCTTTTCCTTTCTTCAGGCAATTAGCTGCCAAGACATAAACATAATAAAAGCTAAACTGTACAAGAGAGGGGTTTTCAGCCTTTTGCTAATGCAGGCACAGACTTTAAATCTCAACCTGAATGCTCTTTACAGATTGACAAGGGGCGCGTTATTCCAAGACATTCCGTATTATGTGTGAAGAGTGCCCCAGCTGTGTCACTGCTGAGGTTAAAAGGTGTTAGTGCTCGCTTCTTTTAAATGAGCATAGTAAATGAAAGTGAACAATTAAGTAAGAAATTTGGCTAGCTATCTCCGCATGCTGCGTTTTATTGTGGTGTTGCCAGCTTCTCTGAATGAAAACACAAGAGCAAATTAAACAGCTTTATGAACTCGCAGGAGGAGCAGTTGTTCTAGTGGCTTTCATACAAATGCCTAATTAATTCTTGAAGTAACCCAAATTGTTCTTTTGTGATCTGTGAATGGGAATTTGCGAGGAACCTGTGCAGATGAAACTAAGTGAAAGGAGAGCTGGGATTTAATGATTAGCTGGCAGTTTGCACTTGCTGGGTCCAGAAAATTTTAGTTATCTTTCTCATTAATATTGCATTACGAAGTTAATGAAACATTTGGGTGAATATGTTATAAGTAATAAGGCATTAATGTTATTTTTCGATTAGTCAGTTATGCTAATGGGCATCTGTCATTTTTTTTACCAGTGTTGATTTGAATTATTTGGGCAAATGTTAAAATAAAGGTATGATGCATTTAAACCCCAAAATTTAACAAAAACCCCCTACATTTGGCTAGTAGTAGTGGACTTGAATTAATTTATTAACAGAAAGACAATGTTACTTTAGGAGAAATGTTGACAACTCTATAACTCGTTTTCTTCTTTTCAATGTCTTAGGAAACCTCAGTTTAAATTCTTTTTGTTTCATGTCAATCCCACATGAAATAATAATTTAAAAATCCTTAAAAAATTGATATAAAGTGTTCATTATTCATAGCCACAACATCTTCAGAGCATGTCTTAAAATTAATGAATTATCAGAAATTATTAAAAAACTACTTATTGCAGTATTCCTATTCACTGCACCACTGCAGTGTCTGATTCCCCTGGAGACAGCAGAATTAATGTGGTGTCAAGCAACAGCACCTTCATAGGTAATATTAATCCAAACTCTCCTTTTTTGGTAAGCATATTTGATATGGAGAGTTGTAATCATTTATATCACAGAAGTGTTGTTCTGTTACATATTTAAAGGTCAAAGTTAACTGGTTTTTGGTAACAGTTGACCAGGTCTCTCTCTACGTCCTTTGGAACACAGAATACCATGAATTATATGTGTACACTTTTTTTAGCAGGTCTTTTTATAGTGGACAGTGAAGTCAGACAATGGGCAAAATGTAAACAGCAGAAAAAAACTTGGCCAGGGTTCATCAAAGCATCGTGTAATGTGCTGGCAGCCATAGGTGTGAAATAACTCCCGTGCATCTCCAGCAGGAGCACTGAAAGGAGCTGTACTTGGAGAGGGGAGACCTTGCTTTCTTCATCCCCTTTTAAATATGTAACACCACGTGATTTCCCCCCTACTGTATTTTCATTTAAACTTGGGAATTCTTTTTGGAGTAAGAACCCAGCCACTGTTAGCATTTGAGCCACGTTTTACTGATTTAGCATAACTTGTATGTTTGAATTTGTTTACTTGCCAGTACTTTTTCTTTTAAGTCTGCCTATCCTTGTACTTGCAATAACTTTATTGAAGATTGAATTAAGCTTATCATAGATTTAAAACAGTCCGATTTAATGTGCTGTTTACATAGTGGAGATGCAATTTAACTCCACGTTGTGTGTCTTTTTGTTAGCTGAGAAATGTGGAACAGGTTTACATTTCTACAGATCTGCAAAGCCTTAAACATCTGGCCCATAAAATGGAAGTGATTTCTTGTCAAAGCAAATCTCCCCACTTTTCTGAGGTTTAAATTAAGCCCCTCAACTGCTCGATTATTTTCATTAGCTGTAGCAAAGACCTACTTTACATTTTCAAAAAACCCCAACAAAAAACCCATGACAAAACCCACTCTGGAATAATGGCATAAAGTAGTATTCAGCCATGATGAACATAAACAAGCAGACTTTGTAGAAAAAGAAAAGGTCTTGAAATCTTTGGAAGATAAAAACCTTTTGCTCTCACTGCATGTGTTGATCTGGAAAACGTCCTGATCTAGAGGAATTACATAAATATTGCCAGAATGCAGTAAAACCCTGAATGGATAAGCTAATGTTGTCCTGTATGGTGATCTATAACAGTCATTATTCATGGATTGATATGGACAGTGCTGATTGCAGAAGTTCTAGTAGATGGGCAATGTCTTGGTTTGATTAGAAGCTGTTTTCTACTCCACCAGATTGTCACTGGTCAGCTGAATTCATACCTCATACAACACTGGATCCAATATGTTAGGTAAAGGTAAGCTGTAACCACAGCAGTAATGGTAACTCTAAAATTGCTTATTCTTTGGCCCTAATTTGTAGTGACTACATTCACAAGGTCATAGGAAGATCAGGATTTCCTGTGTGTCTGTGTGTGATGCATGCACACTTATATCCCAGGGGAGCATTTTATTTAGTGAGAGACTTTGAAACTTAGGTAAAAGGAATATGAGGGCTTAAACTGGAAGGTTACACAAAGTAAATTATGTTTTAATACCAGAGCAGACTTTGCTTTTTTATCAAACAACAACAGATGGGTTTTTACGGCCACCTGCCTGTTGATAGTGTCCCTCTGAAAAAATTTGGAGGAAAAAGAACAAGTCAGTGTTTCCTCTCTTGTGTAAACCTGTGATTAAAAATGTATATGAGTAAGCATATTTTGTAGATTGACTCCAAGAACTGAAGGTGTTGACACATCAGGGACACTTGATGGATCACAATGTTGTCTAATTTGCTACATTTGACTGTATGGAAATTTTTCTAAGTTACTGAAGAGAGTGTCAGAAATACAAAATAGTGAAGAGCACTACTTGGCTTACTTATGTATGCTTATAAGGCATAAATTGTGGTGTAAGGATGTGCATTCACAAGTCACAGGGCAGTGAATAAGTCTGGCATGTATAACTTTCAAAAGAGAGTGTGATTCACTCATATAGATAAATTATTAGATATGTGTTTCTTTTATATATACATATAATATCTAATAGATATCTATATTTAATATAGGTAATACCTCTTTGTCAGATCATCATTCTAGCAACACATTTGAGTTTCTGGGAGGCTGGGGCAGAGCTGTGTGCTTTGAAACAGTCAATATTAGTTCAGTCAACCTTTGCCAAGTACGGCCATATGTGGTACACCTAATTCTGCCTAACCCCTTCAGCTTTCTGTCACAGTTATTGCTAATGCAGTATATTATTTTCCTGGACCCGTGGCTTGCCTCTGTCTCCCACAGGGCTGTCAGTGACAGCTCGGTAAAGACACTTAATGCCTTCCCGAGCTGCGTGTCAGCTGTAATGCACTGCTTTGCACCTTTGTTCCCTAATGGTGCTGGTGCTCCATAGCAACGTCGGCTTCCCAGCTGTGCAGAGGTCTGCCATGGGGAGGCCAACTGGGAGCTATTAGAGCCCATGGAAAATCTCCAGGAAGGATGCAAGGTGCACAAAGCGTGGGTGAGAGGAGCTCCGCTGCTGCCTGTGCCTGGGCACCATAATCGCCGCTAAGCCCTCATCAATATGCTCGAGTGTTGCCAGCAGCGCAGCCTTTTGACAAAATACTCTTTCCTATTGATTGGAAAGCAAGGACAAATATTAATTTATAATGTAATCAAAGGGATGGCCCAGAGTCGCTACTGTGCATGACAACTGCGAGATTTGAGGGAAAGATTTTCTTATGTAAATGGGAGAGTGTTAATCTGCATACAAAGGGCTTCTGGAGCAAATTTAGACCAACTGCTTCTGAAAATCCCTCAAAGGGACAATACCCCCTTTCACTGCCTTTGAAATCTACCCAGTGTCCCACAGAAATATGCTCCTTCTCCAATGAACTAAAAGTAAAATTCAGTGAAAATCTCAAATTAGACTTCTACCTGATCACCCTGAAATTGCAAGATATATTTGGGTTCTAATTAAAGAAACTAACTTACTTTAATCAAGTCTTAAGATACAGTCAGGCTTGCTGTTCATTACTTGCTCTTTGTGAAGCTAAATGAGATTCATTCACAAATCCATGCTTACCGTTCCTGAAAATCTTTAAGCTACACCTGAAGTGTAATAACATGCTTCATAGTAATTTAAGACTTCAAATAGGAAACTCACTCAGGTTAAGTATTAACACTGAGAATAGCCTTTGGGGTTTTTTTCTTACTAAATCTGCGTTAGCCCTGATTACATGAAAAATTTCCATGAGCATTACCACGTGGTATTTTATGATTGCAAAACTCCACAATTTGTTGGGTTGTGCTATTCATGTGATTTCCTTCTCTGCCTGCCCCCATTAAGATTTGATTTTGTATTAGCCAGCCCTGATGTCTGAAATCATAAAAATCAAGAAAGTGAAAACCCTGACAAAGAAATGCCATCCACTTCAGAGCAGTCTGTAGCTAGCTTGTTGGTGAGTATTGGACTCTGCAGATGAAGACTTGAGAGTGTCTTCTTCATTTTAAATTTACATTCATGGTTAAGTTATCATTTCTTTCACTTTCTGTGGTTTTGGTTGTTGTGTGTTTGGGTTATTTAAATCCATTTCTTTATGCTAACTTTGTTATTTAATACAAGGAGGTTTGGATTTTTCTCTTCTCTAATTTTATCTTCCTCTTGGGTTGCAACTCATGAGGGATACTGAGAGGAATCAGAGACTGAAGTTGAAATTGCTTTTTTGTTTTTAATCTCAGTAATAATTCATCTATCTGGAAGACTATATCTTGTGATAACAAATACAAAGGATTTTTTTGCACGCCCAAGAATTTTTTTTGTATTTTTTTGGAAAAAGTTATTTCCCATGGGAAACCCAAAAGTAACATAACCAATATCAATGCTTTCCTGCCTCCTTGTCTGCAGCTGTGGAGACAGAACAGTGCAGGAACAGCTGCTTTACTGCCTCCATTTGTGGATGTGAGGTGGCCTCAGTGGGAAGTGCTCCAGCCCTCCCTTTGCATTGAAGGCAGCAGGAGGGAGGTTGACAAAAACTGCCCACAGGTCCTGACCCACTGTCCTTTAGACCCACCTGCTAAGGGAATGCATTCAGATTTGTGTTAGAAGCAGATGAACAAATCACTGGAAAAGACACAAATGTAGAAGTTTCCTGCTTCTCACACAACTTTACAAAACTCCAGGAATGGCATTGTGGTACCTGTGGGTCCACTGAGTAGCTTGTGCTGGTGGACCCTGCACCATCCATACTGAACTCAGCTGCTGAAGGGCTTTCTCTCTATGAAGAGCACCAAACTAACCAAATATTGGTTTGATTCATGGAATCTGATGTGTCTGTTTAAATAGCACATTTAGGAATTGCTTCTGTAGCACGTGGACCACATTGGCAGATGCTGCAGTGGCCAAAACGGATTAAAACACCAGTTGAATAAATTAAGGAGAAAACAATCTATACAAAATATAATGAGTAAAGATACAGAATTGACCTCAGACTTAAGAACCACCTCAGCCAGGAACTACTAAAAGTTGGGCAGTCACATGAGAGAAGCAGCTCTCTGTACTTAATTGTTCTTGTCCTTTCCTTTCCTCATTGACTGATGTGCTCAGTACTAAGCTAGAAAAACTTCTGGTTTGAAACATTCTTACAGTTTATTGTTTTCAGATACGTATATATCTTTTTTTCACTTCAGCTGTTTGTTCCTTCTTTTGCAGTTGTATAGCTGTTGGTTGACTAAGTGGGCCACTGTTATTTCAATTATTGCCATTAGTTTGCATAGGCATAAAAATGATCCTCCTGTGCTCATAATTTCGGTATCTAGTGGCTTTCTCCACTGCTGTTTATTACCTAGAGGATTTAAAACTTTCATCTCAGTCAAGGGAGATTGCTGAGTAGGGATAGTTTTAGAGCACAAGGTTAAATGCTTTGCTGAACTGGTATTCCAGTGCCTATATTCACACCCACAATTCTTCCTAGGTTATGAGGGGAGTAACTAACAGCTTTTAACACGTAACCCAATTTCAGAATTCCAGAATAACGGTAAATTTGCAGGATAACATTTCCTGTTTGTGCAGAAGCCCCTGAACAAGTGTTTATCCTCACTTGCTTTCAGATATTCATGTTCTCATTGACTCTGCATTGTCATGGAAAAGTTTGCAGGATGAGTTCCTTAGTTCAGTGTTTGGCCTGAAGTGATTAGTGACCTTCTGCACCAGTAGTTTTGTTTTGCAAGGGCTGACGTGAATTTTACTTATCTTGACGTGTGCAGATTAAGGTGTTCTTTGCCTCATCACCCATGAGAAGTAGCATCCTGAGAGAAGGATATTGTGTCAGCAGTTTTAGGGACCTTGGAGGTCTGAGTATCTACATAAATTTCGCCACCGTTTTGTTGGGCATTTTAGAATGCCAGGGTGAGGCAGTAACATGTGACAGAGAGATAGAAAACACTTTTGTTGTGAAATAATTTTTACTTCAGCCACTTTGCAGTTTTTTTGTTTTTTTTTTTTGTCTAGATATGGTTAGTATAAAGAATATCTGATAATCTGTTATTTCATTGTACAGGAATGTATGATAAAGAGAAAAAACTCCTCATCAGATCTGACAAAAAAACACCCTAAAGCAATCCAGAGTATTGATGTTTGAGAGCCATGAGCTTGAACACAGGCAGAATTTGAATGTAAAATGAGTTTACTCAGGTACTTGTAGAGTGCTTATGTTTTCATTTGAAACAGGAGTTAGGGGAATTTTTTAATACTGCTGTTAGATTTTATCTTGTTTGCTTAAGCTGATACATAGCAAGTTGGTTGTTTTTTTTTTTTTTTATTATGGATGGGATTTTGATATGACCTTATCACTCAGCATACGGCAATACAGATGGAGAGTGAAATCACAGATGAGTGACAATGAGGAATTGACTGGGAATGAGCAAAGCCTTTGATGTGCAGAGAATGGAGGAGAAAACCATCTGCTTTAACAGTTTTCTGATGGACCCCCTTGCAGGCTGCATGTCAGATGTCTTCTGGAAGTGTTGAGAAGAACAGCTTTATTTCCTTCCAGTTTTAGATCATACTGAAATGTTAACCAAGTGTCCACAGTGGGAAGGAGTCTGCCATCCCAAGTCAGTTATCTTCAGGATAGGCTTGCACTGTTTCACCCAAACAGGTTGACAAAAATGTCAGTGGGGAGCAATGACTATATCCAGTCATTGACTGGTTCCTCCTAAAATTTGTTTTTAAGGTGAGTCATGTACCTGAAGGTATCTGTATTTCTTTATTGGTGGTCGATACTCAAGGTTAGTTAAAAGCCACTTTTGCCTGTGGTCAAAGAAAGGCCAGAAGATGGAGCTTCAGGATATGTTGTCTTACATGAAACTTTTATGCGTGTGGAGTTATTTTTCCAAGATGTGGGTACTGATAAGCATTTGGGGTTGGTTGGTTGTTTGTTTTGGGGGGGGGTGGTTTTGTGTGTGTTGTTGTTGCTGTTTCTTTTCAAGACTAAATACAGCTGTGAAATGAATTATTGCATTAAGGAAACAGAATCTGCTTCGACAAAAGTACTTGTGAAATGAACATGACATTTTATTGAAATTAAATGTTTACTGAGGATATGTATAGATTGGACTTGGATGAGAAATTTATAATATCTCAGCAATCTGAGGAGTTGAGGCAGGAGCTCACAGATTGGGACAGGGATGTGGAAGGTGAAAGAACTTGTACTTTATTTTCCGATATTCAAAGACCATTTTTGAGTGCTCTTGAGGGTAAGAGGATAAACTTCATCAGAAAGCAGGGTCAATTTATTTGTAGCAGATGTTGGAAGCCCAAGAGCTATAGCCAAGTGAGATTGGTTTCATGCCCTCATCAGCTTTGCTTACTAGCCAAGATTCTTGACATGAGAGTGCATTCTCAACGATCACTTAGCTACTTTGTATTATTTGTTAATTCGCTCCCAAATGCTGTATCCAAACTGCTTACTTTGCAGCTGCCACAATCTCCTACTTCCCTCTACCACATTCTGTGATATAGTCAAAGTATTCTGCAGCTTTGAGTGCACTGAGATGTAGATGCACTGTCAAATTAATGGCATGGAGTAATATCCAGTGGCACAATGCAAGGATTAAATACAGGCTCTTTTGCTGAAGTTTTTCAGTTAGTAAGATCATTTCCATTTCAAACTTCTCCTCAGCTTCAGCCTTCTAGATGTGGCACTGTACTGCTGCAAAGCCATGGACTGCCCAGTCATTTTAGGGTGAACTTTTTATTGTAGAATAAGTGGGTACTGACTGTACCCCATTGCAGAAGAAGGCTCTTTTTCTTACTATGCTGATCCTGCTCTTTATCAGTAGATTTAATTTCCTTACACCCCCTTCTTTTCCTTGTCACTCTCTACTTTTTATACCCTCATATTCCACACCTGAGATCATTCTGCATGTGGTTTTTGTCCCATTATTCTCCCCAAATGAAAGGCAGCATCTCCCAATGCTCCTGGGAAATAAAAGTAAAATCGAAAAGCAGGTAGTTTTCTGTTTCTCTTTTGCTTTTACAAGGGAGTACAAATTTTATACCAGCCTTACTGAGTGAGCAGGAATGCTGCAGGCAAGGGCCAGGCCTCCCTCCATTCTCCTCCCAGTTGTGCTGAGGATGATCCTCAGCTGAGAAGTGACTTTGTAGTGAACCTCACCCTCTGTGCTTTGATGTGTGGGCAGGTCAGGCCTCTATCACATGGTACCAGATTGCTGAAGCATCCTATTACAGGTGGTTTCCTTGCAATAAAAATCAATTTATTTTTTACTGCTTCAGAGCATCTTCAATTTATCCTTAATCTCCAACTTTCTTTCTGCACACTTCACTTTAATTTTCAGATTGTTTTATTTATTGAAATAAGATGAGGTAGCCTGAATGGTGCTGAGGAGAATTATCAAGTTCTGAAAGAGAATTGTAAATCATGCTGACAGAGGAAAAAAGGAAAGAAAGAGCTGAACTTGGTCCTTATTATTTCTAATGTCACCATGCTAACTCTTGGATGCAGCAGCTAATAGATTTAGTTCACATTGGTTCATACAATACATAGAAAACTGTCAATGGGCATGAAAAAAATAAGATTGATGGGAAATGTCACCTTAAATTCAATAGGTCAGATTCTCAGCTGATGTAAAACTAAGCTTTGTGGATTTCCAACTGTTTAAGGTCAGGCTTAATATATTCACAAACGGCTTTCTTATATTGCTATTTTATACAGCCACATAACTTTCTACTTCATTTTTTATTTCTTTCTAAATTCATCCTCAATTGATGCACACCTAAAAAGCTATTAAAGATCAGCAGAGGAACAGTGTAAAAATTCAGCTCTGACATTATGACTTTAAATGATTTCTTCACATCAAGTTTATTAATAAATTTTTGAGAAATCAAAAAAGTACCTCATTCAGAGCTGTGATTTTACCTTAACTTCATTCATTCAGGGAAATTTTGCATGGAACCTTTGTCTTGTTCTGTCTAGGTGGCCTCAGGTGTGCCATGTTATCCATAGATTTTTTGGAGACTGCTAAATAATTTTAGACTAATTTATGGGCCAAGCTGTTAATACTGTAGGTATTTAAATTTCTTTTCCCTCTCCATGGGATTTTATAAAAATTGGAAATTTGTGGGGTTTTTGACATTCAAGTGCGCTTGAAATGCAAAATATAAAAAGTAGGTAGTTGGCCATGTTTCATTAAAAAAAATAGAAGTTATTTTTAGCTTGTAGACTACAGGGCCATATCTGTCTCCAAGAGATTACATGTGGAAATGAGAGTGCCCCTTATTTTGCTGAATAAACTGAAGGCTATTGTTTAAATGATCTCTAACGACCTTCTAAATCTTTGCTTTAGTAGCTTTCTGCTATGAATAACGACCCTGACCTCCCTGACTTTTCTCAGGGTATGAGGTGCTATCCAATATGCCCAGGACCAGCGGGAGTCCATCCTTAAAGGAGCCCCACTGAGAGGCTCGATTTGCCCCCACACCCCTACTTTTCTTCCTGCAGTTTAAAGTGGTAACAAGCTCTTTCCTGGAGCACTGCTCCTCGTGACAGTGTAGGATATTCCCCAGATGGAATTCTGGAAATCCTTTTGCGGCAGAGCATCCTAAAATTTCTTGAAATTTTAAACTGGTCTATAATATATGCTGCACTTCATTAAAAATAATTGTTTAAAATTAGTTTGGTAGTTTTATCACGTGCAGGTTGCTACTACACTTTCAGAAATTAGTTTGGTGAGTTATATCCAGTAATATAGCACTTGATACTATGCTCTTATATGTTAGGGTACATTATTGTTAAGTTTTATGGCCTCTGAAGCTAAAAACCTCTCTTGTATTTCATTGTTTTTGAAATGGAATTATAAAGTTTTAATATAAAATTTTATATGGGAAATTTTGGCCATTGCTCCATGAGGTGCATGCAGGAAGAGTTTTCACATGGGCCCTTTCAGGGAAGCACTCTTTAGAAAGTATTTCTCCGGGTGCTAAATAGTTGGGATTTTCTTGCTTTGAGGTTTGTTTGTTTTGTTTTGCTTTATACAGGTGATGCTATTTGCATTCCCATTACCAGATTCTTTGTGTAGCAGGGATCAGTGTCTGAGACTTCCATTGAAAAGCCAATAGTAGATCTTCCTTTGTGTAATCTGTCTGTAGCAGGGCAGCTACAGGCACATCCTAGGCAAAGAGGTTGTTCAATAATGTCAGATGAGTCCCTGGAGCCCTGCTCTCTGTCATATTATTTTCTGCAAATGCTGACAAAAATGAAGTGAAGCATTTATTTATATTCATATACCTATTATTATGGTAATGGAATGGCTATTGTAGTATAAATAAGAGAGCTTAAATATATGGGGTTTAACTTTAAGGCCCCTTTTTATGATTACTTTGCAATTTTTTCCCCAAAATGAAAATGGGAGCTCAGATGGAGTTAGGAAATAATATGCTAGTTTCTGCACGAGTAAGAAAGGTAACAGTTGGAGAGATGAGAATAGTTAGACCTTTAGGTGAGAGGCTCTACTTAACAGCTTCCTGCATCTATGTAAGTGAAATATATCCAGTAATATAGAGCGGGCTCTGTGCCTTCAAAGGATACCTTAGACTGCCAATGTGTTGTGAAGCAGAAAGAGAACACAAGTTTTCTTCATTCCCCAGAGAAAACTGAGTATCCATTGTGAGCTCCATTTATTGAAGTGCATTATTGCACTCATAAAATGCTTTTTGGTTATGGTTCAAACAGAGGAGAAACTAATTTAACCCCTAGATTGCAGAAACACCAACACACTTAGAATCCCTATTAAAATTAACTAAAGAAACATAACGTGGCACCTTCATTTGTAAGAGTGTCCAGATTTAATTTTAATTGCCTGAAAAAGATGCCTCATGTCAGATCCTTTGCTAAATGACGTCAGTATTCATTTATATATGTAGTTGTTCTACATTGGTTGGAAATTTCATTTTATACTTCTTTGCAAAATCTGATTATAAAAAAAAAAAAAAAAAAAAAACCCCCAAACAGGAAAATTTTTTTTTTTTTTTTTTTTTTAAAAAAAAAAAAAAAAAAGATAAAAGTGTGGTTTAGATTTTCTAGCCTACTCTTGTGTTATTGTTTTACTGTTAAATCCTCTCTAGTCCTGCATATCCATGGAATTAAATATGGGTAGGTGCTGTGAATCTTCCTTCCCTTTCTGCAATTCCACTTTCCTACTAGTCCATTATGCCAAGAAGGATGAATGAAAACATAACTGTGGTTTGGGGCAACTAAATGCCTGTTAATGATAGTTTATTTTTATGCTTCTTGCTCCTCTATGGTTGGCTGTCATCCACTCTTCGTTGCTTTGAGGATTAAGTGGTTGATACCTATTCCTCTTTTATGTTTCTCCTAGTTTTCTGCATCTCTAGTGAATAAATATATAGTCACTTTGACAGTTTTGTGTCTTTTGATAGTGGGGTTGTGAGGTTTTTCCCTCTCCAGTATATCTTTCTGTGATTTTTATAGTTCTACAACATCCTTTGCCTCAGGGTATGCTCAGTAAAATCCTGCCAGAATTTGTTGAGTCTTTAAGAGGTATCAGCTTGTTAATAATGTTACAGGACTTGGAAAACAAGAACGTGTGATATTTCTAGCATGATTTGTTCATCCACTCTGGCATTTTGGCAGATATATTGATATATAGTTTCTTTGAACTCAGTCCTTTTCCATCAGGATAAACTCTGCTTTTCTTGTTCAGTTACTCAGTGCTGACAAACATGGTGGGTATGTGCATCTATAAATATGTAGCATTATGCTTTACATCCTTGCCTTCATTTTGAATTTTAGCCTTCAAATTATTTATAAGCTGCATCTCACCTATGTGGAACAATGTACAAATGCTTTATTGTCTTTTGCCTTCTCCATTTTAAGTTTTGAGCCAGCAATTGTTCTGTCTCTGATCACGGGTGTCTGAAAGAGATGCACTAGTTGGAGTGATTCTACTGGATAATCAGGAAAACGCATTTGACTTGGGAAAGGAAAAAAAAAGGAAGTAAAAAAGGAAGAACTATTCAGTGGAAAGCAGAAGACTCAGGGGCCTTGTTAATGAGAGAATGAACGATCATGAGAGAGAGAATATTTCACTCCTAGGTCACCAGTTCAAATGCAGACTAGCTTAATAGTGTAAGTTGTTACCATCTGACAGCTGTTCCATAATCCATGAGAAATGGGAGAATTGTCACAGTCCAGTTTCTCTGTCTTCTAGCTATCCAAATGTTGACATCCTACAGACAATCATAATTTGCACAGGGATATTAATAACTTGCTTTACCCTTGCAGACACTGAAGGGGAGTATTAAAATACCAAATGCAAAGAACACTTGAACTTTCCCATTCTTTAAATATTGCTCTGTTGACAAAGTTGAAGGATATTTGAAAGCCACTGTGAGACAGGGAGAGGTATCACCTCCCCCTGCAAGTTGCAGTGTTGAGTTACTTGGTAATTGGTTAAGGAGAGCAAAGAGACAACACAGACCTTTCTGTTACTGGATATTTTTAATAGGTAAATATGGAGTAAAAATTCCACAGTAATTTTATTAAGCAGAATAAAAATTGAAAAATTCAAAAGGCAAACAGATTTAATATTTCCTTTGAAATCATAACCTTGAGGTGAGAGTTCCAAGCTATAACTTCCAAAACTCTTAGGTTACATCATAGTGTGTACAAATTAATGTTAAGAACAACATGATTAAATGAGTGTAGTATTAATACAAATACTGTGATTTTAGCAACAAGTAACTGGTTTTTTTTTTTCTTTGCAATGTTTCAAATAGTAAGTTAAATGTGTATCTATATTATAAGTACCATCAGCTGATGGTACAGCAACAAGAACAATTACATTGGGATTTACAGGCTTAGATTTTCATAAGAAGAAAATTTCAGTACTTATTTGAAGGCAGTAAAATTCCTGGACTTGATTCTGGAAGGTTAAAAAAACTTAGCCAAAACACCAGGAAGATAAGTCTGGGCTGGAAGTGAAGAAGCATTAGAATGAGGCGTAATCTCTTCTTTCATTTTTCTATCCAAAAAAAAAAAAATCTGCAAAAAACCCAAGTCAAATATTGCCCAAATGGGGAAAACCAACCAAGGAAATATTTACACACATGTCATCAATGTTATAGTTCTGGCCTGTTTTCTGGTGTTTGGTTCGGAAATACAAGATTAAAATTTCTTTGTACAGGATTCTTTTTTTAAATTACAAAGTGAAAAATACTGTCATCTTTCCATGTAAGTTTTGTTACCTTTCTTGGAGGCTTTGGGAACCTGAGTGTCTCTGTTCCATTCCTCAAACCCTAGCAATATTAAATGGGTTAAAATTTGCTTTAAGCCTTCACGTTCGTTTTAAATTAGTTTACTTCATGAGTTTTCTTGCACTGCTAAGCATCTGTGCATCCTGGTTCCTTCAACAGGCCTTGTAAATGCTGAATGTTTTGTGAGGTTCAGACTGGCACTCTAGGAGTAGATCCCATGTTGGTTCATTTTGCTCTTTGGTGCATCTTGTAAAGGCTCTTCAGATTAATACAAGCCCACCCCAGCTGCTAGGGATAGGGAAATGTAATTTTGAAGAGGTTTTTGGCTGTTACAAAACATAAATGATGCATGGAACTGATACATTTGTGAGTGAAAATGACATCTCCTGTCTCAAATGGTAGAGCACGTCTTAGCAGCTGCTCTTTATGTGTAATTAGAGGGCAGATGTGGTAGAAACCTGGGCATTTAACAGGAGTTAACAACAGACATTAAAAACTTACTTTGTCAAAATAAAAAATGCTGCCAATGCATTATCAGGAGTTGCAAATTAGTGATCATAAACTAGATTTGATTCAGCCACGCTGCCTTTCATTAATCACATTTAATTGTTTATATAAATGTCAATAGCTGTAGTCTCTTGGCATTTTATTGAACTGCCATAATGAAGTGTTTATTTTGAAGTAGGATGTTTTTCTGCATATAATGAGAATTTTAGGCTTTTTTTTTTCTGCTCCTCAAACATCTTTTTATGTGGCTTTAAACCTTTTGCCACTTAGTTAAATTTATTTTTTAGGGGCATATGCTTGGAAGGATCTGCCTGTTAATGTCTTTGGATCAAGAGACTAAAAAAATTCCTCCTTACAAATGATTGCAGCTTTCAAACTGAATATACAAGCCAGGTTCTCACTGTAGGCATGTAACAATTATTTTCTTACAGTTTGTAAGTGACCCAAGGTTTAGTTGCAAGCAGGATCCAAAGTGAAAATAGCTGATGATCAGTAAGTAGAAGAGTTTCTTTTCCACAGACATTTTTATCTAAAGATGAGAGACAAAACAAATAAAACCCAACACTAAGTCCACTTAGATAAAGTGGCTCTCTGATTTTACTGATTATTAAATTTTCAAGATGCAAACTCGGTTCTTTACAATGTGATAAGTCTGATATACGGGCACCTGATGGAATTGCTGATTTGTTGTTTACTGTAACTTGAAAACTGCACAAGTGACTACATGCTGCATATTTTACCAATTTACTCTTTTGGTTTGTTGCCATTTTCATCAAAAGTGCAAATTTTCTTTGTAGTTGAAACTTGTCAAAGAAAGAAAACAGCAAAAGAATTAATTTCAACTCTTTATGTGCAAAGTGAAGTAGTTTGAAGGTATATCAGTTATTTTTCATATCTACCGGTTTGGGGTGGAGGGTGTGTTTCAGATGTGCTTTTTTCCAATTTGTCTTGCAGAAGTGGAAATTTTTTGGTATGAACTTAATGGTTCATCTACTGAAGAGTTAAATTATTTCTTCTCTTTATCCATTGTAAGCCTGATGTAATTTCATTCTTCTATTTGCCTAAAAGCATAAGTAAGGAATTTTACTAAGAATTATTCATCCTTTCCCCTTTTTTGAGTGACTTTTTTTTTTTTTCTGATGTTAAAAAAGAGCTAGAAACTAAGGACAAGTCTCTTCCTCATTCTCTTTCTGAAATTACATATCCAAATGGCATGGCTGTAACCATAAATAAGATGTAGGTTTTTGTGGGAAGATATAAAGTCCTTTACATTTAATTAATTAAGCAAGTCTTAAAATATTAAGTTATATTTCTCCACACTTTTTTTTTTTTTATATAGACAGTAATAAAATGAGCCCTGCCATATGGGAAGAGGAGAAAATGCTATTGCAGGCTTGATGTAAGTCAGTGATTTGTAGGTCAAATACAGCAATGGGGTTCCTAAGTTTTTTTGAAAATTAATAACCACTTGAAAAAATACTGATTCAATGTTATGCAGCAAATGCTTGTTTTTTGAATAATTTGTTTTATTAAACTCAATATCTGACTCCACTGACTATCTAAGATTTTGTTGTAAAAAAACTTGATTACTGTAATAATAGCTACAGGTTTTGATTTGTTTCATTGCAGCTTCCTTGCAGAATTCAGGGTGATGAGAAAAGTGAATTTGTGTCAGTCACTAGCATAATAATAGTCCTTTGAAACATTATTTGACTTTTTGTGGCAAGCATGTGATTTAGTCCTTTTGTTGGGAAATCAAGCATGTTCTTCCAGGTTTTTGTTTCTCTTGGCACAGCCCAGTCCTGACAGCTCCACCTCTGAATGCAGCCTCATCCCTCCAAAGTAGGAGTTACCTGTCAGGTGCCTGGTCCACCCTCCCCTACCTGCAGTTTTGACAGCACGAAGGAGTGGTGGTTTGCCCAGAGATCAGATGTGTTAATTAACTGCCTGGGCTGGCCAGGGGGGATGTTTGGTGAGGAGAGACCCTGCTGCATTTCCGTGTGGAGGAAATGGACACCTGGAGACAGACATCCATGAGTGCTGAGGGGCACCCAGGAGCAGGTTCTCTCTGAGGCCCCACCTCTCTAACTTGGTTGCAGTTTATAAGCAGATTCGACACCTGCCATGATCTTGGATTCAGAGTATAGGGGATACGATTGCATAAATCCTGTTTTGAAGGATGCCAGGAGGGGAAAAAAGGAGTCAGGTTTGTTTATTTTAATTTAGGCAGCTATTACCAGGAAAAAAAATTTGCTATTATGTATAGATTATATTCACCTATTCCGGTACATTTTTACTGCCATTTCCATGCCAGTTTGGTGCTTGGTTTAAACAGAAGTGAAAGCTACATTTGGATGTATCTCTTTCCATGGGATTTAAGAGAAACTCTGGCTACAAGTGAACCTCCATATACATCTATGGAAAACAAGCAACAAACTAGGGGGGAGGGTTCTTTAGGTAAATGCTGTGTGATATTTTGAAATATTGACTCCTTTCCTTTTATTTTGCATATGAGGGTATCAGCATGCAGATGAAAGAGGAAACTTCCAGAAGAATGTTTGCCTAGTACTTTTCAAAGAAGTTGAGCAATGCAGGTGGAATGGAATGGACTGGAAATTCAGCATTGAGTTATGCCCACTATATAAAGTGGACCCCGCACTTTTTAAAGTTCTCTCTTTAAGAACCTGGTTAAGACCAGGCCTGTCTGAGTGTGGCACGTGGTGTTGGACACGGTGTGTGGTGTGATGGAGCTCACCACTGCTTCAGCCTGGTGGAGTCTAGAACAGGAGCTTACAAACACGTCATGAAAACAGTAAAATAGCCTGTGGCTTATGAAGGCATAGATGATAAGAACTGTGTGAACAGAGAAGAAAACCTGACTGCTTTCATGCCAAGAGGAAACCACAGTGGGACTTATAGTTATCAAGCCTATCTAGATGGCCAGAGTTCCTTTCATCAGCACAGAAAAGCCTAGGTGTTGTGGAGGTAACACATTGCACACAGTAATTAAAAAGAATACTGTGAAAACTGTGAATAATGAAGATATATTTGACCAGTATTTTTATCTATTATGTTGCATTCCAAATCAAATGGGCAAAGACAGAGATTGCAGTACACTGTTAACGCTACTGGAAATTGAAAAGGATTTTGTACCTTGAATAGCTGAAGGAAAGGATTGTTAAAGAGCAGAAATTGCAAGCTGAAATAAGCTGGAAATGGAATAAATTATAGTTTTTCACCTGCCTCAATCAAAGCATACAATGAATCTTGCATTTCCTGATTGAAATTCAAGCAATTCTTTTTGAATAGTTTGAGACTTAATTTAATGGAAGCATTGGATAGTGTAGATTGGATAGTGCTTCTCTCAATCTCTTTTACTGCATTCAACTTTTCTTTTGTAATTTATGTATTTACAGATAAAACAAAGATGTGAGTTTATAGCTTGCTATTGATTAAACTCCTTTTTCCAGTTGATTTAATTAGGTCCTTTACTCCTTGAAAACCTGATCTGAAGCTTAGATAGGGATACATTGCTTCAGGCATTCAGGTTAAGGTGATGGAAGGAAGCAATGAGCCCATTGTGAGGGGCTGGGCACGGAGAGCAGGCGGGGAGCTGGCAGCAATCAATCAGCACTGCTTTCCTTAATAGAAAACTCTCCAGCGCCGAAGTTACTACTGGGAGCAGAGATATGTAAATGAAAGCATGGAGAACTGCACAAATGCAGCTGAAGAGGGAGGTTCAGCAAATTCTGTATGCAGTTGTCCGTACAGGTTTTGGATTTTGATGTGGTTTGTCTGTTCTGGTTGCTTTCTTGTTAACATGACTAAAAAGAGAAATAAGAGCAGGCTGGGAGATGGGAGACCTGCCTTTTACTGCGGCATGATAAATGAGTTTTACGTACAGGTTTTCTGGGTGGATGCAAAGACATTCCTAGGTGTGTGTGATGTGACCTATTGGCCATCTAGCAAGAGTGCAGTACTGTAAAACAACATCTACTGATAGTGCAGTGAAAATTACATCTGACAGTAGATATTTTTAGAAACATGGGAAGTGATGAGACCTCAGCTACTCTGTCTACTGCTTTCTAACATCTCAGACCCTTTGTTGGGGCTGTCTCTCTTCTCTATTTAAAACACCCATTTTTCAACTCACTAGTATCCTTATTCTTTCAGAAACAAATATGAAACAGTCTTAATACTCAGGAGCTCTTTTCCCATGACATAAGTAGCAACTACTCCACAAATACAGGATGTAATCCTAGTTCTAGAATAGCAATTACTGTGTATTTAAAGCCAGTCAAAATAGGAAGACCAAAGGAAGATCATTAAATTTCTTAAAATAATTTTAGTAAGTGCCTGAAGTCAATAGATTGTGTACTTTCAACTTAATCATAAGTTTTTTCAGATTCCAATTATTCCTTTTATAAGCTAATCTAATAAATTTCAACATTTTAAACCTACCAAGCTCAGGTAACAATTGCACATGCAGTACCAAAACTTCCAGAAGGCTCAGGTAAAGCATTATGAAATTCTGTAAATGGCTTTACATCAGAATTATACGTATTAATGCTGCAGTGCAGAGTGTCTGTTGAGGAAGATAATCTTTATTTCAGACACGCTCAAGTACATGCAGATTACCTTTTGTTTCTCAGACAGTAGAACTTGAAAATTAAAGCTGCCAAGTATCTTCTTCTTGGTCAGGTGACAAGCAGAGAATAGGGATTAATGAGCTGCAACCATGAGGAAAAGGAAGATTGTTTCCCATGTCTTTGTAGCTGGAACATATGCACGTAAGATAATGTTCAAACTTCAGTACTTGGCAGCCAGTTCAACCACCTGCTCAAGCCAGGACTGACTTCAAAGTTCTTGACACTTTGTTCTGTTTCATGCGTGTTAAAATAAAGGTATTGGCGTAATCCTGAGGCAAGTTTTCAGAATTAAGTAGGCAGGTGAGAAAGTTTTGTTTACTTTTTCTGCCCAGCACGGTACTAGGGAGGCTCTGATTGTTTTACCAGAACATGCCATGCCCATATAGTAAACTGAGGCAGGTCACAGAGGAAAGGGGAGAGAATCAGTCCACCTGTCTCAAATTCTTTCAAGAAAAACATGGGAGGTATGAGCCCAAGAGTGCCAGGTGAGACAAGTCTTTCTGTGGGGGCACAGAGGTCCAGATCTCTATAACTATTTTCTGGGGTCTTATTTCCCTCTTGTGCTAAGCACAGTGATGCAATTTCCAGTTACTTATGTTTATAATATTTATTCCTTTTTCTTTTTTCCACTGAATTATGGGAAGTTAACATATAAATATGGAAGCAAATAAGAGGAATTTTTACCCATACTAGCGTCCACAAAATGCTGCTTTGCTTACTCTGTGACTAGTTGTAGAATCTTATACCATCTCTTGAGGTATTTCAGTAACCTGAGCTTCATTTGTCACCCTTAGCATCAGTCTCAGTAGTGATTAACTGTTTCACTAGCTGAGTATATGAACATGGTGAGAAGAAAAAAAAATTATTGATTCCTGATGGAATTTGCAAGTAATTTAATATTGTCAGCGCCAAGCATATTTGAAAAACAGGATTACTTTTTCTAGGGATTTTTAAAAAAAACTTTTTCCTAGAGTGAATTTCTGTAGCCTCCCCCCACCTTGGGACTTGAATTTTGCCCTGTGTCATGTGGAAAGCATTTAAAAACTTCTAAGAAGATAAATGTTGCATGTAGGTCTTTATTTTTATTGCACTTGTTAAAACTCAACACCTAGATTCCTTTTCAATTTAGAATGTCTAGAACAAGAGTAATGTCTTTTAGAGGTTGGTTCAGTATTTGACATGTCTTTTGGAAAACAAATAGGGTTTGTAAGATGGGCCAGCCTATCGATCACCTTGCAATGCTACTGTAGTTTGTGTTACACATCTGTCCAGCTCTGATAAATGGATTCAGTACGTTCCTAACTACCCCTCCTGCTTTTGTGGTTCAGGTGGCATCCCTCCCTCTTTGTTCTGGGCATCTATGCCCTGAATCATCCTCACTCCGTGGTGCCACATTAGTCGCTGGCCTCTGTGTGATATTGCACAAGCATCCCCAGACAAAATCCAGGGGCTGTTGAGCAGTTAGAAATGTGGTTTATGGGAATGTGCTAAAGATGCCAGTGTCTGAATATCTGTGCTGTAGGGACCAATCCAGAGATTACATGGAACTCCATGTGGTGTAACTGCAAGTGGGGAGTGATTGCACAGAGCAGTGTGGATGTGAGCCACCCCGAGCCAAATGGCATAGGAAATAGGGGTTAAAGCAGCTCAGTATCCATAGCCCACAGAAAATATGGGAAGACTGCTGCTATAGCAAATATTCCTGTAATACCAATCCAGGTAACAAAACTGAAGAGTGCCATGGCTTTCATGTTAGAAGGTGCTCCTTAGAGTCAGTGTTCTGTAGCATGACTTTGGGAAGCATTTTTCCACTTGAACAAGATGGGCACTCTACCAGCCCAAACCCCCAGGCAACAGTGGTTTTTTTAGATGCACAGATTCTTTGTATGTCTCCAGGGGCTGAAGTCAGGTTGTTTCCTCCCTCGTCCTCTTTTAAATATGCAAACAGCTAATTGGCCATTTTACTCTACTCATGAGTTTCTTGCATTTTTATAAGTTTGTTAGCACAGAATGTCTTTGCAAGCAAGAGCATAAATGCATTTAATTATATTGGGTTTACTTGTCTAGAGATATAGTCTAAACAATTTAAAGAAGGTGTTTTAACCCTTTCTGTCTCTTCAATAACATGTTTTGATTGTAGAAACATGCCTGTATGTCCCCATTTTAGTTTTGAGAGCTAGAAGATGATGAAGTTTAACAAAAATGCATGTCCAAGACTTATGGAGAAAAGCCTGGAATTTCACTCCCACAGACTTGGAGCTAACATTTAGGACCAGTGGAAATAAGCTGATGATGTTACTGGCACTATTTGTAGTGTTTTTTGTCGTGATACTGGTCAAGGTAACAAAGTCGTACCCAGGGCTGAGTATCCAGCAGCAGTTGTGGGAGCTGTGTTCACCTAAACATAAAGGAAGGAATGTGAAAGAAGTCTCCAAGCCTCTGGACAGATGTAAGAATGTATGAGGTCTAGCAAAAGGAACACCTTTATGAGGGAGTTATTAATAGTGACACTCCCATGCGGAGAAGTGTCTTGTGCTCAGGGTTACCCTTTCTGCCATGAGACAGAAGGAAAACACATTCTTGACCATATTCATTCTTGTTCTGTTGGTTACAAATGATTTTTTTTGTGAGAAACTAGAACATACTTCTTAGACTGCGGGTAATTTGTTTTATTTACTGTTTGGGTGTCTTGATTACAGCTTTTAGCAGGAGCAGGGCCCTGACAATCATGGCTGAGCTATACTCAGCAGAGCACCTGGCAAAGCAGTTCTGGTTGTAGATCATTATGACCTTAATCCTCATGTCTCTCCTCAGCTCAAATGCCATTTCAGCTAGCAACAATTAACAGCAGAGGAGTATGTGCTGTTATACAAAAGATAATATCAGGTGATTAATGCTTGTGCTGACCATTTTATTCCACCATTGAAATGTGCTGAGCAAACACTTCTGCCAGAAATTTCTTAGTGCTTCATCCCTAAATGTACCTGATGTGAATAGTTTTTGGCTTCAGTATTAGGCCTTTGTTTGTACAGGATTCTTAATAATAATACAGAAAAGGGCAATTCATATTTCTTTCCTAACCATAGCTTTGGATTAGGTGGTTTGTTTTTCTTTAACTGAAGGCTGTAGGTAATGCACGATTTAATAAAATTACTTGAGCATTCCCACCTGAGCACTGATCAAGATGGAATAATACAGATGATTGATGTTCTCTTACTTTATGGTAAGCCAAAAAAACCTGATCATGGTATCGTAAAAAAGGAATAGCATTTTATAGCAGCAGTCAAAGTTGAATGAAAACTAATGAATTAAAGGGGGAAGTTTTAGTACCTCTTTGAAGGAAAAATTCCAAGTGTTTTATGGGATGAATTTATATGGGCTTTAAGGCAGAATTCTTTTTATAAAATAGATATGATAGTTTTTGCTGTTATGTTTAGTGTTTATCAAAAACATTCTTATAGCAACATCCATAAAAATGCAGCAGAGTTTACTAAATAAGAAGCTCTGATGTTTTGACTAAAATAATTAAATATTCTTTTATTTTGTAGCTGGGAAATGAATATATAAATAGAAGAGCATATGTGTTTTCTGTTGTGGATAGAAAAGAACTCTGCATTTCTTCTTAGTAATTTAGTTATTTATAAAGCTTACCCATGAAGGCTGCTAAATGCCTTCTCTCTGGGGTTTTGCTTAGTTGTACAGTGCTCACTTGCATATGTATACCTCAAAAATTAATCCAGAAGGTAGATATCTGTTATTAAGACTATCTGAAAAGTTTGAGTTGTGATTTGGTCATGGTCTAAAGCCATGGTGATACAGACATTCGGTTTGGCACAAATGCCAGCGGAAGCAATTCCTTCCTTCCTCTGCAACAGTCATGGCTGCCTACCCTGATTACGCCCTTCATGGTCCCTGTAGCATTTGTGAAGCTAAACCACAGACTGAGTGGAAGTCTTATCCAATAAAAAGAAAGTGGTTGGGTGCATGCAGGAATTACAACATCACCAGAACTGAGCAAACAGCTTGGGGATGTTCTTTTTTTACAGGGACAGAGACTTTGACACATTGAAAACAGCAATGGTGCTAGTTTGGGGCAGAGGGAACAGGGCAGGCCACCAAATAGGAGAAACTGCTGTTGGAATTTTGATGTCACAGGTGGTTTGTATTTATTTGGATTCTAAGGACAAAATCTTTAACAAGGCCTCTAAACCACACTGTTCCCAGGGAGTCAATCCTCTCACCCTTCCAGAGTGGGAGTGGGTGGATGCTGGCTGAGGGCCATGGCCCAGGATTACCAGTCCTGTCACCACTTCCCACTTCAGCACAGCACAAGGCCTGGTGTCCTTCACAGTCCAGAAACCCCTCTGTGACATTCAGCACATGAACTCAGATCAGCCTGTTGGAACATCAACAGGTTCTGGTTCATTTTGCACTTTGAGTCAGTTGTGAACCACTGTTGTTAATCTGCTGCTACCTCAGGGCACACTGCGGGACCCTCATGCATTTTCTCTGGCTAATAACATAGAAATGCTTCTACTTTAACACTTTCTCTATTTGTTCATTTGCTCTCCAAAATTTTGATTTGTAATAGTAAATTCAGAAAAATTTTACTGTATTATATGAAAGAGGGCAGTCCCAAGCAGAAACCATCAGGGAAAAAATGAAATACAGTTCATTTATAGTTATGTATTGTTGGCTTCAAAATTTTAGTGTCAAGTGTTTGATAATTTTCTATATAATCTCTGTGCATGGATTTTTAGGAGTTACAGGTTCAATATATGTATAGATAGATGATTTATTGTTTCCATTGGAGACTCAGTCTCATGGTATATCACAAAAATGACAAGGATCAGAATGTAAAGTGAGCTGGGTGACAATATGCCATCAGATATGTGTTGTTTATGCACGTTCTTCATATGAATAGTTCCTTGCTTTGTTACCATTGTAGCTTTAAGCATCTTAATGAGCTGGCATTAGTGAACTGCTACTTAGAGTTAGGTGTGCCATTAAGGAGGGAAGTACACAGAAGATGCTTTATGCCAAAGGCATGAAATGAAATGGAATCTTAGATATTTATGGGATGAGGTGGAAAAGCCCTATTTAAAATAGATGGTAACAGAAGAAGCATAATTTAAAATGCCCAGCGAGAAGATGAGGCAAAAAAGGGCAAAATTAAGAAATTATACCAAAAAAATGGATGTGTGAAATGTAAGAAGGTGGCAGAAGGATTACAAGAGTGGATGAGAGTGTAAAATTGTCCAATTTCCAAGATACTTAGGGGCTTATGTGCTATTGTCAGGAGGAGAAGCTTTTGTGGATGTTCATGTGTCTAATGATAATCTGCATCTCGAGCTGCACCAATGCTTACAAAAATAGCCCATATTCATTTAGAATCCTAAATGGATAAAAGGATCTTTGGGTTTTACACTGTTTTATGCTTTTGGAATTTTTACCCATTGTGATGAGGCCTAAATGGAGATAAAACTAAAACCTGCATTTAGAATGGGCTGAAAGGGAATGGTTGATACGATGTAATGGAGCTTGAGAATAAATGAATCAAAATGAGAACCAAGAGCTTAAGTGAGCATTTTAGCCGTGCAGGCACAAAGGAAGAAAATTATCTTTAATGTGTAGGAGAAGCCACAGAAAGATTTATTTATGATCTGGATTAGGAAGGCTAGGAAAAGGTGAAACAAAAATGGCATTTTTACTACAGGCTTGAGTGACAGGGGGGTGCTGTGATGCAGTGCTTTGGTGGGAAGACAGAGAGGCCAATTTTGGCCATGATAAGCTGGTGGCATGCCAGCTAGGTGAGGTATCAGTGAGACAGCTCAGGTGGGAAATTGGGTACAGGAAAGGTCAGGAGTGGAGAGGTTAATCTGGGATTTGTCAATACAGCTGCTTGTGTATTCTGCTTACAAAATTCTTTTATTAAGCTTGTATCAGAATCAGAAAACCCCCAAAGAAACCCTCAAAAGCCATTGACAGTGACCAGATACTTTTAATAAAGGGTACATTTACTGCAGGTTTCATGACTCAAAGCTGGATCTGCTAGCAGAGGTTCTTCTTGTATCTTCTATTGCTTACAACACAGGGTTTGATTCATGTTTGAAGGGAGACAGTGATCCACTAAAATAAATTGCCAGAATGTTTGCCTAACAGATCAGATTGACCTTCATATGTAGAATTTAGTGGTTTAGGCTCAGTTAGACTGACAGGTTGCACTAAACAGAAGTAAAAATATAATATCACTCTCTTTTTCCACTTCCTTTCTTCTGAAGATGTATTTTGAGTCTTCTGTATCACACTGAGCATACAGTTAAGTTTATTCCATTTCCCCATTCAGAGAAGATGTGTGTTTTTTCTAGATGATATTTTCTATTTTATGGGAAACTAAAACAGATGCTTTGCCAAGTACACAGTAAATAAACTGCTTAAAGAATGTGATGATGTAGTTGGCTTAATTTATATGTAAATGTGAGCAATGCTATTTTAGATTAGTGAAGTAAATTGTTAAATATGAGTCTCATAAATATTGTCTTTTGAAGATTGGAGTCTGAGTTTTTAAAGAGGAAAAGTTTTTTTGCAGGGAAATTTTATTTTCTGAATGACATTTGAGAAACAGGTTGCTTTTTTTTGTTTGTTTGTTTTCTTCTTTCTTACCAAGGAGTGTTGGTTTTCAAATGACTTTTCAGGAGCTTTGGATTTTCTTATTTTTTCACTCTAATCAAACCTGCTGTCATTTCTATTCATGCCCTATATTTTTATTTATCTTGGCTTTCCTTGCTTGCAGCAGTAGAGCAGCATCTACTGCTTTGAAGAATGTCAACAACTTGTCAGTCATGAATTATTTTGTGTTTGGTTATGTTTTATCTGTGAGGGTATCTTTTAAGGTGATTTTTCTGGAGGAGAGAAGCAGAGAGAGTTATTTTTTGTAGGCGTTAATGAGAGCAAAATTTTTCCCAGTGTCCTGATGAAGGTGTTTTCTTTTAAAACACACATTAGGGTGTGTCCCACTGTGTATCTTTGTTGGTCCACTGGCAAGCATAACAATGTATTTTAGCATGCTTTTTCTCCCTGGCTTCAATTTAACTTTCTTATTTCATGGAAGGCAATCTTCAGAGGAACTTTAAATGCCAGGAGAGGTAGTGTTCATTTTATGATAATGAGATTTTGATTTGTCATCTGCTGGCACTTCAAGTCATGGCTCCTGAATAAGCTGAGCTTTTTTGGAACTGGGAAACAGTTTTTCATGGCAACATTGCCCCACCTGGGAGGGAAAAACTGAGTTATTGAAGTTGTTATTGGCAGGGAGGAACTGTTTATAAGCAAAAGATATAAACTGTTGTGCAAAGACCAGGATAGTTGTAGATCTCATGCTTAGGAGTATATCATCCCATGGAAATGATGTAAGTAAAAGCTCAGTCAGCAAAGTATGACCAAGAGTTGTGATGCTGCTACCTGTGGAAAAAGATACAAGTAAAAGTATGGACACGGGATGACATAAAAGAAATGAGAAGAGTACCAGGGAATAATTGAAATATTTTTTCAGGTGGGAGAATTCTTGAATTGCTTAAAAGAAGCTTTATTGATACGAATTTATTAATGTGATCATATATTGTAAGAGGTTTCAATCCTAGTGCTTGCTGTGCAAGATACAGGTTTGTTCTATGAGCACATACAAGTGTGTTGTTGCATACTAATTTATCTGGGAAAATATTTATTAATGTTTTTCTAGTGACAAAATTTAGGAAGGCTTTGTACTCTACAGAATGTTCTTTTTGTGGCATTCAACACATTTGCTTTTTTGTCTGTCAGTAACTTACTGTACATCTCCAAGGTAGGCTGAAAACAAATTAAGTATCCATTTATCAGGAGATGAATGAAAATGAATGGCTGTGATACAGGTTGGCACAGATGAGAGCAAGGATTTAAAATAAATCTATTTCCCCTTCACTAACAGGAAAATAACTGGAGAAGGGTAGCTCTGAATCAGTTTAATGCGTGCTAGGGATGTGACTTTGAGGCATGTTATGAACCTCTTCATCAATACTGATTAGTTCATCTGACTGTATGATAACTCATATGCTCAAAATGTGAGGAAATTTACACTGTGGCCATGTAATGTCTAAGCCACAGCCTTCTCACTGGTGGCAGCATTAGGGTGCTGCAAAGCACACATCTGCATGGGCTTACCTGAAGGGAAAGGAGGGGATGGGTGGGTGTTGGAAAGCCAAGCCAATGGAAATATTAGAATAAAATTCTTATTGTAAATAGGGGTGAATGAGGCAAAAATACCTTGAGCCATTTTTTACAGCTACTTTCTTTTGCTGAGTTAAGTTAATTTTGCCTTTCTTTGAGTCCTAGAAAAACAATATTGCCTTCCAAAAGTGCCAGTGACACTAATGAGCACATATATAATTTTGTTTGATATCAAATTAGCATTCTTCATTTCAGTTTCCAGTTCAGAGATAAAGTATATGATACTGTTCTCTTGTTCCTCTGGCATCTTATTTCTAATAGCATAGGNGTAAATAGGGGTGAATGAGGCAAAAATACCTTGAGCCATTTTTTACAGCTACTTTCTTTTGCTGAGTTAAGTTAATTTTGCCTTTCTTTGAGTCCTAGAAAAACAATATTGCCTTCCAAAAGTGCCAGTGACACTAATGAGCACATATATAATTTTGTTTGATATCAAATTAGCATTCTTCATTTCAGTTTCCAGTTCAGAGATAAAGTATATGATACTGTTCTCTTGTTCCTCTGGCATCTTATTTCTAATAGCATAGGGCTTGTTAGAAAATGAAAGCCACTTTATTTCAGGTATTTTCAAAGAATCAGCCACTTCAGTGAAAGAAAATATAGAATTTTCTAAAGTCAAAGACAGAGATACTCCTCTTGAATCACTCTTAGCCTTTTTAAAATTACAATCTCACAATATCTACTCCTCTAGTAGTCCCAGATCACCGTTTAAATAAACTGTTTAAAAACCATTTAAATAAAATATGTACAAATACAGCTGATTATTAAGCCATGAACAGGTAGTTCCTGAGGATTCACTTGCTTTTTCTACCCCTAACTAGTTATTCATCCATTAAAGGTTAGTGTCATCATTATGGTTTACTGCTAGGAAATCAGTTGTCCACATCTGTAAGTTTCCAGTTGTCTATTTCTGTCAAGCTTGGGAAACCTTGAGCTTCAACTCATTCAGCCTCTGAAGGTTTGGGAGCTGATATAGTGTAGTTGCTTGGCCTGTGTTTTCAAATTCCTGCCGATGTGACTGAATTCAGTAATTCGAGATGATGTTGTGTTTTCTTGCCCACGTGAGACTGATTATCCAGCAGTTCCTCCATCAGAAAAGGTCACACCAGTTATGTCAGGCACATCCATAACTTTTAAAATATGTTTGTAGCTGATGTCCCTTGTACTTACAGGGAGAGTGATACATGTGTGAGCATCTGATGGTGCATTTGACAGGTGCAAAATGCCTGAGGACCCATGCTAGAAACTGCAGAGCAGTCAAAATAATAGCCAGTTAGCCTGAACTTTTAGTATATTATATATACTCTGATAAAATCCCTTTTGTTCAACTGTTTTCCCTCAGAAAAGTGCATTGTATTGATAGGAGAAAATATGTATGAAATTTTGGTTTACTCTGCTATTTGAATAACTGAAACCCTAGAATTTGGTATTGAGACATGTACGGGTGTTTGTCCTTGTATGTAAAGGTTATTTCAAGTTTTGCACTGAATTTATAAGTTTGGGCAGCCTTTTTAAGATATTAGCTCCTCATTCTCTCTTCTATATATGCTGTGCTTTCCTGGTCAGGATATTTTTAGCTTAATTCTTTTAATTTACTTTTTTACAGTTTTTTTATTTCACAAAAGGTAAAAAGCACCCTGTTGTTTACTGCATTTCATATACTGATGGACACTGACGGCTTTTGTCTTTTGAACAGACAGAAGTAATGATCTGGGAGCATCCTCATAAAGGAAATTGTCCAGGGTCAGAATGCTCAGTCTAACCATTTGAATTTTCTCCTACTGTTAACTCTATAACAGATAACTTCAGCCCTTAAATGATGAACCAGAACTTATGAGTCAGTAGACTCTGAGATGACTAAAAATATGCTGTAAAGGAGTATTTTAAAAGGAAAACAATAGAGTAAGAAGGGTGGGGGGAGAAGGAGGGTGACATTCTTTTTAGGAGTGATCTTCATTTTCAAATTACTGTTTAGACTATGAAAGAAACTTCTTTTGCGTATCCTGCTCTTTATCAAATTTAGTGCAGCTTTTAAATATATTTTGTCTGAGATTCCATAGACATACAGATGTTACCTGTTACCAGATGTTTTCAGATTTTCTCTTTCCTCCTACTTCTTCCTACAGGAAGCTCCTTCCTGGGAGAAGCTTGCTGGTGATACCTTAACCTTTCATATGTTGTTGACAGCACATATGCTAAACAAATCCCTTTGATAAAGCGTCCTGGGGGGATTATTAGGGTTTACAGAATAACATTTTCTTGCATGTAGTCTGTGCTCCCACTGCCTCATTGGCTCTTCTCATAGGAGCTCGAAACAAAAATAACAAGTGATCCGAAGGATTCCTGCATCCACCAAGCTTTCTCTTTGAAATAATCCCACATCTCTCTTTTCATCCCCTCCCATGTACTTTAGTCCCACCACTGCACTGCTCTGCGTCTCTCTGCCCTGGAGGTAGTGTGGAATTTTGCATGAGCCCATTAGCCAGACAGAAGAGGTAAGGGTTACATCCTCCCTGCATTCCTCCTGGGGCTGGGAGTGGTGACATTTAGGATTTTTACCTTTGACCCACAGATTTACAGTCTCAGGAGCTGTAGAAATGCAATTACTTTAAATACTTTTCTCTGGACTCGCGGTTTAAAAGCCAGTGGGAATAGAATCAGTGCGCCGGCCTCATCTGCTTTAAGTATGAGGCATAACAAAAAGCTACCGATTTCGGTTCCAGAAACAATACGAGGCATTAATACTCCTCACTTACAGGGAGAAGCTCTTTTGTCTGCTAGATATGGACAGGATGGGGCTTTCAGAGTCACAGCCCTGCAATGACAGCTCGGCTGCTGGCTGCCCTGAGCTGCCACTAAATGCCACAGTCTCTTCCGAGGAAGCAGGGGAAGGAGTTGCTATTAACGACCATAACGACCTTATCAGATCAGTCTCAGTTTCAAAGGGATTCTGCCACTCTTCCAGTAGCTTCATGAAAGCTGGCATCTTCTTCCTTTCCCCCAGGGAGTTAGCATTTCACGGAAGTCTCCTTAACCAAGAGGCAGACGAGGTTTGAAAGTCCTTGTATTGTTTAAGCTTCACCTTTACTGGCGACTCCGGAAGAATGGGTGTGCTGTAGGGGAGAGCTGAATATTCTTTGAATCCTGATGTACATTTGTGCCTCTGAGAAGGCTTCTTGGTGAGGCAGGTTGTGGAAATCCTTTCTAACTGCTCTTGTTCTTACTAAGGGCAAAAGCCAAGCTATTTTTCTCTACTTCAAAGGTGAATCTCAAGCGAAAAATAATTCCAGCAAACCTTTTGCTGCAGAAGCTGCAGCTCACAGTCCCAAAATGCTTATTGTTTTATTGTTTTGTAGTAGAAAACAGTCCCTGTTTTGTCTAGAATTCCTTTTTTTCTTTTTTTTTTTTTTATTTCACAAAATTTATTTTTTGAGGGGGCATTGAATGTCCCCTGCCTGTCATGATAGATAGAAGCCTAAGAAGTTTGGAAATGAACACAAGGATTTCACTGTATACTGAAAAGAAGTCTGGGTGTTTCTTTGGCCTGTGTGATTTGCACTCAGGTCTCTTTTCTCAGATGTAGTTGCGGCAGGGAGAATTTTACTTCCATAATTTAAACAGTTTCAGAACAGCGGTTATGGCAAAGCTGTGACCTGAGGTCACATCTTAATTTTCAGTCAGGCAAAACCCCGGGACCTTTTGCTGCCGTGCCCCACTGAATATACACGCCTGACTGCTGGAACTTAAATGCTGATGGAGTGTCAGCTCTTCCCAGACATCTTTACTTCATGTTTATGTGCAAGGTGAATAATGACACGTGCAGAGATGCTCAAAGTTACTAGCTGAGAGTCAGAAAGGAGCAGGTTTGAAAATTGTCACTGCTGATTGTGAGATAGCAGAGGAAAGGCAAACCAGCTTAGTTTAAATCTTTGTCGTAGAGTTGTGGAATTGTTTAGACTGTAGAAGGCCCCAAAGACTTGAGTCCAGCTGTGAACTCAGCACTACCAAGGTCACCACTTGACCATATCTAGAAGTGCCACATCAACATGTCTTTTAAGTTCTTCCAGGGATAGTGACTCCATC